>OW799237.1:20151200-20751200 GCA_941918925.1 Phyto melanocephala | reverse complement strand
AATTAGTCTCATGCAAATCAAAATCTCTTTATTTATGTAATGAACGTCCTACAATCAACCTCAGAATTAATGTAAGGTCTATTTTTGGATATCACCTAAACAAAACTCTTCAAAATTCTGACTGACTAATGCTTAACGCAGTACTTGCAATATAAATGAAGTAAAAAGACTTTTTTATAAGTAGGGTTTCATATGGCTGTACTTGGCCGACTTTAACGTTATTACTATTTTACTTTGATACAAAAGTTTAAAAACAAATGTTTGACGTAACTAAATTGTAATTTTATGCTGCTAGATACAGCAATTCCCTGAATAACAACAAGACAATTAAAACAACAAATAGTTTACATTGACACTTATTAATTAGAGAAAATAATTAAGTGGATAAACAGTTTGTTTTAACTTAGGGAAATCATTAAAATTAATAGAACAATGAAATAAAAATAACAGAAAGTTATTTACAAATATTTCAAGAATTGTTCAGATATTACACTTTTCTTGCAAACCAGCTTAACATTGTAAATACTCTTAACAATTTCTTACAAATAAAAAATTTATCAAATATACATTTTTATGTATATTTCTATGTGTATATATGTGACAGCGAATAGAGAGAGGGACCTAAGGGTAAGGGTAAAGATCCCATGCCCCAAAAGGAGAACGGCCTTCCATATCGCTAAGCCTTATGAGTTTGATGCTTACACCGAATGCGGAAGAAAAATCATCTTTAAGGTGGAGCATTTTTATCTCGACGGTTATGCCAACTAACAGAATTGCCACATCTGGGGTCGGAAAATCAACACGTCATTGTCGATAAGCTTTTAAAAAAAGTAACAAATTGATGATGATTTCAGGATGATTTTTCCGAAATTGTTTTTGGGTACACCATTTCAGTTAACGGAGAGCTATCCAGCGTTATGATTTTCTAAAGACTTCTAATGCATAAAAACATTAAAAACATTGTTGTTAAGTGTAAACAACAACACTGCAATGGCAATTCTGAGCGATTTAATTTCACTCGGAATGCAGAATATGGACAATGGAAGTGACAGGATTTTTCGTTGAAAATGCACATAGTTTAAGTTTAAAAAATTTATTAAAATTATTTATTCTAAATAAAATTTTCTTTTTTTGTATTTTCTAGAGTGAGATGTTATATGAGTACAATTTTGAATGCTCCAACAATAATTAGCCATCATATGTTCATTCCAGTGCCCCTAATGCCTATCCTACATAGTGCAAATATCCTGGTAAAAGCACTCTCGTTGTTCCTCGCTTAGGTCACCGAGTTTTTTTAGGAAAGTAGTCTAGATGGCTGTGAAGGTAGTGAAGCTCAATACTCATGTTGTATCCAAGCCGCTGGAAGTGTATCAGCAACTGTTCAACGTGCAGAATGTATCCGTCACATTTTCTATTGCCCAAAAAATTCTTCACTACCCAGACAAACTCTTCCCATGCACATTTCTCGACAGCTGTCATATGGTTGATGAAAATTTTATCATATATCAACTTCCTGATACCACCTAGGACTGCCGTTGCAATCAAAATCACTGTCGCTACCACTGTCTTCATTTTCGGTTTGTTCGGTGCTCTGGTCCGAATTTTGCGAAGATGTACATGGGTGCTGTGGTATTGATGTGCCACTAATACTCAAGACTGGTCTTAATGCAAATTTTAAGTTTGAATATATCCACTTAGAGCAATTTTTATGGTTTATTCCTGTGATTTTCGTTGTACAGAAATAACAGTCGTCATGATGGTTAGATGGTTCACGCCAAATCTTAGGAGCTTTGTACTTAAAAGTGGGTCTTTTTTTGTTTGCCCACAGTCGCAAAGATTTAACATATGTTTTATATACCAAACTTGGTATCCAAGGTTTAGTGTTTGACGGCAACGGAAACCCAAAGTAGTGCAAGTATGCCATTTTCACAAAGTCCGACACATTTAAACAAAATTTTTGGAACATATATTCTCCACAAATAACACAAAAACAATCAGGATTACCTAAACACGTCCTTCTTGAGAAAGATATACTGAAATTTATAAAGGAACTAGTCAAGTTACACCACTATTGATATAAACTATCGACTACTTATGTAAATTTAAGACGGTACCTGTATCTTACTAACTAGAGCTGCTACAAAAAATCTGAGGGTAGATTTGAAGTTAGCACAAATTAGTAAACAACAGTAGAAAAGCGTTATGCAACAAAAAATTTTTATTTTGTTTTTCTGTGTAATTGGTTTTTTAAGCATAGACGTCTTGACAATGTCAATTGGTCTTCTAGTAGCTACGGTTTGATTTGTTATATTTTTAGGGGCCTTTAAAAACTGATGCTGTGCGGATGAATCAGAGGAGATCCACAAATATCTTGTCATTTAGGCCAAAGTTTTGACGCCAACCACAGGAGCCACTATATATCATGAATAGTAAAAAAAGCAACTGAGACTATATAATGAATAAAATGCTAAATGTTACTACCGGGTGTTTTTTTCAGAGGTATAGAACTTTGAATTGAAATAAAACACAAGAAAATCGTTTTAATGGCCATCAATTTGGCTTTATTGGAAGGATAATTTTATGCCATTAATGTTTAAATATGATTTCAGGCATGTGGCCGCCGCGGCTGGTTCAAATAAAGCCAATTCTACAGGTCCAATTTTTAACCACTTTTTCTGGGGCCGTATGTCGGCAATAACGCCCCGAATGTTGGCTTCCAATTCCCCTAACGTTTCTGGTTTGTTGGCGTAGACGAGCGACTTCACATATCCCCAGAGAAAATAATCCAATGGTGTCAAATCACACGATCTTGGTGGCCAATTGACAGGTCCATTCCGCGAAATTATGCGCTCATCGAATGTTTCCTTCAATAAATCGATTGTGGCGTGCGCTGTGTGGCATGTAGCGCCGTCTTGTTGGAACCACAACTCATCCACATTCATGCCATCCAATTCGGGAACAAAATAGTCGGTTATCATGGCTCTACACCGGTCTCCATTAACGGTAACTGCCTCTCCAGCATTATTTCGGAAGAAGTATGGCCCAATGACTCCACCAGCCCATAGAGCACACTAAACAGTCAGTTTTTGTGGATGTAATGGCGTCTCAAGGGTCGCATGTGGATTATCTTCACTCCAAATGCGGCAATTTTGCTTGCTGACGTAGCCATTCAACCAAAAATGAGCCTCATCACTGAACAAAATTTTGCGATGAAAATCAGCATCGAGATCAATCTCATTTTCGGCCCATACACCAAAATCACGACGCATTGCATGGTTCATGATGAAATGGCAAACCAAACTGAACATAAATGACATTATAGTTGCCAGATTTGACCACAAAATGCCAGTTTTATCTCTATTCGAAAAACAAACCTGTAAAAAAAACACCCTATACTTGTTAAAGTTTTTTGCGGTGTTTTGTATCAATATAAATTTCCCTAAAAGTAGGCCACATTATTTATAGCAAAAAATAAAGGCAATAGGTTGTGGCAAAAAAATCAATCTATTACTTTTAGCTTGAACAAAAAGCAGTAAAATTTATTATTTAAATATCTCTCCAAAAATTTTAAAACTTTTTTAAAACAGTAACCCCTTCACCATTTACTCTTATCTTCCTTGAAGTGATAATTTATCTACTATAAATTACTATCTAATTGCTAAAGCTGCTCAATATTAAAATGCCATACACACACTTTCCTTTAACAACAATCACACCATAAATTATTTTGTGAATTTTATTTATTTTTCAAGAAACATTTTTAAAATTTTAAAATTATTAAGACAATAAATTTATACACAAACACATACCAAAAAAAAATCTAAATGCAAAGAAATGAAAATGATAGAAAAAAATGTAACCAATTAGGGTCCTCACACAATTCGGTAATACAAAGATAAAAAGTACAAATAAAAATGTAAGAGTATGTAAATAGTTTAGGCAAATAAGAAAAAACCTCAATATAAATTATAGCAATTCAAATTTTTCAACATTCACACTTAAGAGAACACGTAACCACAGCATAAAATTTATTGCCTTAACGAGTATGCACAAAATTGTAGTAGATGAAGAACAAAAAAAAATAGAAAAAATTATTTTTAAATAAATTTATAAAACAAGTTAATGTTAAAAAAAATACACACAATTTGGCAAAAAATATTTCTTTCTTTTTAATAGAAAAAATTTTTTCTAAAAATGGGAGAAGGAAAGGAATGAAATAAAGTATGCTAGAAACTAAGAGAAGCATGAAAATCTACGTTAGATAATAAACCTTTTCATATGTAAGACACGTACTGCTCAACTGAATAAAGTACCGAGATTTGCTGAATTTTTTTCCAACTTGTTGTGTACAGGTAGAGTAAATTTTCATCGTGTTTACAGCATCTAGTGATGCAACGAATACTCGCATGGTTTCCTATATTCGTACGTGCATTCGCGAAATTAATGCAAATATTTTTGACGAATATCTAGGCACGAAAAAAATTTATAATACAAAAAAATAAAAATAAAATTATTATTAAATAAATTAACCAAAACTGAAATGTTATTCTTAGGTTAAAACATTTTTTTGTAATATTTTCACCCCAATGCCACCTATAGGATAAACAAAACTTATGCTAAAATATCATGATATCTCTTTATGACATGTGTAAGTGACTGCATGTTCTCGAATTTTTCTCCCCCAGTCAAATATATATTTAGATGGTTTATTGTGCACCCCACACCAAAACACCTCTCTCACTGCTGTGATGATAATTAAAGCTCCACTTTTCTCACGCCAGTTATTGATTATTGCCTTCCTGTTCTTCTTATGAGTAAAAATCTATATTTCCAGTTCTTGAAATTACCCATTTTTTTTTTGTTAATTTGGCAAATTGAGGTCCATTTTATTCACTTGCAGTATTCAGTGTTTTATTTTAGTCTTTGCAACTCTAATAACATTTTCCTTCCTTCGGAAAAATGGTACCATTTTTCATCCGGCACTTTTAATGAAAGAGTCATCAGAAAATTGGTTTTCACTGTTCGCAATAACGACATAGCTGTTATTTTCTTCGAATATATTTTTATAAAAATCAAAAGAATACATCAATTTTTTGAGAACGATTGGAGGGATGACAAAGTGAAAAATTTGTCTTAGTGACAGCAGTATATGAGATGTACATAAAGTCCAGAAATTGATGGAAAAAAGTGTGATTCACAATTCTACCCGCTATATATAAGGAGCAAAATTTTTAACAGCAAATATTCGCATCTACATTCGGGAGTACTTAAAATTTATATTCGTTACATCACTAATAGCAACCAGAACGGCTATAGCAAACTAAATAATTTGCCACAAAAATAAACATTTCAACGTGCGGTATTTGTTTTTGTTTTTTTTTTTTGTATATATTTATTTAAATAAAATTTGGTTTAAGTAATGTTATTCAGCGAAAAAATTTGTCTTTAATTTAATACAATACTAAAGTAAACGTGCAAACAGGTAACAGTTATATTTTTTAAGCTTTCCGATCATTAGCGTAGATAGTAATGTCAGGGGAAAATAACCACCTTCCCCCAACATCATATCTAGTTTAACAGAATTTTATTTTTGTGCAAAGTTTTTTAGTTTTATAAATTTAGTCTCCAAATAGAAAAGTAGCCCCTAACCAGATCAAAGGTCTAGAGCTGCGCTAAATTCTATGACACTAGATTATATGTGTATATTTGGCAAAAATAGCTTCCTCAGATTATACAACTAAACAAAAAAGAAACAAGTAAAAGTGCTATATTCGGCCGTGCCGATTCTGATAATACCCTTCACCATCACGTACATATGTAGGTATAATCCCATATCGTAGTTTAACCTATTTTTCATGTTATACGCCATTTTTCCTCATTATTTCCGACGCCATCCTTGATCTTGAATTTTTAAGTAGTTATCTGTGTTCTAATATTCAAGCCCTTTCATTTGATACCCATATTAAGGGTGTTCAGGAAGTTACATTTTAAAATATCAGATTTGCCCCATACACAAATTTATTGTCCGCCATTTTGTAAATTTTTTATAGAGGTTATATTGCGCTAGTCAAGTTCTTTCAGATGATATCAATATTGACTCTCTCGGTTGTCTAGAAGCTGAAAAAAATTGATTTTCGTTTGTAAATTCTTGGAATATATATTTAAAAAAAAATTTTATTGCCTATAACTTTAACGATTAGGGCCCGATTTATCCAAAATTTGTAACGAATATCTTTAAATGCATATTATATCTACAAATAGTAGCAACGGTACCTATAAATTATTCTATGGTTGAAAATTTGTAATTTGATGGTAAAAATATGGAAAAAAACAGAGGCTGTCGTGCTCTTCTGCTTATATCTCAGAAAATTAAGGGGCGATTGTGCTGAATTTCAATAGCAATTCATTCCCGGATATTTCCAAAAGATTGATACCATACACAGATCCGAGGAACATATAGTTGCTTCTAAACGTTGATTTCAACCAACACACGGACCGACGGTCAGACGGACAAACGGTCAAGGCTTAATCGACTCCTCTATTCATAAGCTTTCAGAAAATATATACTTTATGGGGTCGGAAATAAAAATTGTAGAAATTACAAACGGAACGACAAAGCTATATATACCTTTGTGCACCACAGGTGAAGGGTATAATCAGTAATACTGGTGTAATGAAAGACTATTTAATAGCAGCTGCTATCCACGCCTAAAGGCCGGACGTTTAATTCCACAGAATTTAAATTTCAAAAGAAATGTCCCTTAAATTTGAATGAATAAAATGGTAAGAAATAGCTAAAAGTTTATCTTTTAAAGTTAATTATATAATTTTCAGCCTTGGCCGCTACTCTCGGGCGTAAATAGACCATTCTGGGGGATCCAATGCCGTAACTAGAAAAATGGCAGGAGGTGAATGGATAGTGAGAGACCGTGAAACCAGATACCAAGGAATAATTAATATCGTACCAATGGGAAATAATACGTTTGTAAGATCCCAATAAAATAAGTAACGCACAGGTTAATCACAATACTGTTTCCCAGTTTGAAATTGTAGCAATTATAAAAGACATTGGATGAATGAAGGGGATTGGTAACGAAGCTCCCATTCGTAGCTATATGGACAGTAGATCAGTTATCGAGATGATAATAAATTATAAGATGCTATCGCATAAATGGAGTAAACACCCAGAGTTACGGCCATCACGCAATAGTAATAGATACGAAAAATCCGATGCATTACCCAAAATAAACTAATTTCTAAGTACCATGACCCTGGAAAATACTTTGTAGGTCCCAAAATAAGCTATAAGTTTGGGCAATAAAGGAACATGTAAGAAAATGGAATGACCTAAATGTAGAAAAATCTATCAAGATTCTAAAGCTGAGTAGAGTAAGAGATTAAGTAGTGTAGTAACAGATCATATGCAGGTGAAAACTTATCTTGCTCGTATGGGACTATTGGATGATACAACACATAGAGCATGCGCAGAAGAAGATGATACTTTAAAACACAACCTTTATCAATGTCCTTTGTTTTGGCGTATTAAATACCAGAACTTCAACAAGGACAATATGCCGAATTTCCAATAACTAGGAATTTAATTTGGAAATCTCTTAGGACTTACATTGACTGGGTTCTTGAACTAATCAAAAAATTTAGATGAGTTTAGATCATGGTTCAAATAGGCGATTTTTCATTCCTTAGAGTGCACAATATGTGAATTTCGGAGTATTTGTATACATATTTCGAGTTTGGGTTTAAAATGGCCCTCTCTTTCTATATAACCTAAATACGAGATCTTTAACATGAACAATATGCCGAATTTGCAATAACTAGGAACTCAATTTGGAAATCCCTAAGGACTTAGCTTGACCAGGTTCGAAAAATTTAGATTAGTTTCTATCTATATAAATTTATTTTGGTAATAATTATTTAGTTCGGCAATGTTACCATACGCAATGTTATGTTCAACCGTGGGGTTGATTTTTGGTTCATAGGCCATGTCAATTTCCACATTTAAGAAAGGAAAACTTACAACTAATGTTTTTTTGTTCCTAATTTTTTTTTAAAACTGGGATTAGTGGCTTCGTTCATTTGTTATGGACCACTTTTTACTATATTTTTAGTTTATTCGTATTTAAAAGCAGAGAAAAACCAAGAGATAGAGAGCGCCAAGCTTTAAATAATTAAGTCATCCAGAACGAAAAAAATTAATGCCTTTATGTAAAAAAGAATAAACGTTTCTGAAGAGTATACAAAAAATAAAAATAGAATATTTAACCATTTATCCCTCTCTTACTTGTATAACAATGTGTTGAGTAGTTTAAAAATTTCTATTTATGTTTTGGAATTTCATATCCCCAAAGTTGTGCTTTATTTTTTTATAATAATGTTCCCTATATTTATGCTCTGTGTAATTAATGATTTTGTCAACTTTTAATTTATATGTATTATAATATTGATTTATTCATTTATCTGTATTAAAGCGTATTAAAAAAATTGCACCGTACACCTTTTAATATGTAGTAGTTTGGCAAAGCACTTTCGAGAACATACTGTACATTTATAGTCTGATCGTAAAGTGTGTTTGTTTAATGTTTTTCGCTTAAGGGGACCAATGTTTTACTTTAAGACCTAGTACCTTAGATACATCATTTACCCCCAGATCTAAGTGTCTACTACCCTAATGCATCATTCTAATATCAGATAATTTAAACTCGCAAAAAACAATAAACTTTCGCTAAGAAAGTATGGCGATAATGAGGATAACACTTTGTACCTTTTCTGTTGCCGATCGTGAGGGTCTCTTTTTAAATATTCCTAAAACTCAATAGCCCTTCGAGTAAAACTTTAGATATCTGGAGAAAAAAAAACCGATTCGTTCCTACTATATATAAAAAAGATATAGGAAATATTTAAAAAGGCAACCCCTTCGTTGAGCAAAAAAATTAAAAAAATATTTTTGAAGTTGCTTTGCAAAATTACTTTGCTTTTAAGGGTGTACGTAGAACTTTTTTCTCGGTACGGTCTAATGTATATGTTTATATTATTTAGCTCTACAATTTTAATTATTTGGCCAAACTTAGAGGCTATTAAAGACTATTTTTCCAAATGCATATTCAATTTTATTTATGTATTTTGCTACGCAAAAATTTCATACTGCCTGCTTAATTCATGTTGAAATCTCAAACCAAATATATTTTGCACCATATCGACTATTTATTTCAAAAATTTATTGTCAATTTATAGAATAAATGAATGTATAGAAGACAAAATAATTTTTGTATTGTATTGTTTCCAATGAATGTGTTTGTTTTAATTGTACGAACAGAGATACGACTAGTACACACATATATAAACATGCTGATAATTTTATAAACACACAGCCACACAAACAACAAACAAATGTGCGTTATATGCGTGTTTATTTGTGTGAGTGAGTATGTGATTTTATTTGCATATAAATATGTGTATTTATTGTTATGTTAACATTATAGTCTCGCATTAAACATGTATTTGATTGTATTTATAAGCACCCGCACTACTTTTATACTCGTACTAGCGTCATTGTAGTGAGTAAACAAACAGAGCAAAAAAATATTTTATGTTTTTTGGAAATTTTGAAATAAACCAACAAAGGTTTTGTTTACGCTTAAATTATAAAACGAAATAATTCAGCTCTGCCCTTTAGTGCTACACATACTGCAGTTTTAACAACATTTATCCAAAAATATTTGCCTACTTTTAGGGAGCAAAGTTGAATAACCAACATTTGCTGGGTTCCTTATTGTTGTTTCTTATTTTTCTTTATTTGGAACGAGGGTCCATTTAACAAAACAAAGTCTATAAGTTATCAGAAAAACCAAATAACATTCTAATACATGAGGGTGTCAATAATGTTATTTTATCGGCCACTTGCATGCATAGTTTTGATTATTTGCTATTTTGTGCGTTTATTTGCTTGCTAATGTTCGTTGCAGTATCGCTATAACCCCGCACCAGCCAAGCGGACTACAACTGTATGAATATGGATTAGTTTGATTGTATTATTGTGCACTTTAGGCACTTTTCTGCTATGGTTTTTGTTTTCAAAATTTTTTGGCGTTGGAGTGGTAAAACGGATACCAAATAAGGAAAAGTTATGATGCAAATAATTGCAGACATTGGAATATCTGCTAGCTGGTTTACTTTTTTGTGTATTGTTTAACAAAATGTATAGCGATATACATTCTGGAAGCAAGAATGTAAACAAATTAAATGGAATGTTTAAACATGATAAGTTTTAAGCATAATTAACAGAAAAACAAGATGGTTGAATTTTCTAAAATTAGATGTAGAGTTAGTGGCAGAAGATATGAAAATATGGAAAGGCAGTGGAGGATTCTAAAACTGAGTTCTGGGCACATATTGGTTTAAAACATAAAATGTCTGATTTTTATTAATAAATTCATACAATATAGAAAGAAGCTTATTTAAGTTAAAAATTATTTGCTTAAAAGAATTTATTATATAGAATTTTCCTACGATGCCACCGATTTGATTGTTTTTCTTTTTAAAATATTTATGGCAATTACCGTTTCTCATCTCAAAGTCTTGAATATATTTCGACGCAATGAAAACACTGTCGCAGACAGATTAAACAGACCGGATATGATTATAATTTTATCTCTTCCTTCAAAACATCACAGTTTGCTTTATATTTTTTTTTAATTTTCCTTTTTCTAATTATGATTTAATTTTTTTGTTTGTTTTATTTTTCTAATAAATAATTTTTAATCAGGCTTAAGTTAGGTTGAAAAGGAGGGGCACTGAAAGCCCAAATCCATGACAGGTTATACGTATGCCCAATCGGCATGTTCTGCGCTCTATATGGAAATTAAATTTGCCTAATAAAAACCATAATCCTATTTCTCTCATAAAAGTCAATTAATTGAAGAACCCAGTCCCCTCAATATAGTTCTTTATGGATCTCCAGTTTGAGTTCCTCTAATATTCCAAGTTTGGCATAGTATCCACGTTAAAATTTTCACGTCTAATACACCCGAACGCAGAAAAATTATAAAAGTAGTGTTCCAAGGTCTCATCCTTTTCCCTGAATGCTTTTTATGTCTTTTCCTTCTACAAGGTCATGAGAGCTAGATGAGTATTCAACTCCGTGTGACCTATTAATACACTAGTTAATCTCTTAAGTTTATTCAGGCTTAAGCTAGTTTTTACTATCTTATTAAATATTATTTATTTTTTATTCAATTAGTTTTTTAGAACTAAATAATTTTTTGTTTAATTTATGAAAACTTGTTTCTTTAATTAAATTTATTTAGAAAAATGTGCAGTATTGACTGTGAGGAGATTACGGAGCACAAAAAGTATTCACTCATTTTTTTAATTATGTACCTGTATTTGATAAATTCATTAAAACAGTTAAAAAAGTTCATCTTAGCCTCCCTATTATTTTCTATCTTAGTTTAGATCAATAATTGTTTGATTCTAAATTTAAGATACAAAAACTTACGAAAGGCAAAAGTTATTACAAAAATAAGAAATAACAAAAACGTGGATTAATTGTACCGAACTTCAAAATTATGAGAAAAAGTTATTTTGTGTTGCTTATATTATTTTCAGTCTCACCTTAAAAAATTCTAGAATCACAAACGTAAGAAGTACAATAAAAAAGCAAAAAAAAGTACTTTTTATATTTCCAAATAATTCCTTACCTCAACGTGGATAAATGTTCCATAATTTAAAACTTCTATCTTCATAATTGTTGAAAACACAAAGTAGCTTAAAAGTGTGAAAATTACCTCTTTGGCTTATAACATTTTCAGACTCGAGTTGCATCTATACAACTGAATTTTTAAAGTCTAAATTCATAAACGTTTAAAATATAAAAAGTACCATAAAAATGGAAAAATATGTTTTGGGTTGTCCATAACATTTTCAGTCTCAACTTGGATTAATAGTATCTAATAAAGAAAATTTTGAGACCTAAACGTAGAAATCCAGAAAGTGCCATAGAACTCAAAAAAAGGAATACTTCCGTCGTCCGTTTCTTTTTCAATCTTAGCTTGAGTAAAAATTTCGTAATCTCAAAAGTCTAAAGTCACAAACTTAGAAAATACAAATAATGGGAACAATGGGAAAAGTTCCTTATTTGTTTTCCCATATTAATGAACAAATTCCCAGTTTTTAATATTTAATTATCTGTTTAACAATAAAATATTTTAATATAGCTTTCAATATGGATCCGTGAAGTATTGTCATCTGCTTTCAGGACAAACTGTATAATCTTTTCATTTAAAGCATTTATTTCTCTCTGGTGCGCTATTCAAATTTGTTTTTGATGCGCTACTGCACTCAATGACAGCATATCATAGCTCCTCTTCCTTTTCGCTACGTTTTCATATGTGAGATGCTCTTTAGCCGATATTTAATCCAAATTCCTTTTCCGTCATCACCTGAAGACCTTGATAACACCTTCGCTTATTTGGAAGTGGGAGCTTTTGGATCGTTATCTTTTTCGTGGTGAGTTTGGCTATGCTACCACTTACTTCCTCAATGATTTTATCTACCTCAGTGGTCTTATATTTGCGTAATACACTAGTGTCTACATCTTTGTTTAAGTCAAAGAGTTCGGAGTTCTCGCCTATCTTGAGTGGCTGGGGATACATTATGCTCACCCTCGTTCTCTGTTCTTCTTGTTGCTTCACCAATAACGGAAGCCAAGTTACCCAACTCCGAAATTGTTTTTTTTTACAGACGCTTGATGACGACGCAAGGGGCCTCTTTGCTAACCATCATTAGCCGCCGGTACTGAGTTTATTAGGCTCTGCACTGTAACTTTCTTCTCCTTTATTTCCTCTTCCATATTTGTTTTAATTTGGAAACCATCCAATCTTTTTCTACTTGGTCCGCGAGGAGTTCTAAGAACTCCTAGAAAGTAGTTTACATAGCCCGATCATTGCAATATGTAACACATTCTCATCTATCGTGATTTGTTAGTCTTTCTTACATCTGTAAATCCATATACTAACATAATAGCCCCCTATTCACCATCTGAGGGAAAATGTGGTATAGCATTAAATATTGAATCTAGGCTTATTTATCTCACTTTACCTCCTGATATATTGGTAAAGGGTGTGATCAGATCCGCTACACCCGAGTATAGCATATTTACAAGTTGCTATTTATCTTTATAGCTGATTATGATCAATTACTAGTAAAAATTACAACTGATACTGGTATTATTTAAATTTAGTAGGAAAGATTAACCTGTAAAAGTGATATTTCTCAACCAAAATTTTTTATGAAATATTAAATAATCGTTTCTTAAAATTTGAACATAGAATTATTAATACGTTAACGAGGAAAGATGTAACTACGTAGAGGTATTTACTACTTTTTGCAGTTAGTTAACTGAGTTGCATACTCTTAAGATGTTTAAAAAAATTTTAAAATATTAAAATTTTTCCAATAGGCGAGCATATTGTAAATAACAATAAATATTTCAAGAGCTTTTTCTGAGCTTTATTTAATGGTATATGCTGGAGCAAAAATATGTTGTTTATCTAAGGGAGTCTGTTTTGTAAATTAAACTGTTTAAATATAGTTTTTGACACCATTGTCATTCATTTTCACTTGTAAAGATATACATTTTATTTTTTCTCCATCATCTCGAAGCAATTCCACTAATGAAACTCTATTATTTTTCTCACATTCGAGTACAAAACAAATAAACTCTTTACGCTTCTAAACATTTCATTGTCATTATTTAGCTTTTACTTTAGTACGGTTTTTTTTTAACCATACATATGAGTGTAGGTATGACTCTATTTTCTTTTTTTGTGACATTTTGTGACAAGAACTCATTTAAGGCTCCATTACACATGCATCATTAAGTTTCAATATCACCGGGCATCATAGCACTACAATACACATGCATATACAGACATTGGACTGACATCATCGTTGTAAATAAAACCTGCAACATCTTTGTTATAGAATACTCGAAACCAAACAGCTTGACTTGCCTGCCACTTAATGACGAAAAATCGTAACAAAAAAAGAAAAAAAACCCAACACAAGCTCTTGCATAGAATTGTTATAATAAAAGGAACCGAAAAATAAACACAATCAGTAGATAAGGCGTATAACTTGGCAGACAATTTGCCACTTTAATTGCTCCAATTTTTTTTTTTTTTTCGTTTCAGATTTCGTTTCTCTATTTAGTTTCGGCTTCATTCTTGCGAAACAACAATTATTGGTATTTGAAAATACGGCCAATGATATTTTGGGGTTGTGTAAAAACTACCCACAACAGAGTTGAGAGAAATGTAAGAAAAAAATTTTTTTTTTTAAATATCGAAGATAAGATTGTTTTCGTATTGGTTTTTGTTTGCCTTAATTTGGTAATTTTAATTTTTTTATAGTTGCATTTTGGGTGTGTGTGTGTAGAGGTTTCCAGTGATACGTATTTTTCTCTGTTTTTCATTGCGGTTTAATGGTTTGTAAGCATTCAAAGATTGCCAATATTATGCAATAGAGTGTAGTTTTTCAGCCTAAAAGTAGACACACAAAATGGAAGAATGTGTAGGGGAGTATTGTTGGAATAATTTTGAGGCTAGACTAGGTTAGATTCGGCAGCCGCCCGAAGGCATAGCTCACTTGGGTCCTTCGAGGGTGCCGTTGTGATACCGTAGGCACCAACGTCCGTTCGTCTATGTCCTCAACCATCCTGTCCTATTTATAAAGGTGTGGATCTTTCCGGATCAACTGCGAAAAGACAAGTTTTACTTTCAAGTATTTGCTGACCTAGATTCTGGTGTCTCAGGTCCCCGAATGTAGAACAATTACAGAGAAGATGTTCACTTGTCTCCTCCCCTTCCTCATTTTCGCACCATTTGCAGAAGTCGTTGTAAGGGATGTTCAGCCTTTTTGCATGTGTACCAATAGGCCAGTGTCCAGTAATGACCGCTATAAGGTTTTTAAGGTGGATTTGGGGCATATTCACTGCATATTGCGTTCTATGCGCATCCATATCAGGCCAGATCTTTCTGGTTTCCAAGCACGTGGGTTCTCTCACCCATCTTTTCTTGGCATCCAAGTAGAAACGATGCGAGATCAGCTGCGTACCCTTCGATAGGGGAATACCGAAAGCACAACTGGATTCAACCGAATCTAAGGTGAAACCAGCTTTTGCAAGTGCATCAACCCTGTTATTACCATCAAAATCCCCATTTTCTGGAGCCCACACAAGGGTGACCGTCGAATGTCTCGCTATCTCCTCAAGAGACACCCGGCATTCCTGGGAAATTTTTGATGTGCTGTACACACTTTCCAGGGATCTAATAGCCGCCTTTCTGTCAGTAAATATATGAATATCCCTGCCAGATTTTCCAAAATACTGAATCTGTTCTGCGGCTGTCTTAATAGCCATTAATTCGGCCTGTATCGCGCTACAGTAATCTGGTAGCTTCAGGAACAATTCCAAACCCAACTATATCGAAAAGATACCACATCAAGTTCCAGCATGTGATTTGATCCGTCCGTATTTAGATCTATCCGGTATATTCGTCACGAAACCCGGATCGAATATTGGTTCAGGTACCATGTAATCAATAGGAGAAGCAATATTAATCATTCATCAATTCTGAGGCTAACTAAATTAATTGTTAAAAAACATAACATGCTTAAGTAAGCAATGGCTCTAGTAGCTCTCTCATCTTGTAGATAAATTCTTATAGAAAACCACTCATCTTCTTTTAGATTTAACTAACTCCTCCCAAGCAGCATTTAATACACATGTATCTGCATATGTATAGCAAAGCAATAACTTTACCAAAAACATAAAATTTATCTTATTTTGTTCAATTATAACTATTTCCACTTTGTTAAACTCGATTGCAAATTATTATTAACAACATTAAATTTAAATAATGAATACAAGTATTCAGACAATTATCCAATTCAAGATCTATACAATTATAGTGTCTTTTTTTTTTTAATAGATCCCTCATAATTTCTTAACAATTACAAGCAAACAAACACACACTTAATGTTATCTTTGTTAAGTACATGTCATGTTTGGTATTTCCCCTGGCTTTTAAAATGCATTCAGCCTACAAGAAATATTTTAATAAAATTTCCTATTTGTATCCTGTTGTGTATTTTCAAAATATAAACTAAGTAAATATTCAATATATTTGGTTTGATATCGCATACTTTCTTTCGATTGCATAGTGGAGTCGAAAGCATTGATGAAGTGCAAAAATAAATTTGACATAAACATCAGAAAATGTGAAGGTTGTAAATGTCATTCATTTTTTTTTTCGCACGACGGCCATTGACTATTGGGAAATTTGAAAAAAAAATAATATCGAAATTTTGGAACAGTTGTAAATACACAAATTGTATTTCGTCGTGAAGAGATTTGCCATTTTTTGAAACAGCACAATCCGCAAGTGTTCAGTAAATCATAACTTCATGCACAGAGATTGACACATTGAATGGTTCCTCATCTCCTCTTTGAAAATATCGAAGTAGTCACCGTTACCATAACTAATCAGAATAATTTTATCCGACTTTCTTCAACCAGAGCTTGACAATATCCTGCAGTTCTAAAAATTCGACACTACTGACATGCCTTTCAAGCAACGCAACGTTCGTAGTTGTGTTAAAAAAATTTGACAAAGCCATCATCTCTATATTACTTGGCCGCTATATTCGCCCTACTATACATCCCTAAATTATTTTGTCGGTGGCTAGGGAAAGTCACAAGTGTCTTAAGAAGATTGACACTCAGTCTGCGTATGCCTGCATTATTTGACAATTGAGGGAAATTTCCCTGATGGAACCTGAAGGTTCGACATTTCGTTGTGATATTGTATACTTTAATGATTTTAATCACATATGTCGTTGCATTATTCGGTGTGTACACTTTGAATTCCCTAAATTCAAGTAACTGCTCGTCTTTTGTTACATATGAAAAGTTGTTTTATTAAACCCTTCACAATATTTCAACAAATTCGTTTGTATATTTTTATATTTTCTAGAGTACTGTGATCATCAAAATAGCGATAATTTACAGGAAATCCGAAGCTTTGAGGTTTGGTACTTAAGTAATGGTTGCTTGTAGCACAACTCTTAAAAGCAGATCTCTAAGTAGATCACAAATCAGTTCTTTTATAGTCACTGAGGTAGTTTCAGTTTTTTTTTTTTTTTTGCATTTACTTTACTCGACTTGAATGTATTTGTAAGCGTGAAATATAATTACTTTAATCGTTTAAAAAAAATAATAAAAACATTTTTTCTGGAATCTAACCCAAATCAATAAAATTATTATTAACTTCGCCTCTCAAGCAACATGTATATTTATATCTCGGAAACAAAAACAACGCAAACATCTGCTCACACATGATCATGCTAGTATGTGTAAACGATAAGTATTTGTTACGAAAAAAAAAACAATTTGTTGGCCCTTACAGGCAAGGTTCAGTACTCTAGAGTTAAGCATAGACACCAAATTTCGCAAGTGACAAAAATTGGATTTAATACATTAAGCTTTTACTTTTTGTTGATTATTTTTAATGGACGACACCTCTAATTAAAATTTAAGTTTTGAAGTAATAATTTTTTAGTTTAAAAACTTTATAAAAAGCCCTAAATAAATTAAACATTTTATGTCTGAAGAATAGATGCAGTTTTATAATGGGTTTAGGGGTCCTTCTAATGGTGTTTAAATTAAAACTATTAAGAGAAGTTTTCAGAGAGCCAGTCGCAACACTGAGTGCAATTTAAAGTTTTCTTAATTTACATTAAGAATTCTTTTGTTCTACTGTACTTGCAAGTAACTGTATTGTATGCATGTTTGTATATGTGTATGGTATGTTAGATACTACAACATAAATGTGAAATCAGTTGGTGCACATAAAAAATAACAGTCAATGACAAAAACATCATCAGTGTCTAAGCTTTAAACTTTAATGCAGAAAGCAAAAATAATTCGTTCACTTAATACAGTCTTAAAAATAAAAACAAAATTGCCGTATTTGGTCTGGTAAGCAAGCCGAAGGGTTCCAAAAGCTACCATAAAGTCCATTATATCCATTAAATCCATTAAAAGCAATAGTATGGTGATGTTTGCGGGTTGGTGGAATCATTGATCTATATTTCTTAAAAAATTAAGCAAATCAGAATATTACCATCAATGGTAACCGTTATTGCACTAATATAACGAACTATTTACATCCTGAAATTCGAGCAAATGGTCCCAGTGAGCTCTGGTTTTAAAAAGACGGCACTATGAGCAAAACAGCAAGTAAAATAATGAACTTGTTGAGAAATAATTTTAATTTAAGGTTTTGCTATGGTAAATTAGACACCCAGATCGTGCGATATCACACCTTTGGACTTTTTTCTCTAGGGATATGTTAAGAGTGAGATCTTCAGAAATAAGCCAGCTATGATTGACACTTTGCAAGCTAGCATTGCTCGAGATATTTGCGAGATACTAGTCGCTATGCTCGAACTAGTCACCCAAAATTGGACCTTCCCAATGGACCACCTCAAACGTGCTCGTATCCAACATTTATTAGCTATAATTTTAAACAGTAAATCCATAAATTATTCTTTCAACTGGCAATAAAAATGATAAGTTCACTTTTAAATTCTAATTTTTTTATTTTACATTATAAATAAAACTTAAGGATGAATTAATTACCCGATAAAAGGCATAATTTAGCTGATGTTAAAAGCCGATTATATTTTACGCAATAACTTTTCTCTTTTATTAAGGTGTAAAAAAAAAAAGATTTATTTAAAGTGTGATAAAATTAAATATTAAGCTTCTAAGAAATAAGTGGACCACTTATTTTTCTATCTCAGCCTGCTCTGTGCTTAAAGTCTTTAGTTATACCACCAGCACTTAAGTGTATTGCGTTAAAATATTCTAGTTGTTGTTGTAGTTGCCGTTGTTAACTTAATTGCAATGCTTTCAGATTGCTACAACTGTCGCTGCTGCTGTTTTTGTTGCTACAAACATTTTGAAACTCCACATAATACTCTGTAGACATTTTCCAACTTTATAATAAAACTATTCGTTGAACCTTGTTCTAGAAATGTTTTGTTAAGTTCGCGCAGTTCTTTGTACTTTTTTGCTGCATTATAATATTGCACCAGCATTGTGGCATTTTATAGTTGTAAATGCGTTAACTCTATCATATGATACGTTACGAATTTCCAATATAAAGATTTTGTTTCTAAATAAAACAAGTAAAAGTGCTATATTCGGCCATGCGGAATCTTATATACCCTTCACAACGTGCAGTCATGCAATAACAATTGTTTGTATCACCATTCTTCCCATATGAAATACATATAAAAAACATACATATATAAAAACATCCCAATGTAAAATTATAAATGTACGTACATATGTATGTATGTTAAATATATAAAAAAAAATAAATAACATTAAAAAAAAATTTTTTAAAAAATTTAAAAAAAATAATTAAAATATAAATAATAAATATAAAACAAAAAAAAAAATAAAAAAAAAAAATTTTTTTTAAATAATTAAAATATAAATAATAAATATAAAACAAAGAAAAACAAAAAAAAAATATTAAAAAAAAATATATAAAAAAAATTAAAAAAAAATAAAAAAAATATTAATAATATATTAAATAAAAAATAAAAAAAAAATTAAAAAAATAAAATATATAAAAAAATTTTTTGCATCAGCTGGGATTCGATGTCACGTTTACTCTAGCCAGTATACACGTTTGTATGTATGTATGTTGTTGTTGTAATGTTGTTTTTGTGAAAAAAAATCGAGGTGGTCGTGGGTTTCTGCTCATATCTCAGTCGTTTATATACCGATGTTTCTGATTTTCAATACCGATCTACTCCCGAATATATATATTTTAATACCTCACCCGGGTCAAAGCGATGTCGGGGGGCCTCAAAAAGCTGATTTCAACATACACACGGACAGACGGATAGACTGACAGAGCTTAATCGACTCCGCTATTCATAAACTTTCAGAAAATATATACTTTACGGGGTCGGAAATGAAAATTGTAGAAATTTCACACGAAATGACAAACCTATATGTACCGTTTTTCACTGTGTGAAGGGTATAAAAAATGTAAAAGACTTGTATTAAAAGCGAAAATATGCGTACGAAAAGCTTAACACAAATTACGAATTTATAAAAAATAAAAACGATTTTGATATAAATTTAAGGAACCTTTTACAATCGGGTTTTTTTACACAAAAAAATTCTTTTTAAGAAATTCTTTTTTTGCAAATAATTATTGCAATTTTTAAATTTAGTTTTAAAAGATAATTAAAATTGTGTTATTGGTTTTGCACCCCCAGAATTAAAAAAAAATTAACTAAATAAAATGATTACGATGTTAGTCGAGTGGAATGCATTGGATCAGCACTCCTTATTGGTATACTCTTATTTGAAGTTCCTATTGCTGCTACAATTAACCCTTATGTGAACTGCAAAAAAAACACCCTCAACAGCATGGCAAGGTACCCGGGTATCTATATGGAAATAGTATTGGAAACTTATATTTCTTTTTTTTTTTTTTTTGTTATTTTGACACAAAAGCTGCAAATTTTCGGTAAAATTTTAATATTTGTAAACCTCCTAGGTTATGCAACGAATTACTGCTAAGAAATGCATGTTTGTAACAAGAAAACAAGATGCAATCTAATTCAATAGTTTATTCTAAAAAGTTTGCTTAGACAGATATAAGTACTATATAATGTGAGTGTGAAAGTAGTGAGTTTTACGTGAAACTGGCCGTACAGGGGAAAAAATAATATTGATTTAGGCAGTGCAATCGTTAAAGCCAGAAAATATGGCATCAAAATTTTTTGGGCTTTCGAAGCATTAAGCCCTTTGCATGGCAAATTGAATAATGGTAAACCTTTAGAAGCCGAGCGTCAAACATATTGTTACGTTTATAACTTTTATAAACGTTGGATTATTTCCTTTAAATATTCTTTGAGTTCTTTTATTGCAATCAAAAACAGTTGAAATGAGTTATAAAATAAAGAGCACTTTATTATTGTTTTAGAGCACTCTACTTATTTCACTTATTGTTATACACTTTTATTATCAAACTCACTTTGATACACGCTTAACAAGCTCTACTATTGTACTGATCATGTTAGCTGTGTTGTTCGGCTATTTATAGTAACATCCTAGCAAACATATTGGCAAGCGTTTTGTAAATTAAGATTTCAGCAAGCTTGCATATATAAGACTTTGCGAATGTTTTTGGTAATTTGCTTGCAAATGCAAGTGTTATGCTAACGTTGTTGACAATTTTCTTGCAAATGCAAGTTTTTTGCGAACTTCATTGACAATTTGCTTGCAAATGCAATTGTTTTGCGAACGTCATTGGTAATTTGCTTGCATTTTATTTGCAGCCTAACGTTTATTTCTAATTATTTATTTTATATATGTATGTGTATATGAAAAAAAAAATTATTTTTTTTTTGGCTTGTTTTTTTCTCACCTAATAAAAGTTTAAATTTAAATATTCATAACAACCTTCTTTAATTTTATTTTAGTAACACTTTACTAAAAATATATTTGCAATAATCGTTCGTTTTTTGATATTTAATCTATGAAGGTGCCTTACCATGCTGTAAGATAAAAATTGTTTCACTGCGCCCTTTCAAAAAAATGTTTAAACCAAATAAGAGCTTAAATAATTTTATATAATTGAAAAATATATATTTAGAAAAATATGTTTGCCTATAACTTTTTTGGTTTGTAACCGATTTACCCAAAAAAAATTTAAGAATAATCCTACAGGCATGTTTTACTTATGAATAATAAAGGTCTCCATAAGGTTACTTAAAGCTGAAAAATGTTAATTTTAATAATTTACTTAAATATGGGAAGACAAACAGGCAGCATGTTTATTTGCTCATAGCTTAGAAAGTTATGGGGAGATCATGCTGGATTTCAACCTCATTTAAGTCCAACATATTTACAAAAGTCTATTACCACATATATATCTGAGGAGCATGGGGGGCCCTTTTAAACCAACACATGGACAGACAGACAATTATGGCTCAATAGACCCTACCAAAGTCAGAACTACAAGTCGGAACTACAGAATTACAGAGAGATGGGTTTGATAAACAGTGCAGTCTTAGTATGTTAAGAGAGAGTTCTGTTCCACTATAGGCTTTATTTTTATTCAGATGGCAGCACGATTTCTATTAAATCTGGGGATGGGTTAGACAACTATATTCACTATTTGCGGTTACTTTGCTTTTCTAGGTTTCTCGCGCACTGCAAACAAACATTTTATTCTTGTTATCATTCACCATCGAAAACATTTTCGTTTATTCGTTTTCAACTTTGAAAAAAAAAACAAAACTGTTAGCTGTATGGACGTCTCTTTTTAAGGCTTTAATGTTAGCAAAACTTTTATTTAAACATAATGTTGGTATTACCACAATATATCAATATACATACATATCTGTAGCTTTGAGCTAAAAGGGCCAATGTCACTTTATTGCTCTTTTGAGTTAGTCATTGCATTAGATTTGTTTTCTTGCTCTATTTCATTATGGTAAAACAGCTAAAGTCATACTTAACCCAGAACAGCTTCATAAGTATAATGCTGGCCAATGTCACTATGAAAGCATATATAAAAGTTAAACTTCAATTCAAATTTTCTCAAAACGAATTATTTTGACATTGGCCCTTTTAGCTCCAAGCCACAGATGTATTAGTACTAACAAAATATTTACATACATACACATTTGATTATAAATATGTTCATATTGTGAAAAAGTTGTTCTATGTGTAAAGTGGAAATATTAAATTGAAATGTTTCAACAACATTTACAACATTAACTGTATTAAAAAAACTACAACAACTAATGTCCCACTGTTGCAATTTAAAGCTCACACGACACGAATAACAACTAAGTTAAGAAAGCATTTGCACAGGTAGTTGAGGCAATTTAAAGAAACGGTATCAGTTCTTCTAGTAGTTACAACAAGAGTGTTACTTGTACTTTTACAGTGTCATTATGTTAAATATTGTCGGTTGACTTTTTATACATGGGTGTGTGAATATTTTAACTACGAGTGAGTGTACGTGTGTTTGTGCCAAAGTGGCGATTAGAAATAACAAGGTGTTTAAATAAATGGTTTACAATTTAAATTTAAACACACTGGAAACTGCTGTATACTGCCGAATAAAAGCTTTTATATACAATAAAATAGTTAATGCCTTAAAATAGGCAATAGATGTTTTCATTTTATACCTACTAAACAGTGAATTGTGGATGCTATTAAGCTGTAAGCTTTTGTTGGTTTATTTAAAAAAAAAACGCTATAAACTTTTATATGGGAAAGGTTTTTTTCAAATCTTTTAAGAAATAAAAAAACCCCCCGAAAAATTAAATAACTTGCAAACATCTTATACATAATTTGATTAAAATCTAGTTAAGAAAATTGAAGAAAATGTTGACATTTTCATTTGTTTAAATATAAAATGAAAACATGCTAGTGTTTCACTACTCATACCAGTAAGTACATATCTTTGTCTACAAACACATAAGAGAAGATGCAGAATAACAAACTAAACAATAGATATGAATAAAGGAAACGAAGTTAACTACCACTCCATTCCCATAGATTCAGGGATGCCACTTTGATCTTATTAGACCAAAATTGGTAGATATTTTAATTCTTGCTGTATTTGTTTGGTTTATTTTTAAGTTTTTGGAAGAATATTATAAGTTTTAGTTTTAAAGGACAACAAAAGAATTTTTAAAAAAATATTTGTCATATAAGTGCCTAAAGTATATAAAAACTATTTTTATTAGAGTAAAGCCTATATATTCTTATAGTACACGAAATGTAAAAAGCCAAATGCACATGTGGGTCTGACGTCACTAAAATGTTCAGCACTTTGGTTACATTTTTCAAAATAGTCCTAGTGGCTGCATGCGGTATGATTTTGATATTACACGAAATGTATTTTAATCACAAACACATTTGGCCGAAGCGGATACATTTATGCTATATGATGATAACAAAATGATCATTCCACTTCACAGTCACTTACATGACTACTACTTTTTCTGTATTAAATTACGTGGAATTAATCTGAAAAAAATATTCATCAAGTCGTAGAATCAGCCAGAAGATCTCTGCCACACTCCCAGGAAGTACCTGTTCCAAAATTATGCTCTAAAAATTAGCCCTTGTTTAAGAAATGCTTGACAAAATTAGTAGCGATAGTGATTTTGAAGAAATACCGTCTACAAGCCCCAAACCATTTAAACAAGAAGAATTAAATGATATTGTAAGACATCTTGAATTATTTAAAGCATTGGCTTCTAGATTAAAAGAAAGTCAAAAACAAATATAGCGAGCACCAATGGATTATTTCTGTTGATTTTAAGATAACTAATATCTTATTAGGACAGCAAAGTGGATCCACCAAATATCCATGTTTTTATTGTTTGTGGGACAGCCGGGAAAGCATCTACACTGGAAAAAACTAAATTGGCCAGTATGAGAGGCGTTATAGGTTGAAAATCATAACATCATAAATCCATCTTTAGGTCCAAAAGAAAAATTATATTGCCTCCCCTACACACTAAACAAGGTCTTATGAAGCAGTTTGTCAAAGCCCTGGATAAGACCTGATAAGTCGATAAGCCCTGGCTAGGGTTTCTTTTATATAACGAAAAAATTTCTTGGACTTAGCTTAGAGAATAGTTTTTGATGGTCCACAAATAAAAATATAAATTAAAGAATCCAGTTTCTAAATTCAATAAATGATTTGGAATGGTCTGTTTGGACGTACATATCTTGTTGAAGTTATTACAAACTTTCTTGGAAATTAGAAGTCAAGCAACTACCGCGAAAATTATAACGAAATGCTTGATAACTTTAAAAACTTAGGATGCAACATGTCTATTAAACATCTTCATAGTCATTTCGACTGATTCCCATATAATCTAAGATCTTGTAGCGATGATCAAGGGGGAAAATTTCATCAGGATCTGAAAACTATGGAAGGGAAGAGGTACCATGACCGATGGGATCAGATAGCTGACTACTGTTAGGAAATGCAACGAGAACTTCACACAACACATCATTTACGAAAGTCACGAGTCACAGTTCCCTGACACCAAAACTAGTGTTGACTTTTGTAATAAATGAAATACAGTTTTTATATAGTATAAAATGTTATGTTTTTTTTTTATTTTATTTTTATTTTGCTTAAATGATTAAAACCATATTTAGAAAAGTAATTTTGGTAGATTTTGGTCTGCTTTCGAGAAACATTTGGTAGGGAAATTATTTTCGTCGTGGTATCCCGGAATAGAATATAAATAAGTAGAAATATTTTCAATTGTATAACATTACACCATTGACCTTTACTATGGGTATTAATATTGAGAATTGATTACATATAACAAAGTTTAAAGCATATGGCAAAAAAAAAAGGTTTTGATTAAAAATTATCATTTAAAAAAAACCAATTAACAACTTTTTAAAAAATTTTATGTAAGTTTTTTCAATATTTTTTTACATAATTTAAAAAACAATATTTCAATTGACATCATGCAAAATGTTTATGTCGCGGAGAAGATTACAACATTATTATACCACAAGATGGTTTATTATTTATCCCGATTAATATCCGTACGACGTTGCATGCATATAGTGTGACAATTAAATGCATATAGTGAACCAATAGAATCAGAACTATATATAACAAGTAACAGTGCTATATTCAGCCGTGCCGAATCTTATATACCCTTCACAACGTGTAGTCATGCAATAACAATTGTTTGTATCACCATTTATCCCATATAAAATACGTGCATACGTACACGTAAGAATAAATGTGGCATCGAATCCCAGCTGAGCCAAAAAAAATTTATTTTATTTTATTTTATTTAATATATTATTTATATTTTATTATTTTTTTTTATATTTTTTTAATTTTTTTAAAAATTTTTTTTAGAAAAATTTTTAAAAAATTTCTAACAAATTTTTTTTTTAAATTTTTTTAAAATTTATTTTTTGTAGTTTTTTTATTATTTTTTTCTTATTTTTAATATATTTTTTTTTGTAATTTTTTTGTTTGGTATGTTTTTTACATGTATGTATGTATGTCTGTTGTTGTTGTAATTGTGAAAAAAAACGAGGTGGTCGTGGTTTTTTGCTCATATCTCAGAAAGTTATGGGGCGATTGTGCTGAATTTCAATAGCGATTCATTCCTGGATATTTCCAATGAACTGATACCATATACAGATCTGAAGAACATGTAGTTGCTTCTAAAAGTTGATTTCAACCAACACACGGACAGACGGGCAGACGGACAGACGGACAGACGGATAGACGGACAGACGGTCAGGGCTTAATCGACTCCTCTATTCATAAGCTTCCAGAAAATATATACTTTATGGGGTCGGAAATGAAAATTGTAGAAATTACAAACGGAATGACAAAGCTATATATACCCTTGTGCACCACAGGTGAAGGGTATAAAAATAAAATGCAAAATATCTTAAGGGCCAGCAATGCGGGCCGGTTGCTGGTACTAATTTATAAAGTGCATATTGTTAAAAACTCTAGGCGAACTGCAGAGTGAAAAAATATGCACTTGCTTGAACTTTCTCCTTCTAATTATGACAAAATCAAACTATTTCCGACCCCATAAAGTATGTATTTTCTGAAAGCTTATGAATAGAGGAGTCGATTAAGCCCTGACCGTCTGTCCGTCAGCCCGTCTGTCCGTGTGTTGGTTGAAATCAACTTTTAGAAGCAACTATATGTTTCTCAGATCTGCGTATGGTATCAATCTTTTGAAAATATCCAGGAATGAATCGCTATTGAAATTCAGCTCAATCGCCCGACAACTTTCTGAGATATGAGCCAAAAACCACGACCACCTCGTTTTTTTCACAATTACAACAACAACATACATATATACTGGTTATAATATACGTGGCACGAGTCCCAGCTGAGCCAAAAAAATTTTTTTATTTCATTTTTTTATTTGATATATAATTTATATTTTTATTATTTTTAAAAATTTTTTATTAAAAATTTTTTTTTTTTTTAATTTTTTTTGTTTTTAATATATTTTTTTTATAATTTTTTTTAGAAACATACATACGTAAACTCAATTATAACTTTACAATGGTATGTTTTTTACTTGTATGTACGTATTTTATATGAGATGAATGGTGATACAAACAATTGTTATTGCATGACTACACGCTATGAAGGGTATATAAGATTCGGCACGGCCGAATATAGCACTGTTACTGGTTTAAATTTGCCATCGACTACTTCCAGCAGTAAACAGTGTAATTTTAGTTAAAATTTTTCTAAAACCATTTTTTATTTCCTCTCAAATTGTTAGTCTTTATCATTCGTAACATCATCATCACTATCATCATTGCCGTCACTTGCGTTTATTTTACTTTGGGATTATATTGTGATTTATGCGGTATTCTAGATGACATGCAGATTAAGATTGGAAATTGTCAGTCTGAAGAACAACAGTATGTAACATGAACACATACAACCATCCAGCAAAAGAAACTATAAAAACAATAACAACAAATACCAGCAATAACTAGAATAAGAAAAACCAAAAAAAAAAAGCGAACATAATCAAAGAAAATGAGAAACATTTACTTTAACAACAAACCAACGTACACTTTCATTTATTTTATAAATATTTAACGTTGAACAAAAAATAATACAGCAAAACAACAAAACAAACTAACACATAAACACTTGAATACATATACTTGAAGAGAAAATTAAGCAATGAAGAAGTAAACTCTGTTCATTTAACTACGCTTTTTCAAAACAATCCCACAGACAATAATCTCTGCCACCAAAAAAAAAAAAATTACCAACTCCTTACAATTCCTTTCTCCAAAATGAACAAAAACAAATAGAGAAATAAAAGGAGCTGGGGAGGATAAATGTGTGTATGGATTTAAAGTGTATGTGTATAATCATGATTGGTGTATAAGTATATATGTATGTATGTAATTGGGAGTGTGTGTGTTGAGGTTGCGGATTTTTAGATTTCAAAAGGAATTAAAAGATTTCTATACTATTTTTTTTTCTAACTTAAAAAGGACATATAAACATGGATTTTCTATTAAAGAAAATTAAATAAAATCATTGGCAATGGCGTGTTGGTAATAGCTTAAGTTTGTGAACACTTATACGTATGCGAATAAAGCACACACATACATAAGAAAGCAAGCAAATAAAAGTAGTGTATGTATATTTAAAAGTGTGACTACATTTATACGACTACTCTAGTTGTGAAAATGTTATATGCTGTTTAGTTAGAGTATTTTGTTAAACCAAAATCTTCTTTTATACAACCACTAAGGGTTGCTAGTATTCTTCAAACTCCACAGACTACAAAGCACAACTTCCCAACAACATTAGCTGCTAAAAATAGAGACAGATTTCAAAAATGTCTCTACATATACAGAACTTTTTTAAAAATTTTACTGCTTACCCCTACAATGTCTCTGGCAAAACTTTGAGAATCTCTTGTCTAACATAGAAAGGCAAGCACAACTGATACATTGAGCAACATAATTAATTGGATCTTTGCAACCAAAAAAAAAAAGATTAAACTTAAAAGGTTTTGCGTTATGTTCATAGATGGCGGCGGATTACTGTACCAAAATATTTGTGTTAAAGTCTGTATTAACAAAATCTTTTAGTTGTTTTATAATTTAATTATTAAAAACAAAAAAACTCTCTATATAAATCATGTAAGATTTCCATAGAACAGAAAGGGAGTTGAAAATTAATCAAGTTTATTAAAAGAGTTTGTATAGATTTTACACATTACTAAAGATATTAATTAGAATAAAAGCATAATGCTCTTATGAAAATGTACTGATTAATATTTGATTTAAGCAAAAGTGAAATGTAAATGTTAGCTATTGTATAATGAAATTCGAAACAGAAAGAAGAAAGATTGCATTGCCCAATATGGAAAGGGACTTGTTAAAATTGATAAATGAGTTACGTATTTTCGGAAATACAATATTGTTTGTTTTTATAGTTAAAGGAGCTGCGATAGTTCTTTTAAATTATTACAGAGAAAATATTTTTTTAAAAAGAAATTACTTCTAAGGAGTGTATCGGAAAAAAATTTTAGTTGCATTCAGTTAAATAAAGCTCAAATCATGCAATATAGAAACTTTTTAAATACGCAAATTTATTGGCATATTTACTTAACATTGAAATCTTAATTTATTATTTCATATTTATAAAATTATCGACTTTTTCGGGAGTCCTTGTATTAAAGATCTTACAGTTGCTTCTGTTACCTTTTTGGAGAAGGTCGTCCATCTACACCTAAAATCGGGCATGTTCTGGGAAACCTTTCCTGTGCTCTTCAATTCCTCTTTTTGCAAGAGCCCAATGCCTTTCTACAGGCCTAAGTTCTGGACAGTTAGGTGAATTTGCCTTTCATGGCAAATACCACTTAAGTGCCTTTTTTCCATGGCGACATGATGCCAAATCAGTACGCAAATATGTAGACATTCGGTGCTGTCTCAAAAAAGGTAAAAACAGGCACTCTGTGATATAAATATCTATTTTTGTACCTGATGCCACAAATGCTTGGCTTCGTTTGTCACAATTACAAATAGCTTGCCACACGAGAAATCTCTTAGGAAATTTTGTTTGTTTTTTTGTCCGGAACTTTTCCTAAACCTCTTTCATAAGCAACATAAAACTTTTAGCCGGGAAGTTGAGAAAAGTCTGCCAGTACGTATGTTTCGGTGTATTTTTTATACAATCTGCCTTCAATTTTTTTTGCTTCTAAGTTCTTTGCCGAATTGCGATCTGGAACTTTCTGAACTTTATATGTCTTCAGCTTAGCATAAAATTTAGCCCTTTGGACCAAACTATTAGAGCATTTTACTGTACGCGCTGCTTTTCTGATAGTAGTTTTAGGTGATTTGCGAAACAGCTGCTCGACATCTTTTACCTTACGAATATCCGTTGGACCTTTTTTATTTCCTGATCAAGGTTTTCTTTCAATGCTCAGGCCATCCTTACCGTTTAATCGCACTTGTAATAGTTCGAGGGTGAACTTTCAAATTTTTTGTCTTTTTTATACCCGCCACCAAAAAAATGGTGGGGGTATATTCATTTTGTCATTCCGTTTGTAACACATCGAAATATCCATTTTAGACCCCATAAAGTATATATATTCTGAATCGGGGTTTGATTTTATGACGATCTAGCTATGTCCGTCCGTCTGTCCGTCTGTTGAAAGCACTATAGAGGTCGCACCGATAAAGCTAGGGGGCTAAAATTTTGCCAGAATCTTTCTTATAGACAAGGTTTGCTTGGTATTGAAAATGTTAGCCCATTGGAATATTAGGAAGAGAGTTATAGCTCGAAAAGCAAGAGTAGGTCGAAAAAACCGTGTAATTCGAACATCGAATAAAATGGAATTGTGTCCAAAAGCCTTATTGTACACTCATGAAACTTCGAATATATATTTCCTGGGTAAAGATAATATTTTCCTTGCTTGCTATAGAAATAATTTGTAATTTACCTAAATTTTTAACCTAATTTCGGTTCAACACTAGTAAATACATAGAAACCACAATACAACAGTTTCGTTATTTCTTCTAAGCTATACCAACAAATATCATTTTTGGCAATTTAAAAAGAACTAATGGACTTCACTTTAGTGTCAAATGAAAATACATGAATAGTAGAATACACAATAAGTTGGAAATTTTCCTTATTACAGATGGGTTCTGAAGCTTGTGTTTGGATCTTTGTTACACAATCACGCAAGAACAACTGAAAACCCTAAGTAAACTCCGTAATATTTCTCACGACAAAGTCGCGCGTAGAAGCTGTATAACAGCGTCACAGAATTGGGGACTAACTTTTTTCAAACCCCTTAATAAGACTATAAAATTAACAAGGTACGTCATTAAAAAAAAGTCCAAATCCAAAGTGGTCACCACAATAAAATGGTAGATTTAATATTTTTGTCTACTACCCCCAATATAAATTTAAAATAAAGATATTCACTAGTAGAATATAGTAAAATGTAAACATTTTTTAAATTAAAGATGAACAATCATTTACATATCGATGTCCTAATATAAAAATGTCCTATCTCGATTTATGTTACTTTACGCGAAAAGGAAAAAAGCGAATAAAACTTAAAAGAATGGAATAAGACTGGGCTTTTTTATGTACCCGCAAATTTGTTATTTTCGACAAGCGCTGACTACACTTTTTAGGTGAGATGAGTTTGTATGTGTACTACCAGAAAATGTAAAAGAAAACGTTTTCGTCAAAAACAGAGATCCGCTTTTTTAATATGAAACCATCGATATACGTTACGTCCTTCCATTCTGTGTTGGTCTAATCAATGATTAATTTGCTCTAATGTAAATTATCACATTCTAGTTTCTCGATAAAGTCTTCATAAGACTTAGCATTCCACACATAGCAATTTTACTTGTTTTGTTTTAAAATTTATTTCTAGAGAATTGTTGACATGTCTTTACCTTAAAATTTTATTTATGTTTAAAAAGATTTATTAGCCTCCTTAATTTTAAATGTAGTAAAAGCTTTTATACATTTTCTAAAAGTCGGTGGTATATGATGTTCGTAAATCGAAATCTTTTTTGACATCTTTTTAATAATATATTTTATTACGTTTTTACAAAAACTTGCTAAGTCTTTTGATAAAAATCGGATATAAGATTTTTTAAGAATTGCGTGAAGGTTTTTTATATAAGCATTCTAATGTAATAAATATTATTGTATTAATATTATTGTTTTTAAGATTTCTATTTAAAGAACTGCTTTGGTACTTGGCTTTTAAAACAATTTTCTTTTGCTAAGGATGAAAAATTTTTTTAAGCCTCCAAATTTATTTAATTGTTTTCTACAAAGATGTCTCCGTAAAAAAATTTAAAAATGGCTAAAATCTATTTGCTTAAAAATGTTACGTCATAAAAAAGCTTTCTCTCCTTGAATGGAGTTTATTAGGTTTTCGCAGTAAGCAATAATATAAAAACCTTTGAAAATCCCTCTCGGATAAAAACCTAAATTTACTTGAAAATAACTTCAAATTACAATATTATATTTTACAAACAACTTCCTCTGTATAAAGTTAAAATATCTTATTGAATTAACCTTAATTCTTAAGAAGTTTTTAAAATTATTTTAATCATTTGCCCACAAATTATCTTCACCAACATTTCATTTGCTTGAACCAACCACTTGAAATACCACGTTCCAATTTAATTGTCACTTGCAAAAACATATATTCAATTTCATATTTCACTTAATGTCCATAAGCAAAGTGGCGTAAATATTTTCACTTGCATTCGAACTTTTCTTTAACTACTCAAACAATAACAACAACTAATGACTATTAGAAAATGATCATGCCCCCAAAACAATCAAAATTATAAAGTGTATTTATGCATTAGTCCATTAGAAGAGTGTGTACGTGTGTGTGTGTATATATATGCATGAATAAAGTATGTATTTGTTTGTGTATAATGCCAAATAGACATGTCAATAAAGTGTGAAAGGTAGAAATTATGGAAATGTGTATGTGTCTAAACATCATTATATACGCACGTATATATTTAGTAGACATGTTTGACTGGGGATAGTGAAAACCATAGAAATCAACAAACACAAATTCATATGTTTAAATGTGTGTATTCGTCTGTCTGTTTATAACAAAGATAAACATGCCACTTTATACAAACTCAACTACTGACTTGTCTCTTAATGTGTATGTGGTTAAACAGTATGACATTATGTTGTTCTGTGTACTCATATCCTTCTGTCTGTTAGCTGCATATGTATGAGTGAATGAGTATGCGTGGGTTATTTACTTGTGAACAAACATAATTAGATTTTTGTTACAAGTTTTTTCCCTTTTTTTTTTTTGGTTCATTGGCGGCTGACAAGGGCTTCGACCACATTTCGTTCGAACTGACAAGTGACATTAATGTTAATAAGTGTAACCAAAATGTATAAGAGAGAAAACTACGATTAGGTGGAAATGTTATATTTAAAAATTTTATTGCGTAAGAATTGTTTTGGAAACTTTTAACAGTTATTTGTTCAAAATAAATTGGTTTTATTAAAAATATAAAAAAATTGCTATATATTCGTCCATGCTGAATCGGATAATACCCTTCATCACCATGTAAATACATGGGTATAATGACTACAACGTAGCTTGTCCTAGATTTCAGATCTCTAGTTATACGTAATTTTCTTTATTATTTCAGACGCCATATTTGATTTCGAATTTTTAATATTAAAACAAAATTTTTGCTATTTTTTTTCAGACACCATCGTGTTTTATACAACTTTTTAATAGTTTACTGTATTTTACTAGCTTAGCCCTTTCATTTGATACTAATATTGTGGGGGTTAAAAGGGACAAGATTTTAATTTCTATATTTGACTCATATATCCACTATTTAATCCAGGACGCCATCTTGGATTTTACTTTTTCATTTTAAGCTGTATCAAAGCTGTCCATTTGATACCAATATTGGTAGGATGAAAGAAGTACTTTTTGAAATATCAGATATGACCCATATATATGTATATTTATTGACAGCCATTTTGTGGTAGCGGCCATCATGGATTTTATATTTTTTAATAATAAATTGTATTTCGCTAGCCAGGTGTTTTTATTTGTTACCAACATAAGCTCTATTGGTTGTACAAAAACAAAAAACAAAATTTCGTTTTTAAATTTTAGTAAAAACACCGTCAGAGTTCCACATTCATATTGTGTCTATAAATAATTAATTATTCTTGGGATGAAAATTTTTAATCTTTGAGATAAAAATAAGTGAAACACCGAGTCTGTCATGTTTATTTGTTTATATCTCAGAAAGTTACAAGACGATTATGCAGATTTTCAATACCAATATGCTTCAAAATATTTTTAATATTTTGATATTACTTGCGGGTCTTGGCAATGTCCGTGGTGTTAAAAAGAAATGATTTTAACATACGCATGGACAGACTGACAATGCTCATTGGGCTCCCCTATTCATAAGTTTTCAGAAAATAAATACTTAATGATAAGGTAACCAACTATACTCTTTTACTGAGTTTTGTACTCTTTTTTCGCAAACCGTACTCTTTTCAAATCCTTTACCTTGAAAGTACTCATTTGTATTTTATACTCATTTGTATTTCTAAAACATTTTTTTAGATTATTTTATTTGAATTTTATTAACTAAATATTTAAAATTATTTTGACAGTAGTTTGAATTTCACGTGCGGATATTGCTTGCCGTTTCTGGCAAAATTAAGAAGCCGTATTATGTACCTGGATAGATAGATAGATAGATAGATAGATAGATAGATAGATAGATAGATAGATAGATAGATAGATAGATAGATAGATAGATAGAAAAATAGAAAGACAACTGTGACACTGTGAACGCAATACAAGAAGTAGTTTGCACCGCAAAAATGGCGAAAGAATCCCTAGGGTTGCGAGCAATTGTAACCTTAGATGTGAGGAATGCTTTCAACACAGTGAAATGGAGTGTTGTTTTAGACTCTCTTCGAAAGAAGGGAATAGGAGAATATCTGCACAATATGGTAGTAGATTATCTTAGTGATCGTGTCTTAATGTACGAAACGGATTTGGGTATGAGGGAGTATACCATTACTGCCGGAGTACCCCAAGGTTCGGTTCTTGGTCCGTTTTTATGGAACGTAATGTATGATGGTTAACTTAATCTGGAATTACAAGATGGGGAAAAACTCATAGGATATGCTGATGATGTAGCGCTGGTCAAATCTCGATCATGTCCAGAATTCCTCAGAAAAGTAGCAAACGACAGTATAAGTCAATGCGATGGATGGCTTTTTAAAAATGGTCTCAAACTTGCAGCAGCTAAGACGAAAGCAATACTAATAACTGATCGAAGAGCACATAAAATACCTAAGATCATCGTACAGCATGAGGAAGTGGCATTTGGCCGCAGCCTTACGTATCTAGGTGTGCAACTAGATGACAAATTAAACTTTCATAACCACGCAGAGAAAGTTAGAGATAAAGCTCTGAAAACAGCGAAAACACTAGCGAAAATAATTCCAAACTGCAGAGGTGCAAAGGATACTACAAGGCGGTTGATAAATAGTGTAATGCACTCCCAAATACTTTATGCCGCTCCAGCGTTTGCTGTGGCAATGAAGAGAAGTTACGTAGTGGCTCAACTAATGAAACCGCAACGAATTAGTGCCCTACGTGTAATTTCGGCATATTGTACTGTACCTACTAGTGCTGCATTAGTACTTGCGGGTATTTTGCCAATAGATCTCATCATGGTAAAAGAACGGGAACGAATCTTTAACTTGGCCAGATCTGGTATTAATGAGCATGTTAATGAAATACCAATTGAAGCATTGCAGAATCGATGGAATAACTGTGCGACGAGTCGATGTACCTTTAGATTAATACCAAATGTTAAGGTTTGGATTGAACGGAAACACGGAAACGTGAATTATTTTATGACACAGATGATGACTGGTCATGGAAACTTTAACAGCTACCTATACAGATTTAAACTGAAAGAGTTTAGATACTGCAATGAATGTGGCTTTGAGGATAAGGATGCTGAACACACCCTTTTCCATTGTCCTAAATGGGAACGTGAACGGTACAGACTTTATGGAAAACCTGATAACTTGGTGGGGGAAATGTTGAGATCGGATGAAAGATGGAGGTAGGGTGAGTCTTTTATGGCTCATATAATGAAGGTGAAGGCCAATGGAAATCCGCACCCCTTATCTCTTGGAGGAGGGGTGTACTCTTTTTGATCAAAAAATAGTTGGTCACCTTACTTAATGGGGCCGCAAATGAACATTGTAGAAATTTTAAACGGAATGTCAAATCTACATGTAAGTATGTAAAGTAAGAGTAAAACATGTTGCAACTATACACACGTGTTTATGTGTATGTCTGTTATGATAAGTGATCGAATATTTTTCTGTAATTATGTCTACCAGTGACATAATATTTTTTCTATAAAAGTAATAATTTTAAAGAAATCGTTGCATCCCCACACCCCCATAACAACATAGTGCGTACAACATGAAATACACATGTTGCACTTAAAACATGCAAACCCAATAATTAATAGCAGAAAAATGTCTTTGCATTTGTTTTTATTGTGTTGCAGTATAAAGCAACTAGTCTTTTTTTTCAATACATATTTGTGGGGCAATTAAAATGAAATTGAACAAAATAATAGAGCAGCTTGAAAAATCTTAACAAAGTAAACCGTGATCCATTTTTAACATTTCAATTATATTTAAGAGGCCTCATAACTTATTTAAACTCGTAAAGATGAAAAATTCAACAACAATAACAACTAAGAAAAAGCTTAAACAGAAAAAGAAGAAAAACTTCCGCTAATTTTGCCAAGAAATAAACAACATCATCCAGTTTTCCCTGTAAAACCAAAAATAAAAAAAAAATCATGATTAAGTATCCGCATTATCCATAACTGTTTGTTTCCGCTACAGACACCGATTTTATTGCCACATAAAAATAACTCACTCATACATACATATGAATATGTAAATAAATATGTGTTTATTTTTATAATCACTTTTCTTTTAGATTGCCAAGTTATAATTTGGATGCTGGCTCTCATCTTTAACATCATTATCATCCTCAATCTCCTCATCATCCAATTTAAATCAAGTATTACAAAATATTTGTGGCACATCTTCCTCATGATTTGAATTTATTAAACAGTCATAGACTCAACGGTTGCACTGTTTAAGCCTTATGACTGGTAAAACAATTAATTCATGTATTATTAATATTTATGTATAATTTACTTTCAAATTATTTCATAAATTTTCTTTAGATGTTGCGATATTGGCAACACATTTCAGTTGTTGAAAAAATAGTGTTTAATAAATTTAAGCGCCACAACGATTTAAGTATGATGACAATAATAGCAGTGGTTCTTAATGAATGAGTTGTATATTTTTGGAAAAATTATATAAAAAAGGACTTTTGGTATATTTTTTATGAAAACGAATGGATATCTATCTGCGTGGTTTTATTTATATGCAACGGTTTAGGATAGTAGGTGGCGCTGTAGTCGTATTATTAATAAATTATAGATTTATGAACTAAAACTAAAAATATTCACAATTTATTAGCTTTTGTATAAAAAAAAAAAAGACGATCTAAAATATTGAACCCTCTAGCAGCGCTGTAGTCAAATTATTTAATTTACATTTATTTTTTTATTGTTTTATTTATTTATTTTATTGTTTATAATCCCACCTCTTTTAATTTTATGCTCTTTAATTTAGGCGTCTATGAGACAGTGTCGAGTGCACGTGCTTATCGGCTGTGTTGATATTTATTTGAATACAGTGCGTAAAAAAATTATGATTAAATTAGAAAAATATTTTATTTTTAAAAAGTCAAATTTAAAGTTTTCCATGTTAACAAATGCAAAAATATTAATCCAGTGTATACTGCATTTTTATTAGTTTTTTACACCCAAACAAATTTCTTGTATTAAATTCTAATGGCAATCTTTACGCTAATTTTTTTCTTTGAACTAAAAAATATCTAACTCAGTGTGAACTTTATTATTTTACATTTTAAAAAACCAAAAAAAGGACAAAATTTTGTTAAAAATCTGGAAGCTTACTCTGTCATAGCACTGTACTTTAAAACTTTCTCACCAATATGGCTGCAAAACATTTTTGAGCATCTATTCTTTATATGTAGAGAAGTCCAAACTTTTCGAATATAAGGGTGTCTCGGTAAAAATGCACTTCTTTATTTAAAACATGAAAACGTGTTTTTTCAGACAGTTGCCTTTTATTTATTGGAATGTAAAGAAGACAAGTTCCCAATAAACATGAGACATTATATCCATCAAATAGTCTCTGTTAAGGGGCCATTAATCTTTTCGTTTAATAATTCCATCTAGGACTTGAGCTCATGAATTGTTTTTGGTATATTCGTTAAACTCGAGATTTTACAAAACATCAAAAGAATAGAACGGCGTTAAGTTCCATTATCTTAGTACCCAGATGACATCAGAATTTCTGAAAATAATAATTTGTTCTGGAAATCGAAATGTTTAAAGCGAGGCAGGTGGTGCCATCTTGCTGAAACCATACGCCGTGCAGATCCACACAATCCTGTTTAGGCTAGAAAAAGTCCATTAATATGGTTGTGGCAATCATAAGAGCAACAAACTATGATTGAATTGTATAATTACCGTCAAAATATGTGATGAAATAAAATACATTTAGCTGTTAATTGTTTTCGGCAACCTAATATTGGTAAAGAGAATATAATATGACCATCGTGATCATGTCATGGTTTTCTCTGCATGTGTAACAATCGCCGATCACAGACACTGTAATTACAGCCCTATCTTTCAAAATCAGGCTGTCTGACCAATATCCACATTAAACATTTGCTCATTGTGGATGCATTCGTTTCTCATGAATTTCGACAAATTTCTTGCTCTTCATCGAAAAGATGACTTTTTTCATTAAATTGGCATTAGCTTTGCTCCATTGGCCATTGAAGAAATTTTCGGTGCTTTCCATAGTCTGCTGGTTGCAGTTTCTGAGTAGATAAAGGTGGAGTCTTTTGCATTTTTTTTAAACGACCAATTTCAAACCATCCCCCTCCCCACTTATATGGTTTTCAAATAGAGATCTTGACTAGTGAAATATAGTAAATCCAGATGGAATGGTATTTTAATTACAGAAAAATTAATTCTTTATATATTTACCAGGGCTAACGCATTCCTCACTATATGGCTTTATACTGATCAATGCCTCATAATGAATTTTTACACGCCAATATGCTGGTGATTGGTATATGAGGCTCAGCACGGCCAAATATTACCTCTTGCTTACTTTTGTTAATGTTCTATTTAAGATTTTCTTTTCATGTTTTTAAAAATTTTTTTTATAAATTTCCTCTTAACTGCAGGAAAAAGTTGCAAAACACTGTCTTTGTGCTTTTTGTGTTAATTTAAGTTGATTTCTTTCCTTTCTTATTGATATTTCATTTTACTTAATAATATTGTTAATGATTAAGGATAAAGGAGAGAAGAGTTGATTTTTAAGTCATGACACCGCTACTCATGATGCCACAGCTAAACAAGTAACAAGCTTTATAACGCAACCATTTGATTGTAGTATTTGCAGTTAGTTTTATGAACTTTCACGTTTCCCAATAAACCACATTATCGTGCCTTTCGTCTGGAAATAAAATTTTGCATAATTTTGTTTTTGCTTTAATTTATGTTTTTTATATGATTTCTTAATAAATTATTTATTTATTTTTTTATTTATTTATTGCTGTGACACGTTTATGCTAAAAAGCTTTTATCTGCGGCAAGTGGCGTTTATACATAAGCATGTGTGTATTTTCTATGCACAGAATTTGTTTAAATTTAGAATTCAACTAATTGTAGCCAAACGATAACTAGAAAAAGTTGCAAACAAAAGAAAATCTAAGCAAGATGTCTCACGTTTTCTCTCTTTGTTTTTCTTTTTATTTTTCTAGGCACTTAAGCAAAAGTCTTTAAATAATCATTTAAGAGGTTATAAATCAATTTAATAGTCAATTATAAAAAGATTTCTTCAAAAACGTAGTACTTTAATCTTTTTGAAAACTTCTTAAGAAATTAAGTGGAAATTTATGTAACTTTTTTTGTGAAGAGTTTTAAGTGATGTGCCAGGTTACCAAATTTAGTAGGCTAAATGAAAGGTAATTTTGATGTATAAAGAAATTAAGTAATAATAGATTTAACTTTTGAAAGTTTTGATTTGTTTGATAATTGACTGGAAAACATTAGGTAATTGTATAATAAATAGGATTAACAAAAGGAAATCGCTTTTAATTGTTTAACAAGTTTTAAATTTTTAATTGGGTTTTTTGTGAAATTTTCCCAGTTTTTCTTATTTTGAAAACATATTATTATTACATGTGTATATATATGCATACAAGTATAGAAATATGAGAAATACTACGTTTAACTTTATTCGAAAATTTGAACTTAAATTTTTAACCCTTCTGCATTTCTTAGAGTTTTGCCGTTTTGATAGTCCTTTGGGTCAATTTTGCCTACAATAATTATATTAAGAAAAAAAGCAAAAGATGGTTAAAAAGTTACTTGTTTTAATTAATTTTAGAATTATTTTTAAATAAAATAAAATTAAATCGAATTTATTGCTTCAAATTATTAATATCTTTTTTTTTTTGAAAAGCCGAAGCATTCTATACATAGTCGTTTTTTTGGTCTTAACAAACATCACACGTATTCGAGTTTTTATAATGTGGTGGACAAAAAAAAATAAACTTGCCTGATCTTTCGTTTTTTGTAACAAGAGGTTTGTCAGTTGACTATGAACAATATCCTTCTTGCATGTTTTTAACTACTTTTCTTCTTGTTGGACGTAAAATATGTACATCGATCATTTGCCTTGCTAGTTTTACCAACTAAAGCAATCGTTTAAAATTTTTATTGCAACTCTAAGCGGGTTTAATTTCGGTCCATAAAACATACGCCACAACATCAACAGTAGGATGTGAGAAACTGCAAGTTCTATCAATTTGACCCAAAGACTGCAGAAGGGTTAAACGATCAGATTTCCTTCTCTTAAACTATTCTATTCTCTAAGACATATAAAACATATATGTTACTGTAAATATGATTTTATTTCAAATTTTTTATTTACTACATAACTCTGTACCTTGCATAGGTGCAATAGCAAAAAGTCTATAACAATTAGTTAAATGAACTAAAAACTAGTTATTCTCTGTTTACAATTTGGCACCTAAACCCATTATTTTAACACGGCGATGATACTCCCTTGCTTGCAAAAAGTTACTTAAATCAGTAGTTACTTTTATAGCAATAAATATGTACTTGATGTACTAGAGACCTAAATAATATCATTATGGACAGTGCCTTTCGGTTCTTTAAAGGACAAATATTCGGTTTGGTTATTCTGCGATACGTTAATTTGATATTTAAAAATGTATGTCAATTTGCTAATAAACTGCTTTGCCGCTATTGTCAAAATAATTTGTACTTATACTCTAAACTAATTAAGAATTATAAAAATTTATTTATTTGAATGGCTTCTTACAAATTTCCTAATAAGAAGTTGTATTGTATGTATACCTTAACAAATATCTGAACAAACAATACTTATGTAACACTTATCACTTCTTAGTAAGACAGACGATATGTAACAGTCATTGAAAAGTACATTGTTTAGAATATGCAAGTCATTAACTAGTTTTTGCTGGGTGTATAAAAATTTTCATAATTTCTTTAAACATTAGCCATTTCTTAAATTGCAAAAAAATACAATTTTAAAAATATTTTTAAAGATTTAGCTTTTAATAATTTTTTTAAAACTTAACTTCACACAGTGAAAAAGGGTATATCGATGCCTTACTTACTCAACCTCGAAACTTAAAAAATACGGTTTCCACTTTTTCATATCAAACGATTGTTTTATGCTTTAACTAAAAAAGATTAGTATATTATTACTACTAATATACACAGATACAATCAATTCCTTGATAATTGCATTTAAACTTTTAACCAAACACCGAAGTATAAAAAGATGAACCGTTTTTTTTTTCTCTCCTGAAAAATTTTATTTCTTAAGATACGAGGTTGAGGAAGTAAGGCATCGATATACATATGTATAGGTTTGTCATTCCTTGTGAAATTTCTACAATTTTCATTTCCGACCCCATAAAGTATATATTTTCTGAAAGCTTATGAATAGGGGAGTCGATTAAGCTCTGTCAGTCCGTCCGTCTGACCGTCTGTCCGTGTGTATGTTGAAATAAATTTTTTGAAGCCCCACGATATCGCCTGGACCCAGGTGAGGTACTAAAGTATCAGAAATATTCGGTAGCAGGTCGGTATTGAAAATCAGATATATCGGTACTTAAACAACTGAGATATGAGCAAAAAACCACGGCCACCTCGATATTTTTTCACAAAAAGAACATTACAACAACAACATACAGACATACAAACGTGTATACTGGTTAGAGTAAACGTGGCATCGAATCCCAGCTGAGCCAAAAAAATTTTATTTTATTTGTTTTTTTATTTTTTTTTTTCTATTTTATATATTATTTATATTTTTTTATTTTTTTTAAATTTTTTAAATTTTTTTTATGTTTTTTTTTTTTAATTTATTATTTATATTTTTATTATTTTTTTTTAATTTTTTTTATATTTTTTTAATTTTTTTGTATGTTTTTTTTTAAATTTATTATTTAAATTCTAATTATTTTTTAAAATTTTTTTTTTAAATTTTTTCTTTTAAATTTTTTTATATATTTTTTAATTTTTTTTTTATATTTTTTTTTTTACACACATACGTAAATTTATAATTTTACAATGGGATGTTTTTATATATGTATGGTTTTTACATGTATGTACGTATTTCATATGAGATGAATGGTGATACAAACTACTGTTATTACATGACTACACGTTGTGAAGGGTATATAAGATTCGGCACGGCCGAATATAGCACTCTTACTTGTTTTAAAATAATATTGAAATTAAGCTATTTAGTTTAAATTTCAATTTTTAAATTGTCAAGTTTTAAATAACTTTCATATACTACAAATGTATGTATGTAAATATCTATGTAAGTATGTATGTATATTAATGTATGTCCGTCTGCAATTGCAAATTTATGCCAGTTTATAAATAACTTTACAATAACTAATCAAATATTTTAACATCGCATTGCACAAGTTCAGCTTGACGTAATGGGTGAATTTACATAAGTAAGCCATTATATTAAAAAAAAAACAACATTAAGTTGCCTTAAAAATTTAACGACATCAAATACAAAATAATTAAACAAATATAATTAATTTAACACAATTAGCTGTTTTAAGGTTTTCATTTATATATTTGTACATACGTATATAACAACTGATTAAGCTTTAATAAAAAGTAAAACAGAAAAAAATATGTTGAAAATGACTAAAAGAAAAATACAAGCACGGGTAACACAATTTTAAAACAATTTACCGGAAAACTTAACGATGAAACGTTTAATTAAAATAACTAAAACTAATGCAGGGTAAAATAAAGAGTATACAGAGAGTTAATTAGGTTTCTTGATTTCTTGTGATTATTTTTAATGATATTGATTAAGAGGGAACAACACACACACACATATAAACAGGCAGAAGTATTCCCGTTAGTGGCAACAAGACTTATAACACTTTTAAGTATAGTTAGCAATTTTCATTTTTAATAAGAAGAAATATTTAAATTTTGGCTAAGACCACTGTGTTTTTATTTTTTTATTTAAAGTTTGGTTTTTGTTGTTTTCTGTGATGATAATTTGCTTGATTTAAATTTATTTATACACACAAAGAGTTTCCTTAAAGAAATGGTAAAAACAAGCTGAGACTTTTACCAAATATATAGTATGCTGCTGCTGCAACAACTATATTTTCTTTTTGAATAGAGTGGTTGTAGCATTGTTGCAAGAAATTGTTGTTGAACGGTTTGTTAGTGGAAATTGCTTGGAAATTTTGAACAAAACTAAGTTAAAAACTTTAAACATCAAACAGTCGATTAAAAAACTTACTACAGTTAAGATACTTTAGATAAACTAATCAAGCCAAAGTTAAAAAGCAAACCAAAATGTAATTAAACTGCATTAAATTGTAAAAGAAAAATTGATGTATTGAAAGTATAAGAGAAAAGAAGAAAACAGGATTCGGTAACAAAAACGAAAATTTCCTGGAAAAAGTGAAAAAAATATAAAAATAAAAAGCAAAGTGTAAAAAATACCTTAATTGCATTTAATAATCTAAGAAAACGATTTAAAAGGATTATAAAAAGTACATTTCAGATAAAACTAAGTCAAGCTTAACTCGCAATAAAAAAATTATATTTATATAACATCCAAATCACAATTCTTTTATAAAAAAATATTAAATTTCTATTGTTACATAATTGTTCAAAATTATAAAATTTTGTGTTAAACTTTTGCTTTCATTGATGTTGTAATATTTGCGATAACCAGATACTGGCCATAGTTTCTTTAACGCATAACAACATGTCATTGGCTGCTGCTGTGGCGGCCGCGACAATGGCTACAACAGCCACACTGTTACCTTCACCTCTACAACAAGTTGCTGTTGTAAAGCCTGTTTCTATGTCTCTAATACTGGGCCTCTTCACCTTGGCTTTGGTAAGTTATGATTTTTCTGTTGTCATTGTTGTTGCTGTTGTAGTTTGTATTTTTGTTTAATGCAGCAAATCAAGTTTAAAGTTTTGTGTTGCATTTTGAACTAAAAAAAAAACAAAATTACCACACTCACTTAAGGCATCATTGAAAGCGACTGTTTTTTGTTTAGCAAATTTAAAAAGGCAACTAATTTTTCTTTCATACATCAACTTTAAACAAACTAGATTCATTTCAAATAGATTTAACACATCAAAAGATTTTGCAAAAGAGTTTCCCAATAGTTTCAGAAAATTATATTTGATTATGTTAAAAACTTTTGAATATTTGCGGCTAAAAGAGATTTGATTGATAATTTCAAATAAAGAAAGACATTTTAGATACCTTTAACTTTACACACGACATCTAAGAATAAATAAATAATATAAATTTTCATTTAATTAGAGAAATTGTCAAGAATTTTCAAAAACTACAAAATTTTTTTTCCAAAAATTTTTACCTAACAGAAGATTTTTCTAATTTTTTAAAATAAATTGTAAAGAGAAAAATGAAATTTCTTCTTAACAAAAGGAATTTATGAAGAATTTTTCAATAAAGCCGAATTTCTAAAATATTTTTTATACGAAAGGATTTATCAAAAATATTGTAGGAAAAAATCTTTTAAAAAAACTTCCTTAAAATAAAGGATGTTTATTAATGATTTTTTATAAAAAGAACAGTCAAAATTTCTGCAATATAAGAATTTATTGAACATTATTTTATTATAGAAAATTAATTGAAAATTATCTGTAAAACAAAAATTTATAGCAAAAAACTTCTGGGATATATAAAAAATGTTCTATATAAAATTTATTAGCAAATTTTTTATTAGGTAGGTAGGTAGGTAGGGTTGTAGGTGGATATGTAGGAAAGGGGGATGCAGAAAGCAGTATCTGCCTCCTACACCCACACTCGGAGACCAATAAGGTCCATTGCGTTACCCTTTATATAGTAAAGATAGAAAAGAGAGAGAGAGAGGGTTGCCAAAGATATAATATATGAAAATTAGAAATAGTTAGTAGAAAGTAGAATAGAAAAAAGAAAGAAATACAGATTCTCTATGAGCGCTATTGCATGTTCACCAACCACCCGATTCCCATGATGAATGCAATAATATTCCCCAGCATGCACTCCGACACATCGCCCAACTCATCGTTGAATCGCCTACCCTACCACTTTAGCCAGTAAAAAAATTTTTTATTAACTTTTTTATGAAACTTATTTCCAGAAAATTGAAATTAACGAATATTATTTACAAGAAAAATTTTTTGGTTTATTTTATAAAGTAAAAACAGAAATTTATTTTTATTTCCTATAAAAGCAAATTTACTTAATTTATGTAATAAAAACAATATTTATAACAAGTTTGCTATAAAAACGAAATTATTCTATTTTTTTTTAATAAAACAATATTTATTTAAATTTTGTAGAAAACAAAATTTCTATGAAAACATTATCAAAATTGTCCTTAATAAATATCAAAATTTTCCAACAAAAAAAATATTAAAATTGGTTCTAAAAAAAACTTATGTAAATTTTTCTATAAAGCAAAATTCATCATTTTTTTTTTCATTCATTTATATATCATCTTTATTTACATTTAGTTATTTAGTATTTACATTTTCGAGATTTTATATAGTTAAATATATTACAACGAATTATAATTAGTAATCACATATCTTGACATTGTTTGATATATGTAACATTATTTAAAGAAAAAATAGGAAAAAAACATTTACATGAGAAAAAAAATTCATACAAAATTCATCAAAATTTTTTTATAAATACAAAATGTATCAATATTTTCTTATAATAACAAAATTTATTAAAAGTGTTCCTATAAAAACCAAATTTATCAAAATAAATAAATAAAACAAAATTAATCAAAATTTTTCTATAAAACAAAATTAATTTAATGTATTTAAAATGTATTGATTTTTGAAAAATAAAAACAAATTTTATCGAATTTCCTAGGCAAATAAATTTTTTAGACAATTATATATAAAGAGGAGTTATGGAAACTTTTCTATAAAAAGGGATTTTCTATTAAAAAAATTTATTTTATTTAATATAAAATTTAAGTTTTCTATAGCAATAAAATTCAACGAAAACATTCTAAAAAAAAACAAATTTTATTAAAGATCTTCTTTAAGACGGAATTTATCGAAAATTCCATATAACGACAAAATATATGAAAAATTTCATATTTTTTAGATATATCCTATAAAAACAAAATTTATCAGAAATATTCTATAAAAAGAAAGCTGTTGGTTTATTTTTCACAATATAATATTTTTTGAAAATTTTTTATAAAAACAAAGTTTATTGATAATTTTTTATGGCACAAAATTTATTAAGAAAAATTTTTTTAAAACAAAAAAATTTTCTATAAAAAAAGTTTATTACGATTTCCTATTAAAATTAAATTTAACAAAAATTTAATTTAAAAAAAAAAATTTATTTATGGAAAATTTTCTATAAAACAAACTTATCGAACTTTTTCTAGAAAAAAAGAATATATGGAAATTTTTATACAAAAGAAGAGTTTATAAAAATTGTTTTATTTAAACTCAATTTAACTACAAATTTCTTACAGAAATACAATTTATCGAAAATTTGAAAAAAAAAATTAATTTAATCGAAAATTTCTTATAAATTAAATTATTCAAAATATTCCTATGAAATAAAATTTTCGCAATTTTCTATAAAAGCATATATATACATACATATATGTTATCGATTTCTTTTTTTAAGTTTTTGGATATTTTGAATAAAACAAAATTTTTTATGAAAATTTTTTATTTAACAAAATTTTGTGAAAAAAATTTTTTTAACAATTTTTTTCAAAATTTTTATTTAGCAAAATTTTTTTATAAAAAAAATTTATTTAAAACTTTTTATATAAACTAAATAAATTATTATTTTTCTTTAAAATAAAATTTATCAAAAATATAAACCAACATGTATCAAAAATATTTCAGAAAAACAAAATTTACTACAAATTTCTTAAAAAACAGAATTTATCTTTATTTTTCCATAAATTTAAATTTATACAATATTCTTTAGAAACTAAAATGTTTTCTATTTTGTTATAAAACTTAAAGAAACAAATCTGAATTTATTGAAAGTAATTCCTTGAATCATGAAAAATATTTTAAACATTTCAAAATACAAAATTTAAAAATCAAAGAAAACATGTTTTAACAAAATTTACAAAATACAAAGTTAAAACATATCAGAAACAAAATTTATTAAAAATTTTCTATAAAAAATTTATTTAGATTTTATTATATAAAGAAAATTTTTGGAAAATTTTTTTTTAAAAGAAAATTTATTTAAAATTTTCTATAAATGGAAGATCCATAGAATATTTTGTATAAAAGAAAATTTTTTATAAACATTCGTAAAAAAAAATCAGTTAAGCAAAAATCCCCTGTGAAATGTCTTGACCGATTTTCATGAAATTTTGTCTGGGAATTTGTCAACATTTATTTTTCATACCTCTTAACGTCACACTTTATTTCACGCCCCTCAGGTAGACCTGACTGCTGCACCGATCATCTTGTAATTTTCACATAATATAACTGAGACTCTGGCATGATTAATAGGATATTTTTTTCTATCACGCCTAATTTCACGCCCACTTTTTTTAATTACTAATTACTAATTATAGTCCAGCCAATGCAGAAACAAACGTTTGAGAATCGGTCAACATCTATTTTCCATACTCCTTAATATTAGGGGTGACTCACCCCAAGGGACAATTTATGCCCTACATAAATAACGTAACGACTTCGATGAAATTTTAAACTAAGATAGATCTGCATACATATGGTTTAATTTTTTTCATGTACTCAGAGAAAGTTAGTTGTTTTTATAGAACTAAAAATATATTTCCTAGAATTAATTTATATGGCAAAACTACGTTTGCAGGGTCAGCTATTAGTCTACAAAAAGAAAAATTATGAAGACTTGAAAAAATAATTAAAAAAAAAGAAAAATTTTTTTGGCTAAGAAAAACTTTATCAAAAATGTTTACAAAAAAATAAAATCTTCTAAAAATTTAATAGTTTTCAACGAATAAATAAAATACTGAAAATCTGTTTATAATAACAAAAAAATTTATAAATATTTTTTATAATTTTTATGTATTTTTTTATAATTTTTAAAATAACTTTATGAAATTTTTTTCAAAAAAAAAAGTATGCCCTTCCAGCCCCCCTACTGCTTTCAACTCTTGCTGCACTTTAACGCGAATCTGATAAAAAAAAAGAAATTATTCAACTTGAACTCAAACACTTAATTTCCACATTTATGTTGAACTTTTTTAAATAAAGTGTTTAAGTGTTTTTTTATTTTTCGCATTTTATTTCTTCTGTACTTGTGTTTAACACAGGAAGTTTTAATTGTTTTATTTCATTTCATGTTGATTTTTCATCTTCAAGTGCTAATATTTTGTCATGCATTTATTGTATTTTAATGTTGAATGTAAGTAAAATATGTTAATAATTGTACTCATTATGCATACAATGCCTTAGATCAACAGCAAAAGATAAAATAATTTAAATTGATGACATTCATAAATTTGTCTTGTGTTGTAGGAAAGAAATTTTTGTATGTAAAAGTGAAGAAAGCAAAAATGAACTATAAATTTGTTAATTATGTTGGCAGTATTTTTAAGAAATTTCAATATGTTGGGCATAAAATGAAATGCAGTTCCGTAGCCTCACTTTCAGCCAGGCTTGCCATTTTAGCATTTTTTTATGCTAGATGTAGCATTTTTTTTCTTAAGTTAGCACAAAAGATTTTCGAAAAAGTGCTAAATGCTATTTTAGCACTTTTTAATAATAATCCGGCATTTTTCGCACTTTTTTCATATGATATGATATTTTCTTTCTTGCAAAGGTTATAGCTGGTAAAATATATATGTATAAAGGAAAAGCTGATGGACATAATTTTAGGAGATGAGGAAGAAATCTTTAAAAAAAAATATTTGCTACCAAGTCCGTATTGAGGATATGAATTCAAAACGTTATTAAAAAAGAGTAAAGAAAAAAATATAATATATCCTGAAGAAGAAGACACAATCAGAAAAATATGTTTACATTTTTTAAAATCGCTTGTAAATGAACTAAAATATTTTGATATTAAAAAATTTTTTTAAATTTTCACTAGAAAATTAAATTAAAGCACCTATTACATGTATCTTAGAAAATATGAATTTTAGTATAACTGAAATGGAAAAAATCCAAAATCAGTGGAGCTATATAACTGAACAGATCTGGGATATCTAAGTATATGGATACTACGGAATTCTGGGTTTAAGTAAACCAATTAAGAAATTTAATTAATGAAAATCCTTTTAAGGAACTATCGGATTTCATGCCGCCTCTTTTGGTCTTACCATTTTCAAATGCTGGAGGGTTTATTTAGTTTAATGGGCTTAATAAAAAGCAAACTTATAACAAAAATGAACACATAACTTTTATGTTCTGTTAAACGTATAAGAAAAAGTGTAAAACTAAACAACCAATGTTGCTTTAACATCAATATATCGGACGATGTTTTGATTAAAATTGGTTCATCTGAAAAATACCAAAAAAAATTTGTATGTGAAGAAAATGATATGATATGATTGAACTTGTTAACAACCATCTTAACACATTTGAGTAATTGTTGACACTTTTTTTGTGTAAATATAATTTTAATAAAATTGAATTTAATTGAACAAAATATTTATATAAATATGTTGCAAATTATTATATTAAAAAAATACACTTAATTATTAATGTTTTAAATAAACAATATTGCAAAATTTTAGCACTTTTCTTTTTGAACTGTAGAACATTTTAGCACTTTTTTCCGAGGTTTTGCACTTTTTCTCTACCATCTTATGGCAACACTGTTTTCAGCAAGCAAAATAAATCAGAATAAAACTGATAAATAATAAACTACTAAAATTAGTTTTATTTTTGTATAAAAGACATGTTTCGATCATTTCTATTGTTGTGAATATTTTTAATAATTTTTTTTGGTTAAAAGAATTCCGAAAATATAGGTCTCTTAACAAATTTGTCATCTGCAATGCGTCTGGGGGAAGCACTATCACCGTCAATCTATTAAATCAAAATAATTTCCAGCTAATTGTTAACACTTGCTATAGCACTTTTAATATTGACAGTGATGTGAAAAACCCACGAAAATTTTAAAATTTTTTTAATTTTATCAAATAATTTTTGAACTACCAAACGGATTTTTTGACCTTTTACTTTCAGTGCTCAGACATTCTGTTTAATTAGTTAAAATTAGTTTCGAATTTTTTATTTCCGATCTTTTCGGTTTAAAACTAATATTGAAATTTTAATTCAAGTTATATTAACATTCTGAATTAGTTTATTAAATATTAGTTTAAAATTAATTAAAACTTTTTTTGTAAGTTTCACACATATTTTGTATTTAAATTTTAGTATTGATTGAACCATGCATATAAAAATCTCCCTGTTCATGCTAACGCGACCTTATTATCAACTTTTTTTCACTATATGCAGATGTTCTTAATACTCATAAAGAGGTGTGGTTGCAATTGAAATTTTAAACAAACTTTATCATTATGAAACGACTTAGGTAGTTGAAAGTTGAAGTTCTTCACAGCTCATATGTTGGCGTTTTTCTCTAGAACTAATAAACTGAATCTCATTTTTTTGGAAATATTTGTTTTGAAAAGGGTTATAGTGAACTTCTTAAAGCTGATAGGTTACACGGTAGTTATAAACTTATGTATAAAAATTACTTCAATATCATTAATATTAACAGTCATAACGTCACAACAGATTTTGTTCTCTGGACCTCTGGACCAGAGAACGATTACACATTACCATGTGATAATTGCCGACAATCCTAATTGCACAGTCCTTTGTAATCACCAGCATCTACGTTAGACTGAGATCCCCATAGCATTAACATTTAATAGGTGCCTATGTATAATCTTTACTCTACTACGATCTGACTCTCCCTAACCTCTTCCAATAGGAGGACCAGGATTCACCTATACCCATCAATAAGTATACTGATTTTACTCTTCATAACCTTATTATACATGGATCAATCCGCTAAGCGCTCCATCGCTATCTAAGTCTACCTAATATGTTTATGTACGAGGTCCTGAATTATTCTATGCCAGTAGTGTTTGCAACATATCTTTACCCCGGGCTATCTATAACATCAGGTGTGGATACTCCACCATGATAACATGGCCCCGGGGGGGACCGAGTTTAGTTAGTAATGTGTGTTTATAAATACGTTATTTTGAGACCCTCAAACTACGACAGTTGAAAGCAGCCATACATCTAAAGCAATATAAAGTTGTATTGGCTGTTTGTTTTGCCAAATCAAAATTAACAACAACACGAGCAAATAATTAAATTTTTTATTATAATAGATGTTCTGTTTTTGGGTAATGTTCTGCGTAGCGTTTTATCAAATAAACCTCTTTAGCTATGAAGCTTATTTCTAGATGAAATGCTACATCAGCAGTCATAATTATAAAATTTGGTACGACAGCAATCCACATGAGATCCAGGCGCATTCATTGCATATCAAAAAAAGTCCCTGTTTGGGTTAGTTTTGGGTTGGCAACGTCTTTAGCCTTAATTTCTTTGTAGACGACATTAAACATGACTACACTTTTATAGAGAATGATAATGCATGCCAGCACTGTTGACGAGGTTAATGCCCTTAATTGGATGATATAATACAACAGGATAGCACTACATACCTCACAGCTCATGCCAAATTGAACAATATGCACGAGCGGTTTGGAGTTAAATAATCCTAGTCTACTAAATTAATGTAACTTGACACTGTAAGACTTTTTCAAATTGCAGAACTACGAAACTTAGCCACGATCCAAAATTCAAAGCGGTTCTAAAATTCAATACAACCAATGACATTGATTAAACTCAGCCTGATGTATGTATGTGCCAGAGTCATGGGAAATTGGTCATATCGGGGGCGCGCTACTCAGTTTTTCCTCGGCCGAAATTAGCACGACAGACCTTTAAATCGAATATAAAATTTCACAGATATTTGAAACACGCTTTGTCCTGTTTCAATTTAAGCAAAAAATTCCATAATGAATGACCCGTTCGTTACACGTAGCATAGATAGAAAATATATTTTACATTTATTAAATTTTTAAAGATTTTCTTACAAACTAAAATTTCAATTCAAAATGAGCTATTAGCACTTATTCCGAAATTTTTAAGTTGAAGGAGAAAAACAAACCACAAAAAAACAATAAACAGGAATTTACAAGAAAAAATCCTGTTATTGTGAAAGTAACTATACACACTAACGTTTCCAGTAATAATACTCTTCTCACATACAGTTGCAACATTTATAAATATTGCATTGTTATGAAAACAAAGTTTTACTATGTAAATGAAAACCTTGTTTTTGATTAATTTCAATATTGATTTGAAAATTAGAAATGTAGAATAAATTCACAAGAAAACTAACGCAACACACTCTGCAACATCATAAAAATACAAACACATACAGATACAAATACAGCAATAAAATAACAGAGAAACCCAACAAATGTTAAAGTATATTTTACAGTGTTATTGTTGTACATGAAAATTGGAAAATTAAAAAAAAAATACAAAAAAAAACCAATTGTATTTATAGTAAAAGAAAATAACAGCTTTACAAAAAAAGAAATCATTTAAAGCTACAATTTATAGTCCCTACAAACTACGTACTACATGCATAAACAAACCGTTAACAAATAAACAACAACAACAGCAAAGAAGAACAAAGTATAACAGAGAATAAGAATGAAAAACAAATAACTAAATTTAAAAACAGCCTTTGAATAGAAAATCAGCAATATTTTATAAAAAATCATCTAGCAGAATGATAAAGTATTGTATTAAAATATTGGAAGCTAAAAATAAGTCGCAATAAATAATAATTTAAATTTTGTTAACTTGTTGACAAGGCATATTTAATTATTAAACAGGTAGTCTTGTTTCGTAAGCTGATTATTTTTTTCTTCATTATTTGAAATTTTGCTGTCAAAGCCGATAGATAAAAAACAATTCTCTCTTCTCTGATTTATTTCAAATGTAAAACTTTATTTATTTAACAAAAAAATAAATAAAAAATTTCTTTACGAACTGCGATCACTTGATGAATAAATTTAACCTGATTGTTGATATAATATAAAAAAATTTTACTTACTTTCAAATCTAATAAAATATATGTATATTAAAAAAATATATTTAAAGATTTCCTTATTTTAAGGGTCTGTCTGCAAAATGAATGAACATAAAATGCCAATGAATAACAATTGTTTGTATGCGTGTAATGATCAGAGAAAATTTAAAAAAATAACACAACAAAAAACACTATCATCATCATCGACAACTCCAACAAAAACAACTAAATTTCTAAGAGCATAAAAAATAAATTTTTTCCTTTTTTTTGTTATTTTTCTATTTTTTGTTCTTTTGTATTTATATAGTATTTTTTACAACTTTTATTTGCTGCACAAATGGCCACCATTGTTGTTATTAATTTGCTGTAATTGTTTTTTCTTGTTACAATTTTATAGTTTCTTTTTTTTAATTTGAATTGTTTTTATTTTATAAGCAAAACTAACATCAAATGAATGTTTTTCACACTCCCCGGCTCACATTCTGACACTTATGCTCCTGACGGTTTGTAGGTGAGTGTGATGTAGTGTGTTTGTGTATGTTTGTGGAGAGCCTTTGTGTACTGGCGGGTAATAGAGAGAAAACATTTAACTTTTTCCTTTCTGTATAAAGTTAAAAAGGAAGCGGAAACTAGGCCACAAAACTTTTCTAATTGTTTGGCTACACGCAATGGTAAATTGTGTTTTTTTATTTTATTGGTATTTCTAAACATTTTTTTAAGTGCAAATAAGGGGTAAAATAAAAACAATTTTCATTTTGCAACATTCTTTGGCTGGTAATAGTGGGTTTTGCATTTTGGAGTTTTTCAAAGTTTAAGAATTTTTAAGGCCGAGTTTCAAAGCTTTAAAATTTAAAACAAACTACAGAATAAAGCAAAGAACGAAGCAAAGAATAAATAGTTATTTTAAACGGCTTTAGAAAAAACTAAACTACAGCGAAACAAAAACGGACACATAGCATTCGCAGAATAAATCTATATAATACTGTATTTTTAAAACAAATAACACCGGTCGACATAATTTTTGGGTTTAACTTATAAGTATTAAATATAAACTCCTTTCACAAAAATAGGAAATGAACTTTTTATACCCGCCACCAAAAAAATGGTGGGGGTATATTCATTTTGTCATTCCGTTTGTAACACATCGAAATATCCATTTTAGACCCCATAAAGTATATATATTCTGAATCAGGGTTTGATTTGCTGACGATCTAGCTATGTCCGTCCGTCTGTCCGTCTGTCCGTCTGTTGAAAGCACGATAGAGGTCGCACCGAAAAAGCTAGGGGGCTCAAATTTTGCCAGAATCTTTCTTATAGACAAGGTTTGTTTGGTATTGAAAATGGGCTAAATCGGAATATTAGGAAGGGAAGGGAAAAGCAAGAGTAGGTCGAAAAAACCGTGTCCTTCGAACATCGAATAAAATGGAAGTGTGTCCAAACGCATTAACGTAGACTCATGAAACTCCAAATATATATTTCCTGAGTAAAAACAATTTTTTTCCCCGAAAATTATCGAAATCTATGCATTAGGAGAGGAGTTATCGATCAAAATGTACGAAAATTTATACCGCACAGTGTATTTTTTGGTATATTTAAAAACAAAAACGTCATAGAAGCAACAAAATTGGATGTACGACTCTGAAATTTTGCACACTTTGTTTTTTGATGAGACGCTTTTTTGCAACGGAAAGTCAATATGCCACGCCTACTTTTACGCCCACCTCCCATATAACGTTTTACCTAAAATTCATATAATTTCTCTATTAATAAAGATTTTGGAATAACAAAGAGCTATATTGAAACACCTAAGTTGTACTCATTAGCAAAAACAACTTTGACATGCCTACTATAACGCCCACTTTTCACGTTATCTACCGTTAGTGAAATTTAAAAGCTCATAAAACCGCCAAAATGAGAGGTATGATGATAAAATTTGCTACGTATATCCCTCTAGGCAATGTCATTACTGTGCAAGAAAATTGAGGTGCCACGACAACTTTTACGCCCACCTCCCATATTACGTTTTACCTAAGATTCATATAATTTCTCTATTAATAAAGATTTTGGAATAATAAAGGGTTATATTGAAACACCTCAGTTGTACTCATTCGCAAAAACAACTTTGACATGCCTACTATAACGCACACTTTTCACGTTATCTACCGTTAATGAAATTTAAAAGCTCATAAAGTCGCCAAAATTAGAGGTATGATGATCAAATTTGCTACCAATATCCTTTTAATCAATGTAATCGTTGTGCCAAAAAGTTAAGGTAACACGCTTACTTTAACGCCCACCTCCCATAACGGTTTATCTTAAATTCATGTATTTTCTCTATTGACAAAGTTTTTGGGAAAATAAAGGACTATATTGAAATATCTAAGTTGTGTTTATTAGCAGAAACTTAATTGACCCACCTACTTTAACGCCCACTTTCATTGAAAGACTACATTTACAAAAGCATTTTAGTAGCATATCGAAGTTATAAAGGGTGGTTAAATTTTAAGGGCCGATGTTGATTTTAAATAAAACACAAATTATTTAAGAAATTATTATCATTTTTTTTATAATGATAATATTTGTATGGTTCAATTATGCATTTAACAAAATATCGGCCAACTGACCCCCTCCCACCATCCTTGGCGCCACTTCTCTATCTGATGGTCCAAATTTTCAATGACAATGTTGATGCTCAATTGATGATGAGACGAGGTTGACTGCTCTTTTGCCACACTATCGCAAAAACCAGCAGTGGTTCCCATTCAGCGAACTAAGAAGGCATTCACAGATTTTCTAACATTTTATACATACCTGTTTTGCAGAAATTTAAATATTTTTTACAATTCTCCCTATTGTGGACGAATTTGAACGATTTTGTTGATTAAAAGAATTATGAAGTGCACAAAATGCGATTTGCTTTTGATTGCCCATTTTTATAAAAAACCTGAATAACTTTAAAGCGTTGCTCATTTGCGTATCTTTCCACGGATCAAATTGAGTAAATTTGAGATTGAGAAATGTCAAGTGAAATGCAGAAAACAAATTAAAAGACTAGGTGTAGTTCACCTTCAACATGCGCCCTAAAAAATGTAACCACCCTCTACAAAGAAAGTGATACATATTTTATTATAAAGAGATTATTCCATAGCGATTAACAAAATAATAACTATTGTGCTTTAAATGTACACAAAATTGGTGGTGGGTATAAAAGATTCGGCACAGCCGTATATAGTGCTCTTACTTGTTCTTTTATCAAAGTGTGCTTTTCTAGAAAGAAATAAGAGCAGTTTTTCGAGTTGTGTGAAAAATTACTGATTTTGCCAATATTTTATTCAACTACTTTATTAAGAAAAAATTTTTGTCTGAGCATGATAGTCTTGTTTATTTATTTATTTTTTTTATTACAACGCAATTATACATATATTAAAATTTAATAACCCGAGCTAAGTAACAAAGACCATTTGCCCGTTGTAGTGAAAAAGAATAGAGCCTTTGGCGGGAATCGAACCCACAACCTCATACTGGTACACTATCACACTACTTACGGGTCCACCGGGTCACCCTAGTCTTTTTTAATTCAAGAAAATTTATAAATAATAGATATATAAGAAAAATATAAAATAACAAAAAATTATTATAAACAAAATATGAATAATTTTAGTCAACTTCCTAGGTTTGCATGGACTTTTGCGTATTTTTTAATTTGTATTATCTTACCTTCTAAAGTATTCGTACAGTTATCACATGGTAAAGTATGGAAAGTAATCTTGATTTCGAATCTGCAGTTTAAAATATGTCTCATAAGCTTTACAAAACCTTAAATTTGTTGATAAAGACAAGTTTTTGATTCTAATTTAAATAAATTCGCCACAAATAAAACAAAAGGTATCCGCATTTTGTTTACACTCTCGTGACGCCATTTCGTAATTTAGTATTACACAGGAATGTTTACTACAGCTGTGATAGATTAGTAAACAAGCACCACTTTACTTAAACATTGTTAATACAAATTATTTTTGCAAAAACAGTTCATTATGTAAATATATGATGCAAAAAAGGAAAATAATAACTTTAAAAAATAACAAATATTCTGTAAATTTCTTCGATCTTTTTATATTGATATATTGTTTTTATTTCTTCGAGCTTAAGATCACTTTTTTTTTTTTTTTTTTTTTATAAAAATTATTATTTTATTCCAATATTTCGCTGCCACATTGGGTAGCTTCTTCAGGGAAAGTTTTTACAATTTATTACAATTAATAATTAAAATATAAAAATTGTGTAAAAACAAATTTTCTTAAAAAAGGCGGGAAAATTTTTTTTTTTTTTTTTTTTTACATTTAAAATAACAAACGAAAATTCAAATACATACATATATCACAAAAAATATTTTTGTCAACAATTTTACAATTTTTTTAAAAAAGGCGGGAAAATTATTTTGTCAACATTTAAAATATTGTACAAACAAAAATTTAAATACATACATATAAAATATTACAAATTACAAAAACTTTTTAAATATTATACAAACAAAAAATACAGATATTATACAAACAAAAACTACAGATATTATACAAACAAAAAATACAGATGCATATAATATATTATATTAAAACTAACTGACTAAAAAACTAACATAGTTCTAGATCTTATTAACTAATAGCCTATAATTCTGTGCAACATTAGCTGTATCAGTTTTATAATTAATTCTTTGAGTAGACGGTATCTTTATAATTTGCAACATTTCCAATATATATCTACGTCTATAGTTATTTTATGTATTTAAAACTGTTGTGTTTTCAAAATCAGGATAATGATTGGAATTAGTGCAGTGTAATGATAATGCAGTTTTTTGTGCAGTTGTTGTATTCCTGTTCTTTTGGTCTGACTTATGTCCAGCTAACCTAGTTTTAAGTTTATTTTATGATCTTTAGCTCGAAGAAATAAAAACAATATTTAAAAAATAACTTAATTACAGTCTAATGGGCACATGCTAATAATTACAATTGGTGAATTCACAAGATGTCCTATCCGATTTATTTTCATATTGTCATAATTTTTCAAAACACAAAAATTATTTAAAATTTTTAAAATAAACAATATCATATTTTTTTGTTAATAATTTTCAATTAAAAAAAAATATGAACTTATCTTTCATGTTGCATATTGTGATACATACGCTTCCTTATAAATAAATAAATAAATAAATAAATAAACGCAACATCAGTTCTGCATTTTGTATTCGCAATCAACATCGCACAAGAAACACATTTGATAAAGTGAGCCTTCTTACAGTTTATATAAATTTTTGGGTATAAATTTTTAAAATTTACCCAAAGCGCCATTTTCTTTTTTCTTTGGCTCATTTAATTTTTTCATATTCATAGCTTGGGTATCAATGAACTAGACTAGAAAAAATACCAAACAACGATTCACACTTTGCAAACGGCATCAATGCAACTAGAAAATATTAAAATATTTTTTCATAGTTTTGAAACCATGAGTGCAACAGGAAATGAAACATGACTGCACACTATGCAACCAACCACGAAAATGGCTTGGTTACATCCACATGTTGCAAGGTGTGTACCTACCACAATAAACCTGTTATGTAATAAACAAATATGGGGTAATCAATTATTCGAAAAAGCCGTCGTCAATAGAACTAAATAAGTTGACCGAATCCCTAATTGTTTACAAGTTATTGGCAGCATTATAATTTGTGCTGGACTTACTGTTTAAAAAAATGTTTTTTAAAATTGTATGTTTAAGAATTTTTTTTTTAAGTTTTTGAAAAGAAATATTGCAATATTTTTTCTGAATTTTCTTTAGGAAAAATATTTTTATTAACAGCTTTTAACCAAATCTGTTCGTCAATCTAGCTTTAGTTTTTTGTTTCATTTTTTCTTAGTTTCAATGTTTGAATGAATATTTTTAATTTTTTTAATCACTTTTCGTTTTTTTTCAATTTTCATTTAAAACAATTAATATTTTTTTTCTTCTCACTTAATTTATAATCAATTAAAGTGTTTGTGTGTTGGGGTTTTTGGGAGAGTTTTAAACTCCTCCGCAAATCGTTTGTATCTTAGTTTTGTTTCATGTTTTTTTTTTTTTTCATTTTTATTTTTATTTCGACATTTTAATTAAAAACCATACTATTGACACTAGAAGTGTTCGCTCGTAATTTTTTTTATTTTTTTTTTTTGCATTATGTTTTCCTCTTTTATCGTTTTTGTTTTGTTCTATAGATAAAAATTTTTTTTCAACCAGTTTATATCATGTGAATTTGTCGCATGTACGTAAAGTTTTCCATATAAAATGTTCACAAAATGGATTTCGAAAAAATAAAAAAGAACGGTATAGAAGAGAGAGACCTTTTAGTTAAATTGAATTTGGTGTCATTAACTTGATTCACTTAAAATCGTTTTGCCGTTGGTTTAATAAAAGTACATAAACAGAAATTTATCGTTTTATTTTAAAGTTGTGTGTGTGTGTTTTATTATTATTTTTATTTAATATGTGCGTTGCTACCCCTCAAGTAATTTTTGTCAAAAAATACACTAAATCTGATGAAATAAATTTAAAACTCATCAAATTGATTTAATTTTTATATCAGCTTTTGTTGTATTTACTGCAACATTTACGATTTTATTTCTTCTCTTAAAGCTAATTGTATTATCGTTTACGTTCTTGTTGTTGTTTTCATGTCGACGGCTAATTTAATTTTAAAACATTTTGTTGTGATCACATCAGTGATGGAAAAGTTGTTACGATCGTACTTTTTTTGATACTATTTTATTTGAAAAAATACCGTGTTACTCCTCTGTAACATTTGATACTCTCAGTGATACGTCTAAAATTTAAAACCATTGATTTTTTAAATTCATCTGTTTTAGCATTTCCCCTTCATCACTTGTAGTTTATGAAAATGGCAACTCTAGTTCTTATTATGTCTTCTTATTTTGTTTAACATAAAATATTACTGATATTTCTGATTTTTGTAAAATGAACTATTTTTCGATAGTGCTTGATGAGAGCACTGATATAAGCATCAACTAAAACTTGGTGATTGTTATTAGAACCTTTAATGGACAATGTCGTGATCGATTTTAAGGTTTAATTAAAATAGATGTCAGCTCACCAAGTGACATATTTGAAAGTACTTTAAAATTTTTAGAGCTATGCAATATACCTTTAAATAATATAATCGGTATTACAACCGACAACTGTGCGGTCATGATGGGCCCCTTGAATGGTGTGCAAGCAAAGTTTAAAGAAAAAATTCCTCACATTTTTACAAACGGTTGCATTTGCCACATATTAAATTTAACATCATCCGCTGCATCGAAATATGGAATACCGATTGAAATTGATAAATTTATAAAAGACAAATTTCCATTTTTGCAATAGCTCAAGTAGAAGAGAGGAGTTCACAACATTCCAAGAGTATTTCGGTACTGGATTGCATGTCATATATAAATATGCGGCAACCAGGTGGCTTTCACGGAATAAAGTAGTTAATAGAATTTTGGGGCAATGGGAGCCGTTGAGGTATTTTTTTTTAAGTTAAACGATTATGAAAGGGATTCAAGAAATTAAATGACCGAATTTATAAGATCCTGATTTTTTGATCCAGTATTCAAAATGACCTTTTTATTTCTTCAATACGTTTTAAAGATCATAAGTTCTTTTATTCTATTAAACGTTTTGTCTGGTATAACTAATAATATTGTACCACTTCTGTTAAAAATGTTTCCAAATGAAAGGCAAAATTTTGAAAATATAAACTCTCAGTACAGGGCATTGTCGGATGTTGAAGAGCTTAAGCCTTTGGTAAATGAAAATATTTGTAGTTTTTGGTCTAAAGCGGCTAAAACTAAAAGCTCTTTGGGCGAATATATGTTTTCCGACATTTCAAAAATTGCAAATGGAATTTTATCTATTCCTCACTCCTCTGCAAATGTAGAGAGGATTTTTTCGTATCATAGGCTTAATGTTGATACCGTATCAAGTCTCATTCAGACCAAAGATTTATTGAAATCTAAAGACTCCTGTTGTTATAACTTTGACATATATGTATAGATATATCTAATAAAATAATGTCAAACAAATTGTAGTTGCTGTAAACTTTATTACTTTTGATCACGTATTATAATTATTTACTTATGTTCCTGTTCAATTGGCGCTATTTATCTAGGGGCTATTTCAGTTTAAAGTGATATACCTTAAAAAGTACAAAATAAATTTAAAAAATGTTTTGTTTATAGGTAAAATTTACTTTTTATGTATTGATTTATGGTTTTTGTTAAATTTTTGTTTTCATAAAGATTTTTTTACTCTTTAATAAAAATTTAAAAAAAAATAACGATTTGTTACTCTTGAGGTTAAAAAAGTACTCTCAGAAAAATTTTTTGATACCGAAAAGAAAATCTCATTTCCCATCACTGGATCACATTACTAACTCTCTCTCTCTCTCTTTCTAACTTTCTCAGCCTGTGTTATTTTCTTTATTGCATTGTATTTTGGTTTTTTTTTAACAAAATTTGTTTGAAAAGAAAAAATTATTATTAAGAGTGGATTAACTTGATATCAATTTTTATTCACTTGAACACTTTCAATCTCTACTAAATTGTGAGACACGTTTTATAGTTTTAAACTATAAACTGTTGTACGACAATAATAAAACAACGATCAGAACGACGTTTTATTCAGCATGTGTTATTTTCTTTATTGTATTGTATTTTGGTTCTTTTAAACGAAACATGATCAAGCGATTGAGTGAAATTTAGTCAAATATACAGCCAATACGTGTTGTCATTTTCTGTATATAAATAAATTCATGCTGAAAAAAAAATCATTATTAAGAAATGAATTTGCTCGATATCAATTTTTGTTTATAATTGAACAATTTCAATCTCTTCTTAAATGTGTTAGGCTTTTGTTGTACTGTTGTACGACAATAATAAAATTATGATCGGAACGACATTTTGTTCAGACCTTCATTAACTGACAGGGTACGAGTTAACAGAAAACGAAAAAAATCGTTTTTACTGTTGTACGACAATAATAAAATTACGATCGGAACGACATTTTGTTCGGACTTTCATTAACTGACAGGGTACGAGTTAACTCTTTAACAAAAAAACTTTCTTCAACATATGTATGTATTTATGTACATGCATGCATAAGTATAAGGGTCTGTTCTGCTGCATGCTTCTGTTGTTCCCCTTTAAAGTTGTTATTGTTGCCTTGGTGTTATTGTCATTCTTATTTTGCTGTTTATTCCTTTAACTGTCATTAAATATTGAGAAAAAGGTGATAAAAATTTTTAACACATACACTAGCCCGTTTCCGTTTTAAATAACACTTGCCAATGCAGTACAGTTTTTATCATAAGTGTGCAGGAGGGCGTTCTAAGGTTACTTGGTCTTGCGAGGGCCTCGAAACGTAAGAGAAAAATTGTATTATTTAATATTAATTTAAAATCAGAAAATTCTTATTGAAATCTCTACACTAAAATAAAGTTCGCCGTTTACTTTTGAGTATGAGATGTTTTTGCACAACAATTTTGAAAAAAAAATTTCTTTACATTCATTGTATACTGTGATTCATCGTGAGGTTTGATTGAAAAAGTAAAATAAAACACATAAGTTTTAAACTGAACTTTAAATTTGTATTGTCGGTTAGAAGGACATCTTCTGTTTGAAAATAATTCCATGTAACTATTAGCCACGTCTACGTCTGAGGTGTTCCATTCTGAAGGTCCAGTTTTAGGTGATACGTTCGAGCATAGTGACTGGTATATATATCGCGAATAATACGAGTTATGTTGACTTTCAAAGCAAATAAGAGATAACGTCGGAAATAGTGAAGCAAAAGGGCGTTTAACATTAAATCTAAAATCTAGGCTAAGCTATGATAAGACTATGTGATGGCGAAGAGTATTATAAGATTCTGCATGGCCGATTATAGATCTCTTACTTTTTTTAATTTAAATAAAATAAAGTGCGTGGGATTTCATACAAATTTTTTATTCGCTTGAAAATTCTATTGATGCCATTATATATAGCATATAACATCGTGCAAATATCAATATGTAAGGGGTGGTTATGTTAGAGCCGCTTAATAAAAAAAGCAGACTTACATTATCTCTGCGTTCGTTAACATGATCTCAAATCGCTTGTGTGGAATGTTCAATGTAGCATGAGCAGTGTTGTGTATAGCAAAATGCCAAAATAATTCGATAGGTAAGGTTAGGTTGAAAAGGAGGGGTATAAAAGCCCAAACCCATGACAGGTATGCACTTATGCCCAGTTGGCATGTTGTGCGCTCCATATGTAAAACGGAATTCCCAAACAAAATCCATAAACATAATTTCCCATAAAAAACGGACTAGTCCAAGAACCCAGTCCCCTCAATGTAACGCCTTATGGATCTCCAGTTCGAGTTCCCCAGGTATTCCAAGTTCGGCATAGTATCCACTGTAAAATTTTCGCGCCTAATATGCCCAAACTCGATTCGATAATTAGCGACTTATAATTATTTCACTTGAGGGTGTAAGCGCACAGGGTTCGATGTAGTATATGCATTGTAAAATTTAAAAAAAATAATTTGTAAAATAACAATCAATAATCATTTGTACTATCTCTAGATGTTCTTGGAGTTAAAAGAGAGGGTTTACTTTGATATATTTTTTTAATGGGTTTTCAGTGGTAAGCCAACTTTGTTACTAATCTAGGCATCTAATTTACCTCTAGGCTGTGGGACAATAAAGAATTTAGTTCTGCGCTATTTTTGAAACACTAAAACAATATTAAGATCAATAAGTTATTAAAAATCACGCCCACACAACAACAGATGGCTCTTTATATAAAGTAGCAAGCAATCAACACAATGAGTGTTACTTTTACTTTAGTTTTAATACAAACTCATTCATGCATTCCATGCAAAACCTTTTACTTTGGCTTGGTTATTGATTAAAAAATTTTGTACACTCTTAGTATTAAAATTTTATTTAAAAAATAATGTGATATTTGATATAGAAAAGAAAAACAACTTTTTCAGCATTCATACTCTCCCTACACTTTTAGAATTTCTTAAAATTCTAGCGGTATAAAAAAATTTATTATTTCCCAGATTAATAAAAGGTGTATTTTGAAAAGAAATATTTGGTTTTTTCTATTACCAAAGCTATTTCTTGATCCACAAAATATTGCTGCCTTTTCCTTTCTGTCTGCCTCAAGAGCATTCAAAATTCTAAATAATTTCGTTTCGTTTATATCTAAAAATTTAAGCAAAAAAATTAAAAACTAAGTAAGAGTGCCATATTCGGACGTGCCGAATCTTTTATACCCTTCGCAAGCTGTAGTCATGCAATAACAATTATTTGTATCACCATTGATCTTATTGATAGGAAATAAAAAGCATAAAAAATAATATAAAAAATAAAAATAAATAAAATTAAACAAAAATTTTGCCTCATCTGGGATTCGATGTCACGTTCACGCTGACCAGTATACCACATTTGTATGTCTGTGGTGTATGTTGTTGTTGTATATTGTTGTTGTATATTGTTGTTGTATGTTGTTGTTGTATGTTGTTGTTGTTGTGAAAAACCGAGGTTTCCGTAGTTTTATTCCTCATTCCTCAGTTGTTTATGTACCGATTTTTCTAATTTTAAATACCGATCTACTTCCAAATATTTCTGATACAGTCAAATCTCGATATTTTGAAATTCAAGGGACCAGAGAAAAAGTTCAAATTATCAAGTTTTCATATTAACAAGATTTCAAATTATCAAGAGGGAGATAGAAAAAAATTCAAATTAACAAAAGTTTAATTAAAATTTCACATTTTTTTTTTTAACTAGTACTAAATTATAATGAAAAAAGTCCGTATTTTTTTTTTATGAACGAATTAAATCTGTCTTTGTCCAATGAGAGCGTAGGAGCGTTATGTAGTTAGACTTGTCATTGCTTCACTAAATGAAACTGTAGTTTGTGGCTGCTCACCTTCGTCTGCTTCACCTTCTTCACTCAAAAAATTCAAATTCAATAGTTCAGCGTCGGTTAGGGCACCGTAGACACTGATATTATCGTCTACTTGAACATAGTCTTCAAAATTCAACTCTTCAGGGTAAGGCAGAAGATGCCATCCTGGATGAGGGTGCGTAACTTCCGGTGAATATGGTAATTGAGCTGAAGACTTTTGCGTAAAACCACACTTCCTGAAGCAGTTATAAATGGTAGCAGAATGTTTTGGTCTCTGCACTGACGAATCCATTCTATCAAGCATTTCTCAAGATAAGGAAATTGAGCCGTACGTGACCGTTTTCTACCTCCACTTAAGGTTGATTCGGTGATGCGATTTCTGTTTTTCAAAATCATGGTTAATGTTGATGGCAAAATCCCGAATTTTTGAGCAACATCTTTAACTGTCCATTATCTGCAGCCTCAATCACAAATTGTTTTTCTTTAATGGAAAGGCGCTTGTTCTCATTTAATTAAAACCACAAACGTTTGAAAAAAAGGCACAAGACTACTTACTAATATCCAGTACGCGAAATACTGGCTACACAATTGTTAATTCGTCAAAAAAAAAAAACAAAAAAAAAAAAAAGAAGTAAATAACTGTTACATTTGCAAAAGATTTTTTTTCTAAGTAGATGTTGACGTTGTGACATAGAAACAAAATCAATTTTATTTTTGTTTATTTTTCAAAAACAGAAACAAATTCAAATTATAGAGCGTAGAAAAATCAAACTTCAAATTATAAAACGTCGATGGACCAGACAAAATTTTTAAAGAGTAACGCATATGTATAAACTAAAATAAATGATTTTTATTTTCTTTTTTTTACATGCATATGTATGCTGTATAATACACAGCATTTCAATAATTCAAATTATAGAGCATAGAGCCAAAAAGTTCAAGATATAGCGCGTCGGCGATAAATATGCCATTTAAATAATTTCATATTATCGAGGGGACTAAATTACATAGGCATTTTTTCAATTTATTGAATGTTTTTCAAGGGACCTGGAAAACAGTTCAAATTATTGCGAGATTCAAATTAACGAGTTTCAAATTACCAAGAGTCGACTGTATTTTAATATCTCACGCGGGTCCAGGCGATATCAAGAGGCTTTTAAAGTTTGATTTCAATACACACATGGACTGACAGATGGACAGATGGATAGGGCTCACTCAGCTCTTCTATTCAAAAGCCTTTAGAAAATGTATACTTTATGGGGTCGGAAAAGAAAATTGTCGAAATTTCACACGAAATGACAAACCAACATACACATATACATATAGCCTTTTCCACTTTTGTGTGAAAGATATAAAAATATACAGAATTTTTTCAATAACTTTTTCTATATTTTGCTTTATAACTTTTCTGGTACTTTGTCGATCTTACTAATTTCTAATAGCAAACAGTGAATATAAACAACCAACAGTTTGAGGAAGTTTGATTTATTTTGGCTCTGTAGATTAGTCGTGAACATGTTTTCAACAGAGAGACAAACAGAGAACTCATTTAAATTTACCCAGAAAGTCACAACAATCTACAGTGTTTTCCTTATTTATCTTAGTGAATACTTTAATAAACAAATACACTTAAAAGCGTTACGGACAATTTTTACTTCACATAAATAAAATAATGATGCTAAACGGTTTCTTCATTCTGCTCATGATCTTAACCAACATTATCTTATGCTTAGAAGAAATTATTATTTACATATTGTCAATCTATGCCTGACCCCTCAAGCGGTTGTTCCGAGAAAAACATCAAAATTATTTTTCTCCTCATTCAATATTGTTGTAATTCTTTTGGCTCCAATATGCATAACGACGGCCTTATGTGCATGCATGTTTGCATAAATATACTTTATAGCTTGCTATAAAAGTTTTCTATTTTCTTTTGTTTAAGAACTAGCATTTAATGAATATTTAACAAATTTTTATAACTTTTCATAAAACTAGGAAAATAGATTTCTTTTACTTATGAAAATACAAGGGGTTGTAAATAGTATGTATTGCTTTAATGAAAAACATTTAAAATCAAATTTAATATAAACAAGTAAGAGCATTATATTCGGCTGTGCCGAATCTTTTATACCCACCACCAATTTTCCGTTCTTTTATAGCTAGGGTTTTTTTCCCGAAAATTTTTGTTTTCCGAGAATGCGAGATTTATTTTTTAATTTCCCAGGATCCCGCAGCAAAACAAATAAAAAGTAAATTTGTTTTTAATTAATAAAAAAAACTTTTTATAAAATCATAAAATTGTTTATGCGTTAAAGCTATTCAGGCTTATTATAAAATGAGCCTTTAAATTAAAATGCATTTCGTGCACGTGCACAAGGTGACTCGTGGTCAACGTAATCGTAAAAATTCGTCCACAATCGGGAGAATTGTATTAATTAATAATTAATAAAAAACTTTTTATTAAAAAGCATAAAATAGTTTATAACGTAGAAGAAACGCAATCGAGCAACGCTTTTAAATATAAAAGATATTTATAAAAATGGGCGTTCAAATCAAAATGCATTTTGTGCACTTCGTGATACTTTTGGTCAACATAATCGTTCGAATTCGTCCACAATCGTGAGAATTGTAAAAAATATTTAAATGTCTGCAAAGCAGGTCTGTATGAAATGTGAAAACATCTGTGAATGCCATCTTAGTTCGTTGAATGGGAAACATTGCTGTTTTTCACGATAACGTGGCAAAAGAGCAAGCAACCTCGACTCATCATCGTGCCCAACAATCGAGCATCAACAGCCTCATTGAAAATTTGGACTATCGGATCGTGGTGTGCCGCCTAGGTTGGGGGGCCATTTGGCCGATATTTTGTTCCATACATAATTGAAGCATACAAATATTATCGTTATAAAAATAAATGACAATAATTTCATAATAATTTTATTCAAAATCAACATAGTCCCTTAAAATTAAACCACCCATTATAACTTCGGTATGCTAGTAAAATGTTTTCGTAAATTTAGTCTTTCAATGAAATTGGCCGTTAAAATACGCGTGTCAATAAAGTTTCTGCTAATAAACATAACTTAGATATTTCAATATAGCCCTTTGTTATTCCAAAATCTTTATTAATAGAGAAATTATATGAATTTTAGTTAAAACGTTATATGGGAGGTGGACGTAAAAGTGGGCATGGCACATTGATTTTCCGTTACAAAAAAGCGTGTCACCAAAAAGTAAAGTGTGCAAAATTTCAGAGTCGTACATCCAATTTTGTTGCTTTTATGACGTTTTTGTTTTTAAATATACCGAAAAATACACTGTGCGGTATAAATTTTCGTACATTTTGATCGATAACTCCTCTCCTAATGCATAGATTTAGACAATTTTCGGGGAAAAATATTGTCTTAACCCAGGAAATATATATTCGAAGTTTCATGAGTCTACCTTAAGGCGTATGGACACAATTCCATTTTCTTCGATGTTCGAAGGACACGGTTTTTTCGACCTACTCTTGCTTTTCGAGCTATAACTCTCTTCTTAATATTCCGATTTAGCCCATTTTCAATATCAAACAAACCTTGTATATAAGAAAGATTCTGGCAAAATTTGAGCCCCCTAGCTTTTTCGGTGCGACCTCTATCGTGCTTTCAACAGACGGACAGACGGACGGACATAGCTAAATCGTCATAAAATCAAACCCCGATTCAGAATATATATACTTTATGGGGTCTAAAATGGATATTTCGATGTGTTACAAACGGAATGACAAAATGAATATACCCCCACCATTTTTTTGGTGGCGGGTATAAAAAGCAGTTAAATAAAAATCCACAGACTGTAGCATAAGAGACAACAAAAATAAGAGGGTTTGAATTTTTTAATATAAAATGCGTATTTCCTACGAATCGCTTAAAAACGAGTTTATAGTTTTCATTTTCATTATATAATATGTTAATGTTTAGCCTAGAAAAAACAACAATCATGTATATGGCTGCAAAAACAAGACACAAGTAAATTGTTTTGTCATTAAACCAAATGGCAAACATGTTTGTTGTTGTTGACGAAAATGTATTTCATATTTCATATGTCTAGCTTAAGTGATGAGAATTTTGTATGCAATTCATAAAATAAGTGAAAGTTTGATGAAGTAGAAAATAATTAAATGTTTTGCAATTTTTTAGATGGACAGCATTCAAGCAGAAGATAAATTGTCAGCACCACCTGCTTTGGCAACATTTTCTAGCTACGAGGTAGGTTTAAAGCTGAATAACTCAATTATCAAACCTTCTTTGTTAACTAAAAGCTTTTTTTTTAATTTTCAGGGCATGCAACGTTACTTTGATCATCGTAATCATCGCCGCTTAAGACACTTGGAAAATCCTTTACAAGATTCCTATATCGAAGCCTTTAATCTATATAATGAGCAAGATGAATTAAGGCAAAGATCTAAACGTTCTGCGGCAGAGAACAAGGATTTAAAACAGCCTGCCTTAATCAAGTTTGAAGTTTCCGATGCTGTGGAGACAAGTGACGAAGTAAGAGATCTTATACGTCAATACAAAAGCCGTGACTTGCAACAAACTGAGAAGTATATGGAAACAGTGCCACCTACAAATAACAAAGCAATAGTAAAAAGAAATTCTACCAACAACCTTGGCAAAACGACAATATTTGGAAAACGTTTAGCTAGACCCAAACGTTCCATGCAGCCTTATCAACAGCCAGCGAATTTTAAGGTTAAATACATACCTTTTGAGGTCACAGATGCCCGAGAGCCCGATGCTCATACCAAAATGTTGATCAAGCGTATGCGTGCTTTGGACATTGAAAGATTGGCTAAAGAACTGCCTCTGTCTCAGCCCAGTTCGGTAATGAATGAGGACACTGTAAAAGTTAGCGTTAGTACAACTACAAAGAAACCTGCTCTTAAACGTTCGAAATACACCAAACAATGGAAACCTAAAAGAGTTAGACGTGCAGCCGCACCACCTGAAATGATAAAATTTGAAATATCAGATGCTAAAGATCCAGATCCAGCGCTAAAGACTTTTATGAAAACCAAACAAACTAGAGAAGCAAAAGACTTAAAAGCAACAAGTAAAAATGTTAATGAAGCTGATACTGCTAGTGATGCTGCCACATCGCGGCAGGATTCAAATTCTGAGGCCACTAAAAGGTATTTTGTATACAAGGAGGCTCCAGCAAAGGTTAAGAAGTCAATTGCTAACATACCCCATGATGTGCAGAACATAATATCGCATTTGATAAAGGGTGGTGGTGGTGGAGGAGCGGGTGGTGTTGGCAAAGCCTACTTAAAATATATACCTAATCAGCACATGGACTATAATAACTTAAAATCCGGTTATCCCATTATAAAGGCAGGTGTCGGTGGAGCTATTTACGGTGGCGGTCATAGTGGTGGTGGTCATAGTGGTGGTGGTCATGGTGGTGGTGGAGAAGGTGGAGGTGTTTATGGAAAATATGCCCAAGGAGTGCCTGTTAAATTCGTTTATCAACCTGTACTGGTTGGGGCAATAGGAGGTCATGGTGGTGGTGGAGGTTATGCAGGTGGTGGTCACGGTGGCGGTGCCGCTGCGGCTGTTCCTATTAAATATGTGGCAGTGGGTGGAGGAGAGGAAGGAAATGGTGTTGGTTATGGGGGCGGAGGTGGACATGGAGGGGGTTATGGTGGCGGAGTAGGACATGGTGGTGGTTATGGTGGTGCTGGTAATGGCGAAGGTGGAGGGGAGAGTGGTTATGAAGCAGAAGGTGTGGCTGTAAAATATGTGGCCGCTGTTGCGGAAGGAGGTTACAGTGGTGGTAGTAGTTATGGTGGGGAAGTAGGTGGTGGTTATGCAGCGGACGGCGAAGCAGGCCATGGTGGCGGCGGTGCTGCAGGACATACAGTTGTTTATGCTGTTGGACATGAAATTGCATCAGCTGGTGAGGCTGGAGGTTACGGTGGAGGTGGTGGTGGTAAAGGTCATGGTGGTATTGGTCATGGCGGTAACTATGTAGCTGCTGCTGAAGAAGGCTATGCTGTTGGAGGTAACGACGGAAATGGTCATGGTGCGGGCAATGCTGGTGGCCATGGAGGTGGATATGCTGTTGTACATGGTGGTGGCTTAGGAGCCCATGGTGGTTATGCTAATTTTGGTGCCGGTATTCATGGTGGTGGAATTGGTCATGGCGGTGGAGGTGGACATGCTGGCGGGGGAGGTTTTCATGCTGCCACAGCACCACTGGTACATCCTATAGTAGTAGCAGATGCTGGACATAACCAAGCAAAGGTAGCCAATTATGGTGCCGGTTTTGCAGAAGATGCAGGTGCAAAAAATGCCGGTAGTGAAGTTATTAAAGCCATACCAGCTCCCCAATTTAAAGGAGAAACTAAATACAGTGTTGTACCCACCGTTGAGCAATACGCCAAAACGCCCACACAAGATTTTCAACTCAAACTCTATTCACCCGAATCTCTGATAGCCAAAGCACAGTTAGAAGCAAAAGATAAAGCAAAAGCCATAGCTGAAGAGGGACAAAAAGCAGTAGCTGCTGCTTATAAGTTGGCAGCTGCTAAAGGGAGTGCTGGTGGTGGTTATGGAGGAGGCAAAGCAGGTTTCAGTGGAGGTGAAGCAGATGGAGGCTTTGGATTGAAACTAGGTGCTGCAGGTTATGGAGGAAGTAAAGGTGGTGGCTATGGGGGTGAGGGAGAATCGTTTTATGCAGCTGGTAAAGGAGCAGAGGCAGCATATGCCGGTGGTAAAGGAGGTGGTGCTGGTGGTCGTGGTAGTGGTGCCGGTCCTGTTATTAAAATTGAATACCATGCCCCAGCTGAAACCTTTAAAGGCAACTACAAAGATCTATCAGAATTCAAGCAGCTTTCTTCGTTGGTAGGCAAATCTCCGGAAGACCAAATACATGGTCTTACTTATTTATTAGCCAAAGAAATGCAAACTCGTTTACATTTGCAGCGTCAACACGGCTTTGGAGCTGGCGGTGGTGATGGTGGTGGTGGCGCAAAAGGAGGCCTAGGTTATAGTAGTGGTGGTGGCGCCTATGGGGGAGAAGCCGCTGAAGCTCGACCGCAAGACAACAAAGCTCCCGTTCTATTCCATCCCGATGAATCAGCAGGTCTGGGTGGAGCAGGAGACGCTGTAAAAGGTGGCGCTGGAGCAGGCGGTGGCTTTTATCAGCCCATAGTGGGTAAATATATAGGCATGGCGAAATCCAAACAATACATACCGGTTATAGAACAATCAGCAGTAGAAGAATTTAAAGCAGGAGCAGGCGGTGGTGGTGGTGTTCAAGACGCTAAGGGTGGTGCAGCTGGCTTAGGCGGCAAATTTGGTGCTTATGGACTTTCGCCCAACTACAAAGGTCTGGGTGGATTTAAAGGCTTGGCGGATGGTGTAGGAGAAAAAGCTGTAGCTCTTGGCGGTGAAGAAGCTTTTAATGCTAAGGGCTACGAGGAAGCAGCTGCTAAGGTAAGGCTATTAAATTTTATTAAACAAACAACATATTTTGGTAGCAAACAATGAACTTTCCCCTCACATTATTTAGTTTTTACTATTTTATACGTTTTTCTTTACTTTTTAAAACTTAATTTTCTCTGTCTGGCTCTTATAATCCCCTCATGGATTAAGCCGCGTCACAAACAGCATTAATCCATTTACGTGCTCATTACAGCAACAGCAAAAACTTATAAAAGTAAAATAAAAAAGTACATGTTCTTTAAAAAACATGACAATATTTACAATGTCTACCTTAAACGAAAAAATGCAAATATGCACAGAGTTGCCAGAGATACTACAACTACTACTACTACAGTTATTTTTTAATATTCTTTTTTTCAAAGATATTTTGCTAAATTCTGTTGGTAATAAGAAATATTCGTTAAGCCTTTTATTTTATTAAAAAAAATAAATTCTCTATTTACAAAAAACAGTACCAATGGTAACACCGTGCATCAATACAATTAATGCAAACAATCTAGACAACATACTCTATCAGTATTTCTCACTTTGGCTCATTCCAATAACATGTAATTTCATAGTAGACACAGGGAAAATGACTAAGAGTCTCTAAATCTCTTACCAGTTAAAAACTTTTAAATGTCCCGGCATTGTTGACTTAAAAGACAGTTTTGGGTGATTGTGTGTCAATTGATGCATTTGGCTTTACTTTTCCTAATAATAGCAGCGCTTGTCGTTCGTTCAAGCTATACATTCTTAATGTTTATGTGTGTATGTAAAATTGTTTTCTGTTGTGTGTGTGCAAGTGAATGTACTTCCGTTTTCCTGTTAGAGTTTGATGATGATACCAAGCATTTCTGGCTTCGTCTCAGGATTTCTACACTATATTTGTATTTTGCTTATCGTTTAGCTTTCTTTATTCACTGCTTACATACTCACTTACTTTGCTAAAAAGTACGCAGAGGGAAAGAGAGAAGTATAATGGCAAATAATGAATATCCTGTATGTGCATGAATGAGTAGTTTTGGTTGTGCATTACCGCCGTTGATGCTGTTGTTAAGGTTAAACCGAGAGGGTAAGCACTTCCCTTTGCTAGAGAATATTTAAATCTATATTCGTATAAAATAAAATGCAAAATAACAACGACATTGAAATTGTTTGTCGAACTTGAAAATTTTTACTATTAAATGCATTATGTTCTTTACAACAATTTGAAAATGAGTGTACAACGACGAAAGAAAACCTAAGAAAAAATATAAATGAAAAGACTGTCGTGTATAACAAAGACATTAAAATAAGAAGGGACAAAATTAAAATGAAAAGATGAGAATAAAAAAGAGAAGTAAAAGTAGAAGTTTTAAAAAATAGACATGGATATGCAATCAATTTAAAACTTAGGATGAAGAAAATTACCAACGTTTGGTTTTTTATATCCTGACAAACCTTATTTGTTTGACAATCAACTTTCTAAACACTCTCAGGTTCTTAAGTATTTTGCATTTAGTCTGGAAAATGAAATAAATAAATATGGGCATAAGTACATGTATATAATTAAGTAATTTTAAAGTGGGGTTTAAAAATATTAAATATGAATTAAAAGGTTTAAAGGCTGTACTCCTTAGTACATCTTAGTGTATCTGAAAAATTTTCTGAACTTGTTTGTTACAACAAAGTAGAGACAACCTCTGCGGCACCCTTGAAAGATGTTTTGATCTCATAAAAAAGTTAAAAAAGAAGCTTGAAAGCAAGATAATCGTGCTCCTTTGCCTGAAGACGATCCCAAAAGTTCTTAGCTTAAAAATTATTTGTTATCAAATCGGATAGTATCCCTTTTGGATTGAGCGAAATGAAACATTTATATATAGAATTCTAAGAATGGTTAATTAATTAAAAAAAACTCAGCAAAAATTTTTAAATTGAAGTTAAGTAGAGAAAAACTTTTTAATATTTATTCAACTAGCTTTATTAGTTAGGTAATTTTATGAGATTAATTTTTATACCCGCCACCAAAAAAATTGTGGGGGTATATTCATTTTGTCATTCCGTTTGTAACACATCGAAATATCAATTTAAGACCCCATAAAGTATATATATTCTGAATCAGGGTTTGATTTGATGACGATCTAGCTATGTCCGTCCGTCTGTCCGTCTGTTGAAGGCACGATAGAGGTCGCAATGAAAAAGCTAGGGGCTCAAATTTTGCCAGAATCTTTCTTATAGACAAGGTTTGTTTATTGGTATTGAAAATGGGCTAAATCGGAATATTAGGAAGAGAGTTATAGCTCGAAAAGCAAGAGTAGGTCGAAAAAACCGTGTCCTTCGAACATCGAATAAAATAGAATTGTGTCTAAACGCATTAACGTAGACTCATGAAACTCCGAATATATATTTATTGAGTAAAAAAAATATTTTTCCCTGAAAATTATTTAAATCTATGCATTAGGAGAGGAGTTATCGATAAAAATTTACGAAAATTTATACCGCACAGTGTATTTTTCGGTATATTTAAAAAGAAAAACGTCATCAAAGCAACAAAATTGGATGTACGACTCTAAAATTTTGCACACTTTGCTTTTCCATGAGACGCTTTTTTGTAACGGAAAATTAAAGCGCCACGCCCACTTTTACGCCCACCTCCCATATAACGTTTTACCCAAAATTCATATAATTTCTCAATTTATGTAGATTTTTGAATAATAAAGGGCTATATTGAAACACCTAAGGTGTACTCATTCGCAAAAATAACTTTGACACGCCTACTAAAACGCCCACTTTTCACGTTATCTACCGTTAATGAAATTTAAAAGCTCATAAAACCGCCAAAATTAGAGGTATGATGATCACATTTGCTACGTATATCCCCCTAGGCAATGTCATTACCGTGCCAGAAATTTAAGTTGCCACGCCTACTTTTACGCCTACCTCCCATATAACGGTTTATCTTAAATTCATGTTATTTCTCTATTGACAAAGTTTTTGGGAAAATAAAGGACTATATTTAAATATCTTAGTTGTGTTTATTAGCAGAAACTTTATTGAAACGCCTACCTTAGCGCCCACTTTCATTGAAAGACTACATTTACAAAAGCATTTTAGTAGCATATCGAAGTTATAAAGGGTGGTTAAATTTTAAGGACCGATGTTGAATTTAAATAAAACACAAATTATTTAGGATATTATTATTATTTATTTTTGTAATATGTATGGTTCAATTATGTATGTAACAAAATATCGGCCAAATGGCCCCCCTCATCCTTGGCGCCACTCTTCTATCTGATGGTCCAAATTTTCTATAACAATGTTGATGCTCAATTGTTTGGAATGATGATGAGGCGAGGTTGACTGCTCTTTTGCCACACTATCGCAAATACCAGCAGTTGTTCCCATACAATGAACTAAGAAGGCATTCACAGATTTTCTAACATTTTATACAGACCTGTTTTGCAGAAATTTAAATATTTTTGACAATTCTCCCGATTGTGGACGAATTTGAATGATTATGTTGATCAAAAGAATTACGAAGTGCACAAAATGCATTTTGATTTGAACGCCCATTTTTTAAAGAACCTGAAGCGTTGTTCATTTTCGTACCTTTTCACGGATCAAATTGAGTAAGTTTGAGATTGAGAAATGTCAAATGAAATGCAGAAAACAAATTTAAAGACTAGGTGTAGTTCACCTTCAACATGGGACCTTTAAATTTAACCCTCTACAAAGAAAGTGATACATATTTTATTATAAAGAGATTATTCCATAATGATTAACAAAATAATAAATATTGTACTTTAAATGTACATAAAATTGGTGGTGGGTATAAAAGATTCGGCACAGCCGAATATAGTGCTCTTACTTGTTTAATATAATTTCGTATATATAGTCGACGCGACTAGCTCGTATTGGACCTATTCGCACACACTATTCAAGCACTGTCTGCAATCGCGCTTCAAATACTAGGTTTTATATATTCGATCGTTTGCGGAGTATCCATTGGAGTAACTAGGCCTTGCTGGGGGCTGTAATAAGAGAATTTGAAAAACTAACTCTTATATGTATTTACATATAAAATTAACTCGGTTTAAGATTTTTCCTACAATACCCAACATCATCCAACCACAACCACACCCACCGCCCCTCAAAGAACAAATTTTACAGCATCTGCAACCACCAAAAAAATGTTTAGATACGCTAATGGGTGTATCTGCATTAATTCAGGACTTTACATATCGCCAGAAAAAAGTTAAATCTAAGAACGCAAAAAGACATGAACAAATCCATTTCTTGAAATTATTCGTTTATCCAAACTTTTTCGCACTTATTTGATTATCCCCTGTGCTGTATGACTCATTGATCCAGACTGTTTTAACTACTTGCCTGCAACACTAAAGCCTGTAGTACTCGAAATGTAAAAGCTATATACGCATGTGGCTTTGACGTAATTTTTTTTTTGTCATCATAAAGCATAAATGTATCCGCTTTGGCCACATGTGTTTGATTTGCCTTTTTGAATTAAAATACATTTTGTGTGATATCAAAATCTTACCGCATGCAGCCACTACGACTATTTTAAACAATGTACTCGAAGTGCTAAACATTATCGATATCTTTGTTTTTAGCCGTCAATATTGCAAGTTCACTTAACCAATAATGGTTTCTGAACTGTTGCTCTATACCTGTAAAAACACGCTAAATGAGCTTCTCTTTGAGACGAAGAACCAACGGACACATTTACACTTTTTTTATTTCTGAAACAGAACTGATTTGTATTGCGATATAACAGACCAACAAGATTCTTCTTCTTCTTCTTCTTTATTTGCATATCCATTACTGGATGTAAGCGATTACATACAATTTTATTATTACAATATTAGTTTTTTTTTTATTATATAATACTATTAACTATATTACTAAATGTTTCACGACATCTTGCAGTGTGAATAAGCTCTCCAATGGAACTTAAACCAGTCCAATGTCTTATATTTCTTAGCCATGATAACTTTTTTCTACCAAGGCCCGTTCTACCTTCTATTCTTCCTTCAATAATTAGTTGCAGCAGCTCATATTTTTCACCTCTGATTATATGCCCCAGATAAGCTGTTTTTCGACGTTTGATTATTGAGAGAAGTTCACGTTCTTTATTAAGTAAATTCAGTACTTCTTGATTTGAGACTCGATCGGTCCAACTAATTTTTAGTATTCTCCTATAACACCACATTTCAAATGCTTCAACACGGTTCATGCTTAAAATTTTCAAGGTCCAAGCTTCTGAACCGTATAATAGAATTGACCAAACATAGCATTTCAAAAATCTTAGCTTAAGATTGATGTCAATATCACGACTTACAAATATTTTCTTAAATATCATATTGTTAATTGTTAACGTGCAGTTGAGGTGTGGTTGTCTACTTATTATCATTAGCTTGGTTTTCTTGGTTTATTTATGTTAATCCCAAACAGGTTACTGTGATGGTTTAGGGCATTAACTATTTCCTGTAGACCTTGCAGGTTGTCTGCTATTAGTGTCGTGTCGTCAGCGTATCTGATATTATTTATTATTTGGCCATTGACTCTGATGCCGATGTTTATTGAGTCAAGAGCTTCTAAGAAGATTTGTTCAGAATATATGTTGAACAATAGTGGGGACAGTATACATCCTTGTCGAACTCCTCTGTTAATGGGGATGGCATTCGTCGTAACATCTCCTACTCTAACCTCTGCTATATTATTCCAATACAGATTTTTTATGCAAGTGATTACTCAGCTATAAAACAAATTTTTAAACGCACCTTTAAATATTTCACACCCAAGTGACAATTTTTTATTTCCAAAGACAAAAGATATCAAATATTTTACAACTAGGAAAATTTTGTAGTGGAAAATTAATTTCACGTTTTCAGAATTGGCTGTTATGTAAAATATATGTTTCTCACCGTTTAAACCTTAACTAAAATACCACGAAGTCGTTAACGGGTTTTAGCGAGACAAGCGAACATCATATGATTTTTACATACACATACATACATAGATTTGATTTTGCACTAAAAACTTTCTATAAACATTTCGCTTAAAAATTGTTGTAAAAGTCTTAGTCAAGCATTTAAACAAAAAAAACCCGCAATGTTGCCAACTTCTTTTTAATATTTCACCCACCATGGGTTAATCCTATTAACCTAATGAATCTACAAATACCACATACATTTATACATGCACTTATGCAGGTACTTGTTTGGCACCTACTTTAAGTCGATCAACCTGACGAATATTGTATTACACAATCGTTTTACGTTTTCAATTTAAGCTCTTACAACAGATACATTTGTTGGCTCGAATCAGTTTAATTGTTAATAGAAAAATGCTACTGATGTTGTTTTTTTTACTAACAAAAAAAGTTTTTCCAGGCAAACAAGCTTTATTCGTTCATTTGATCATTCATTCATCCATCCATCCAACCAATTTTTAGAGACTAATAGTACGGTGTAAGACTGTTTATAGCTCTGGCAGATTTAACTTGTGAGTCTGCATATTATCGGTTGTTGAGTTGTTGTAATCCCTAAAGTTATGCAATACAAAAACAACAACAACAACAGCTGTAGCTGTAGTAGTAGCAACTACAGTAGTAATAATAAAAACACTTTTGTTAACTTGTCCTATTTTGCCAGATTGTTAACAAACATGTTTTGTTGTAAACAACAACTATCCAACTCATACAGAAAATTGCTTTAGTTTTTCTTTGGGATTCAATATTTTTTCCATTTTTTCCTCGTATACTCTGCTCATCTACTACATAGTTGAAATAATCTTGGGCTACACCCAGGCTGTTATATTGAGTAAATTGAAAGAAAAAAAAATGTTTACCAATAACAAATGTAGAAGTTGGGCAAAGAAATTGAACAGAATAACACAACATATTTAAAGTAAAACTGAAATAGTTGAAACAAAATATTATCATAATAATACCTGGCTTTACGTTTTTAAGTACATTCGAATACATTTCGATTAGTTTAGTCTTAAATATCTACAGCAATGTATGTATGTACATATGTCTAAATGTATATTCTTTAGTAATCTGCTTTATAAGTATTTAGGCTATCCCTAAGACAGCTGCAATACAGTTTAATTGTTTGTTAAAAAATTTGACAAAACAACATAAAAGTAGGAAAAAACCAAGAAGACAGAATTATCAATTTATCTGCACATAGCAAATCTGCAAAAATCTTTTGTTGTTGAAATTATTTTTCTTTTATGGAAAATGTGCTTAAAACATAAAGTTTCATTTTTATTTGCTATTGACGAATAGTTATTATAATTTTTTTATTTTTAGTTCAAGTAGTGGTGTCTTTAGCACAAAACGAATATATCGTTAGCAAACTAATGGGGATTTTGTTTATGACTTTTTTCTCGATTTCGTTTTACTTTTGTGGATTTATCGAAAGACAGCAGGCAATTACTGTTTACATGTACAGCTTGCCTCTTATCTAAATTGCCCAAAAGTAGGCAATGGTTTTTTAATTTAACATTATTAATTCAGTAGATGCTAACTTAGAGTAAAAATATGTTGAATGGAAAAATTAAATAAACTTACTTGTCATTGGAGGGTTAAATTTCCGGTCTTATATAATGCGAAGTAAAACAAAAAATATTTAATATTTTTTTTTGCCTCATTTTGTTGTATCTTTTCATCCAAATTGTCGGCCAAATTACCATATTCATTTACTAACATTCTTTTTGAAATCCTTGTAGCTAAAGCACGTTCGAATAAAATTCCGATAGCGTTCACATGCACTAACATCCCTCAGACTTAGGCTTCAGGTTTGGCTTACGGTAAGATGTTTCTTGTATCATTTTCACTGCATACTGTGAAGGTTTAATTGTCAGCAAAAAAATAAAGTTTATCTTTAGGTATTGAAGGTTTTGTGTGTAAAATTATAAAAAACAAAATAAAAAATAAATGAATGATGGGAATGTGAAAGAGAACTTTTTAGTGCCACGATTTTACTGTATATTTTGATTGTGTATACAAAAATGCGTAAAGTTGGTCTTAATATCGGATAACTGGGAAGTCACGCTTGACCGATTAACACAAACAAACTTCCTTAAATTTTCGATTTCAGATGACTGATGTTTCTGGTTAATTTAATTACGATAAATCAATTTTCATATAGAAATAATAATAAAAAATTAAAAGTGCTACAGTCGACAGCGTGGAAAATTATATGCCCTCCACCATCATTCAGGCTTCCTTACATATACTATCTCCTTCAAATAACCCGAAAGAGTGTCGGGAGCTGACAAATGTGGCCAAAGCACTGATCAATTACTTTTTGAAATCCTGAAAATTATTCTCTCTCTAAAAATTTGGACCTCTACGTCTCGGACACTATTGACAGTGGCCTTATCCTACTAAAAAAATATTTCGAGTGTGTTTTTAAAAGCAGCACATAAGATCTGTTGTATCACAAATCGATATCGCTCACCATTTACAGTTTCAGCTTTTCTGTCTTCATTTTTGAAGAAGTAAGACTAAATGACACATTTAGATGTAATGCCACACCATCCTGTACACTAGTGTGCCATTGGCTAACTGTACACTCCAATGGGTTAAAACTGATATATCGCTCTTTAATTTTCAAAACCCTAGAAACTACAGTTTTGCTTATCAACATAACAATTTAAATAAAAATGAGCTTCATCACTTCTGGCTAACTGTATAAATTTACCTAGAAAATTTAGACGTTGTTGTTTATATACGGATTTTAGCTCTTAAACCAATCGCATTTTATATCTTATTCTAAAATGCACCATACAAGTACCATACTAGCTGAGAAGAATGCCTTCGGTACATGTTGTTTCTTAAACACTTAGCTCTATACGTTCCCGCAGTGCAAATTAAACGTGGTCTGCCGGTTCAAGGCAAAGCTGGTGCCTGGTAATAACAATGAACTTAACAATACAACATTGCTTAAGAGGGCGATCTCCTGACGTTAAAATATCGACGATGAGCTCTTTGCGTTAAAATAGTTGAACGCTGATTTAGACAATAAAATTATATTTCATTATTCTGGTTTTTTGTTTATTACATTTTTAAGCCCCATGTGAATTGAAAATAAGATACGTTATTTTGTTTTGGAAGCCATCTTGAAATTTTAACTTTTTAATCGCTAACTCTAGTCAATTTCTTTCATTTTAAATCAATTTTAAGGAGATTTGAAAAGGATAAATTTTTAGTTCTATATTTTTAATTCCTATTCAGCAAAAAAGACATATAAAAGAAATAGAGAATGCATGAGTTCAACCCATGATTTTAACATTAACGTGTCACTGAAGAGCATGTGTTTATATGAATATTTCAATAAAATTAACTTCATTATAATAAGTGCATAGAACGCATGCATAGTAGATGAAAAGAAACCCATGTATTTTGAAGCACATCCTTTAAGGCTGAATTTTTTGTACTTGGAGAAGGCATTCTTTATGTCTCTTTTTGCACTTATGAAAAATATTATTCAAATTGCACTAGTTCAGTTTTTCTTGCTGGGTATATATTTCCCCATTTTGTTTTGAAAGCCATTTTGTATTTAAGGTTTTTTATTGTATAGTATTGTACTAGTAAAAGATTGAATCCAGTTTTTTTTGGGGTAGCTCTTATTAAAATAAATATAAAGTTCGCTTAGTGGTTGCTACAACCACTACTAGCCAAAGGAAAATATAAATTGTAGAAGAGGGGGTTTCCCTACTACCACCACTTCTCTTAGATGCGCGCTTTATTAGTTCACTCTATAAAATTGAATCCGAACGTTGTCTTGAAACTGAAAAATTTTGGCTTTCGTTTGTAAATTTTAGGAACAATAAAAAGAAGCTGTATATCGGTGTTTATATGTATCTCAGTCGGTATCGAATCAATTTTATAATTTTTCTCTCGAATAAGTTTTAAGACTATGACTTGGAATCTAGTGCCATCATAATAAAAGGAAAAACTAATCCGTAGCTTTAGCTGCTTCATATGTTTAATTTTTTTATTATTTTTGTTTATAATATTGTCGGTTTATTAATTTTTTATCCTATACTTTCCATGGATAACCGAAGAGGCATACCATATCTGTAACACATATATCTGTAAATTTTATGAAAGATGAAAAGTTTTTATTTTTGTTTTAGAAACATCGGTAAAAGGCAATGGCTCTCGTGATTCTTTGTTTATAACGAAATAGATTACAGACTGATTTGGCTTATTTGCAATATCCATTTTCTACCCTATATTTTTAAAAGTTTTATAACACATGGTATATGCAACATATGAGAGCTTCAAGAAGATGATTTTTTTCGTTTGATGTATATGAAATTTATAAGGGCTTCAACATAGACATGGACATGGACTCATGGACAGACGGACAACACACAATTAATTTTAAAGTTATTTCAATTGGTTACTTTCGTACATTTTCGCAAATAATCAAGCTTTTTCGCGTGAACCACATTGTAATTTTTATACCATTAGAAATGTGATGAACTAAGTCGTTGTAATGCATGAAGAAAAAAACTTTATAAAGTCGTTAATTGAAAATTTAGAGTATAAAAATGAAAAAGCATATAGATATGGGTAACGCCAGTCAATCGGATACCACATACACTCATACACTGGTATTTGAGACAGGGTTGATTTTATTGTTTATAAGATAATGCCTGTACCAAAGCTCCGAGATTTCTTGGGCACACATTCAATAGACTTTTATCTTTCGATAGCAATCCACTTATCCTTAGAGTTGCATTTAAAATTCGCATTAGTCTATAAAATGCTGCCTTTCAAATCGTTCAAAATTCAAACTCCAATTTCATAAACTAATGATTAGCGGTACACCAGAGATCATCCAAGGCTATAATACGCACAACTTTTGCCGCTAATGAGCAGTCTTTTATTTTTAAATAATTGGCAATAAATTACACTATACTTCTAGCCCATGACAGCAACATTCTATCCGCCTGAGTGTTTAAAGATATTAGATTCAATGATTTTAACTTTCGTAAAGATGCATCTATATTCAAAGCCTGAAGAATAGTTACTTAATTTTTCTCACTTTTAATAAGACACATTTCATCTAAGAGACAAATTTGCTCATTAATATGCCCCCATGATGTGATTTTCATCCTTTTACCGAACATTATGATTAAAGACAAATCATATTTATGTGCTCGATTATTACACGCAGTATTCATTTGAAGCCGAAAACTGTCGTTTTGGTTACAATGTTTCTACATTTTATAAACTAAATTTAGTAGGGTCTTTTGGCTTCTACTTATGCAGGCAGATTTTATCTATTACCCACTTTCTTACTTTCCTTAAAAAATTAAATTTCTTTTTAAAAAATTTCCAGTTTTCATTCTTTTTAAGAAGTTCTTTTCGTTATGAAAAAGAAAAAAATTTAAAACCACCCATAGCAAATGGAGTGGGAGTTATGTTGTCGCTTAAAAAACTTTCCAAATATGCCAAAGCAATATACAAAACTTTTCAACACTATTCCACTATTTTTAAATACACACACACACACGTACATACACTATTCTGAGCAATAAAAAAAATTCAAAAACAAAAAGAAGAATTAATAAAAAAAAATCATGTGCAAAACTATTTTACCAAAGCGAAACATAAAATGAAAGATATAACGATGAAGTTTAAGTATAACTAGTCATTGGCAGCTGTATAGATGAGTTTAAGCAATTTAACTTTGAGCTTAAAGAAGCCAAAGGAAAAAAAAATAATTTTAAGATTTGGTTCTTATATTTAAGGAGAGATAAAAATTAAAAGCTCTTTAAAATTAAGAACTAAATCATTACATTTAAAATAAGGGGACAAGAAATTGGAAACATTAATAGCCGATAACATTTATTGAAACGTGCAATTAAAAAGTAGAAAGTAAACTTAAATGGATATTAATAACCAAAACTGGAATCTTTTATTTTTTGAATATATAAATTTTTTAAGCAGCAACATAAATGTTAACAAACGAACATGTACCCGCGAATTCGTCTAAGTAGTTATAGCGATGAAAGGTAGCATATGTGTTAATCTAGGTTGTTATCTGTCTGTGTACCCAATTTCGTTAAATTCCCTTCAGCTGTTTTGCACGAGTAAGTAACAACAATCCAAACATCAATATATTTACGTTTATTATAGGTATTAGCAGGATTAACTACACGCTTTTTCATTTTTTATTTTGTTTTATTAATTTATTAATTTAAACTATACAACTATTTACTTTAATTAAAAAAGTTGAGAAGTGAAAAAGAGTCAGTGCGTTTAATAAATTAAGTTCTTAGATTTTGTTCCAAAATTTTCTCATACTTATATTGCCTACTGTATACTAAAAACTTAAATCTTTCGAGTTTAGCCAGGAAATGCTTAATTTTTTTTACCAAGTATCAACGAAAAATTTCGAATCGAATAAAACAAATCAGACAAATCACTTCAGCCGTTCTCAAGTGGTGCGATTACATACATGGACCATTTAGTTTTTATATTTATAAAGACGTAACTTTAATTGCAATTAAAATTATTGTTAACTAATGTAAATAAGGGTGCCCCCGGAGACTAGTCAATAGTGTGCTAATCTGCTGGTTCGGTTCCCTCCAGAGACTCTGTATTGGTCTGCTTCTCTTTCTCTTATTTTCTACTCTTTCTATTCTATGAAGTTATCATAAAGGGAACAAAATAATGGACCCCAGTGAGCTGCACAACAGCTGCCTGATCTACCTAACCTAACCTTACCTAACCGAAGGTAAATTAGAACAGAAACTCAAACGATTTTTTTAACAGATTATAAAAAGTCAAAAAACCATTTAAATAATACTGTCAAACATTGTTGTTAGCCGAGTATAATTTCTGAAACATACTTTCTAAATACATCCTTGCAAGCATATCTTTGTAGTTGTAATGCCCACAAAAATACACACATATACTTACATGTATAAGTAGGTAGTATATACACATACATCTACATCAGTTAGTTTGTATTTGTTAAACATTCTTTTGATCATTGATTTCATTTTTTTTGTTTTTTTCTCTGTTCCTTACATCTTTAATTTGCATTTAATCATCCTTGTTTTATGGCTGTTAATGGTTCATTTGTTTCTTTGTGCTTTATTTCATTTTTATTATGAGCTTTTCAACAGAAGCAGCAGCATAAACAAGCACAAACACACACACACACACACTGTTAGTTAAATTAGAGATGTCAGATGATATTCACTATCTGAATGAATTGCTAAAAAACAAGTGAAAATCTGCAAAATCTGATAATACTTTTTACCATCATGTACACAGGCATAGTGACCACACCAAAGTGACCATTTCGAATTTTTACATAATAGGCTGTATTCTACTAGACAAAACCTTTTTTACCCATATTGACAGTGCAGAGAAAAAAATTTATCGCAATTTTGTTTAGGATGCCATAATTTCCTGTATTCAACTGGTTAATTCGTTAAAAATATTGTGGGTGTTAAAGGAACAAGGCCCTTATATCTGCCATTCAGTCACGGATTTCATCATGTATTTTAACTCCTTCATACTTTTCTGTTTTCTAGTGGTCAAGCTTTTTAAATTCGATTTGAATATTGCAGGTGTAAAAGAAACAAAGCCTTAATATCCGCCATTTTATCACGGATTTCATTTTTGATTTAATTTAATTTTAACTCTTTTATACTTTTCTATATTTAAAACTGTTTCACCCTTTTGATTTGATACTATCTAATATTGAGGGGGCTGAAGTGGTTACAATTTTAATTCAAAAATATAATATAATAATATAAAAATATAAATAAAATTTAAGTCAAAAATATAAATATCCATTTTATGCCATTTTTAATGGCGGCCATCTTGGAATTACAAATTGTCAAAAGTTTATTAGATTTTTCCAGGCAAGTAAGGGCTGAAAAATATTAATTTTTGTGGAAAAAACAGTGTCAGCCATGTTTGTTTGATAATATCAGACATGGGGCGATTATGCTGCATTTCAAAAGTGATTCATTTCCGGATATCTCCCGGCTTCTAAAAGTTGATTTCAACTAAAGTAGGGAAAGACGGACAGATGGACATTACTCAATCGACTCTCCTCTTCAAGTAAAGGATATAAAAATTAAAAGAAATTCCATTTTTCACCAACTTTGTAGCTGACTTATCAGTGATTTATTGTAACATTTTTGTACATGCAAAATGACTCGTTTTTTACATCAAAATAAAATTTCATTTCGAATGACCTTTTTTTATAGCCGTTAAAATTTTCTTCGATTCTTAAACTATCAACTAACTACTTTAGATTATTGAAAACCCAAAAAGGATAATTACTCAATACTCTTCTAGCACTACTTCACATTTATTATTAATTATTTTTTTTATTAAATTATATTTCAAATTGTGACTATCATTCTATGAGTCCAAAGAAATTTGAACCAACAAATCAATAAAGTGTTAAAAATTCCTACAATCTGGCAGCAACGTCTGCGAGTAAAATATAAGCTAAAATAATTTCTATTTCTCTTTCTTTTATTTAATCTCTCATTCTTGCTTGTGTATTCGTTATTTGCTGGTCTAATTTAAAAAACATTGTAATCAAATGCTTGATTTCATTGTTTCCTTTTAGACACTTTGTAATTGCTCCCTTAACGGGTATAAGGCGTTCTTTCCAACATCGTCGTAGCTGTTGTCTGTTTTATTATCGATATTATCTTTTTGTGGGAAACAATTTTATTTATCATCATTTTTTATTTGTGGTTAACTCAAGTTGGCTTTTGAATGTCAATGTATCAATATTTTGTTGGTGTAAGAGAAGAAATGTGCTTTTCATTTTGATTTGATATCCATTCAAATGATTAATTTTAAAAGTCATTGACAGAAATAATACTTTGAAGTTAATTTTAATTTTTATTTATAGAAGATGTCTTGGCTTGTTGTTAACGTGATAGCACATTTGATTAAAGATGAGAATTGAATTTAGAAAATTTATATATTTTACGCAGTGTCAACAATATCACAAAACTCGCTGATTTTAGAAGAAAATCGCTACTTTAAACCAATATTGCAAATTTACTCAAAAATATCATTAAAAATAACAAAATCACGGCATATTCTAAAACAATTTTAAATTTCTAAAAACACGTATCAAAGTGAAATGCAACAATTAAAATAAATAGTAGAAGTGGGAAGGGGCAAGGCCAGGATTATAAGGCAACTGAGGCAAATCTTCCCAATTACTTTTCATATCCTTTACACACGACTGTAAAGACTGTATAGAATTATCATTCCGTTTGTGATTTATATATTACTAGAAAAGCCCGACGCGCGTTGCTACGCCCCTTAATGAAAAAAGATACATTCTGAATTTTAATTGAACATCAAAAGCAAAAAGCTAATAATTATAAATTTTTTTAATGGGCGCGGCACTGCCCACTTTTCTAATCACGAAACTGTATAGTCATAATAGCTATGTATATATTGCAAAGTTTCAGAAAAATCCGTGAAGTTCAAGTAGCTGTAAATGATTATTTTTTAATGGGTGTGACACTGCCCACTTTTCTAATCAAGAAATTGTATAGTCATGACAACTCAATATGTGTGCAAGGTTTCACCAAAATCGGTACAGAGCAAGTACCTCAAAATTATAACTTTGTTTATGGGCATGGTCTTGCCCACTTTTATAATCACGAAATTATATAGTCATGACAGCTCAATATGTGCGTGCAAAGTTTCAGAAAAATCGATCTAGTGCAAGTAGCTAAAAATGATAACTTTTTTTATGGGCGTGGCACTGCCCACTTTTCGAATCACGAAATTATATAGTCATGACAGCTCAATATGTGTGCAAAGTTTCAGGAAAATCGGTCAAGAATGTGTACAACAACTTGCCAAAGTTTGAGTCCGATCGGTTTTAAAGTTTCGGAGTCTATAGCTAACACACACACACACACACAGAGTTTCACTTTTATATGTATAGATTAAATTAATTTAAGACCCTATCGAGCAGCGGTCACCAACTACTTTCAAAAGACAATTTTTCTTGGAGTCAATTATATGTCTAACGTCCCAGCCATTAATTTGAGTTCGTAAGTGAATTTAGATTCCTATTTTTTTTAAATTTATTTTTTTTTTTTTTTTGCCTAAAAACCAAAATATGTTTTAACACGAAACAAACTTTTAACAATAAATAATATTCAAAATTAATTTTTAACAGCTACACATGTGTATTTAACTGCAATATTTTTTTTCGTTTCCTGTAAAATTCTTATATAGCATTACAACTTACCATTCATTATTAACAATTACCAAAATAATGCTCACAAAAAAGGCAACAAAAGTTAAATTAAAACTTTTTTTAGCCATTTGTAAAATGGCAGAGAGGAATAAAACCGCATTAAAATTTCATAAATTGTTCACACCACATAACTGGACAATTACATGAATTCATTCAAACTTACTGTGCAAAAAAAAAAAAAACTCAAATACGTAGTAAGCACTTACTGGCATGCAGTTTTGAACATTTCATACTCTGTCCTTTAGTTCATCAAAAATCTGTGAAAAATCCTTATAGCCATAATTAAAGGGTATGGCTAGAACATTATAAAAAGGGAGTTAGATTTTGTAGTTCATTTAAAAAATTTATACGCAAACTGTTTCAATTCTTAGATAAGGTTTAGCATTTTTTTGAAACTGTCAAGTCATTTTTATATAGATCTACACTTACGCCTTAGATTATACTACAAGTTACTTCATACGACTCTGACAGACATCAAGACTAGACTCGTATATTTAATAAAACTCTTAGCCAGGCATTTCATACTAGAACAGTTCAAACTATGCATTCATCTCGTTAGCGTACTAATACTAAAATAATGTACAGAACATACACATACATTCATATGTTTTAACCATTACAGTGTCATAAAAAAGGGACGAAATTTTTTTTTACCAACTCACACTGTTAAGTAGACAATTTGAACAGCAAAACACAAGTGTACAAGTGTTTTTAAGCTTGTTCTTTTCATGGTCATCATGGTTGTCACTCATCGTCGTCATCATCAACAATGTAACGGCTCAGGCAACTGCTGCTTCCGCCACATATTTGTGAGGTAGTGAAGTGGAATGGTAGAGGTTTTGTTGCAAGCCTTGTGTGACAAAAGAATCCTTCATTCATTCGTTCGCCATTTAACTGTTTTGTTGTGGTGACGATGGCTATAGCTGGAACTCGCAACATCGTTCAGTTTCCAAAAAGTGAAAATAATCATCAAAATTAAAACAAAGTGAAGCAAATACTTGTCGTATGCCTAGCAGACGAATCTCATCATCATCACATGGTCATTTCTATACAGCTTCAGTTACATTTACACGTTTACATGCAAGCAAACAAACAGCTTAATATGTTGGCAAGACAAGTGGTGAAGCACAAATGTTACTTACGAGATCTCTTTCTCATTCCGCCAGGCTCTTAACAACGTATGTTTTATAAATCATACAGATGTTGTGTAATTACTCTTCCATATACAGGTAGTGGACAACAACAATTAAATTTTTATCGTCATTAGTACTAACACACATGTAGAGAAAAGGCCTCCAGAGCAGCAGTTTCAAAACTTTTATAACACAAACTAAATTTTTTGAAAATATTTCTCTTAAGAAAACGTAGCTCGATTTACATTTTTCAAACGGAATATTTTATTGAACAATCTAGTGAAAAATAATTTTCGCCTACCGGGTCGTTGCTCATTTTGTGGAACTGTGTTGTTCTACTCCAAAGGATATGATGTTTTATAATACTTAATAATACTTTTCATTTCACAAAACGGTAATCAACTCCATCATACTTTTAACTAGACTAAAGCTTATCACTATACAATTTTACAGAATAAACATTGACATTCTGACAAGCATACTTGTAGGCTACATCTTTTTCAATGGTTTTCATATTATCAATATGATTTTGACGTTTTTAATATATTCAAGCTTTAAAAGATTTTAGAACTTATAATCATGCATTGGAATGTGGTATGCTGTACGTTTATGTTACTTTAAGGTTAAACTATCCGCCCTCCACTGGCGAATAGCTCAGGGTCAACGTCAGGCTAAGAGGGCTTTGTGCCTTTCGAGAATCTAGTGAACTTCTCTGCCTAGACAGTAAGGACCTGAGAATATTGTCAGGTTTTCTGATTTGTCACTGCAATCTCAAATACCATTTAAGTAAAACCGACAGGTCGAATGTAGTGACGTGCAGGTTATGCGATATGGAGGATGAGACCGCAGAGCACGTCCTCTGCAATTACCCAGCAAAAGAAAAATATTTTTTTTTGAGTGTGGAGTTACTAGGCTTTATTAAGAGCCTTGACTTATAGGTAAACAAATAACGAAATACCTATTTTTGGTAGGGGTACTTATGGGCCAATTTACTATCCCTACTACATTGAGAATCTCAGTCCGACATTGTCTAGTAACTTTATTTAAACAAATATTGGCGACATTATGAAAAATTGCTTTAAAAGTAGAAAAAAATACTGAAACACTGGCCCTTAAGACCACTTAACTTTAAGGTATTACAGCAGCAATTATGAAAGCCTGTTAAACAACAACAACAACAACAGAGCTGGAGTGTGTTAAAATTATTTAATTTAAAAGGTTTACAAATAGTAAAAAAAAATTTATTTAATTATTAAAACACAAACAAAAAAGAAAATTTAAATAATTTGGCTTGTATACAATTAGAACAGGAAGTAGCTGATACAAAAGAGAAAACAGTATCGGTTGTGAGTACCGCAATTGTTGCTAATCGCATAGTTTAGTTGTGATAGTACAATTTTACGGTTATATCTACGGAACTCCGTTTCGAATATATAAAAATGTAGTCAGCACTAACATATTATGAGTCATATGAGTCAGCTCTCAGCTACACAAATTTTAGTTTGACAAAGTTTCAGGCGTTAGTTACTTGACAGCTGACTTAAGAGCTGCCAGTTACAAAAGTGTTACCAACTTCAATACCAACTTCTATATAAAACTATTTATATGTAACTGAAATTACATCCATTAGTCCAATTTTTTAATACTTCTTCCAATAAATCTGGCGGTACGGCGTCAATGGTTGCTTGAATATTGGCTTCAAATGCTTCTAGAGTTGCTGAGTTGTCACATAATTCAAGAATTCAATATAAAAAGTAATTCAGAGGTCTTACATCCCACGAACGAGAGAGCAAATGAATAGCACTACTTCTGGAACAAGATTTATCACCAAATTAATTTTGCAATAAATTGATTATTTAGTATGGCACTTGGCGCCATCTTGTTTGAACAATATGTCATTAATGTTGACTAATTAAGTTTAAGAAATACAAATTTGATTAGCATGACTTAATAACGCTCACCATTCACCGTGACGGCAGCCGTTTCGAAAGCAATAAACTGTTTACTAATGTAAATTTTAATGGATTAAGTGGTAATTCGTTAGCGAGTTTAGGATTGTCTTTGCTCTAAAGATAACCATTTTGCTTACTGTTGTAACCAGAAATAAGCTTCATCACTTAACACTTAGCATGAACAAAGTGCCCTCTAATGAAAGAAAAAAAAATTTTTTTTTCAAAAAATTTTCCACAATTTCGAAGTGTTGTTGTGGCGTTAAACGATTCATAGCATGGTTGAACGTTCTTAGCTTTCAAGCTATAGCTATCGATAGTTCGATCGAATTAAACAAACACCCTATACAATCCCTTAAATTATCGTTCAATAGTGCTTGTTATTAGTTTCTTATACTAATAATATCAAACTCTACAAACTTTTTACCCACAATTTACATTATTTTCAACTTTTCATTGTAATTCGAATGTCAAAGTATATTTTATACTTGTTCAATCATCACGTAAATTGTCATTTCACAACTGTCACTTATGATGTTCTTGTTAAAAGCCATTGCCATTTTTCTCTAACTCTATTTTGTTACTGATTACTTTTGTGTTCTATGTCTTAAATACAACAGACTGACATACAGAACACAGACATATGTACATGATTTTAAACTAATTTCTACGGGCATGATGCTGTTCGATTCAGTCAAAACCAAACAACAAAAAAAGCAGCAACAACGAAAAGAGAATATAAAAAAAGTCAACAAACTGATAATTCAATCATGTTGCCATAACAAACCCCTACAAAATTACGTGATAAGATTTCACAACAGCAACAAAAAGTCAGGCAAAAAAAAAACAGATGAGAGAACAAAAAAAGGAATATTCAACAGTAATATGAGTTCAAAAATAGAAATAAAATTCAGTTCAAAATATATAAAAACATAATTTCACATGCTTGCTAAAGCGAAATCTACTCATACTTCATTATCCCTGTATGCAATTCTCCACATTTGTATGTGCAAGTAATATCATCGCTATGAGTAGGACAGAACCATTATTCATTAAAAAATATTATTCATATTGTAATTTCTTTTTGTTGACCCTTTTTGGCGAACATGCTTCAAACTCATATAAAAACTTTATGTTCTTTATTGTATTTCCATGTAGAAAATTATATTATTGCATACAAATATTAGTTTAAGAACAATTTGCAAAAAAAAAAAAAAAAAAAAAAAAAAACAGTACAACGTATGCAATAAAAGAATGAATAAAATATTTATTTTTTTCGTCAGCTTGACAGCTGTTGTTGTGCGAAAATTGTTTTAGAAATTATATTATAATTTCGCTGTAATTCTCCTTAAGCGTAGGAGGTTAGAGAGTTTTCTGAAACAACGCTAAGCTTTTGATTAAAAGCACAACTCTTATGTTGGGAGTATATCTTAAAAATACGGGATTCACAAAACAAATGTCGTATCTTTCGAATGCAGCTCTTTTTTCTTAAATAACTTTGTATCATTTTGAAGGGTACATATCGGTCATTTATTCATTCTTAGCTATTGAACAATATAGTGTAAGTTTGTTTTGCTTCGAAAATGTTGAATTTTGTGCCAACAAAGCATAATATTTATGTCACACGGGAGTTATTGCTAGTTCGTGGTATAGAAGTGTTACTAACACCTCTCGCTAGGGCAAAGAAGAATTCTACTCCTCGTACATAATGAGATTATGGAGGCTCATAAGCCGATGAAGTGCTTGAATAAAGTGAAGGTGATATAGGGACTGCATTACATATTCAAAGCTAATAGATTAATGTACAATAAGGGCATAGATAGTTACATCAGTATCTTTACTGATGAGTTATAGGAGAATTTTGGAACTCGCACTTAAATAGGTAAGAGAGACTGAAATTCCGATGGTACGCATGAGCGCAATGCGGTGCTGCATTGCACACTCAAAGCTTGAAGATTAATAAAAAGGGTGATTTTGTTAGCTATTATCTTTTTGGCAACACTGGTTTAAACAGCTGACGCACGTCTCGTGTTTTGTTTCACTGTCAAACTTCTTCAGTTTGGTCTATAATTAAACCATGAATCGTCTAACAAACGAACAACGCTTGCAAATTATTGAATTTTATTATCAAAATGCGTGCTCTGTTAAGAAAGTTCATCGCGCGCTTCTTATCGAAAAATTGTGTTCAGCGACGATGCCCATTTTTGGCTCAATGGGTACGTTAATATGCAGAATTGTCGATTTTGAAGTGAAGATCAGCCAGAAGTATTGCAAGAGCTACCAATGCATCCAGAAAAAGTCACAATTTGGTGCGGTTTATGGGCTGGTGGCATCATTTGACCGTACTTCTTCAAAGATGATGCGAATCGTAACGTAACTGTGAATGGTGAGCGCTACCGTGAGATGATATCCAACTTTTTTTTGCACAAAACGCAAGAGCTTGACTTGCATGGCATGTGGTTTCAACAAGACAGTGCCACATGCCACACAGCACGCTTAACAATGGACTTAATGAGAGGCGAGTTCGGTGAACATTTTATTTCACGTTCGGGACCGGTCAATTGGCCGCCTAGATTGTTCGATTTAACGCCTTTAGACTATTTTTTGTGGAGCTATGCTAAAGTTCATGTCAATACACACATTCCCGCTTCAATTGACGCATTGGAAGACAACATTGAAGCATTTATTCATGAGATACCGGCCGATATGTTGAAAAGAGTATGCCAAAATTGGACTAAGCGGATGGACCATTTGAGGCGCAGTCACGGTCAACATTTGCACGGAATAAACTTCAAACATTATATTATGTCGACCGTACTATCGATTCAAATAAAGATTTCATGAATTTTTCTGAATTTTATGTGTTTTTTTTTAAGCTTTCCTATAGGTCTTAAAAAATCACACTTTACAATGAGGACATGGATAGTAACATCAGTATCTTTACTGATGAGTCATAGAAAAATCTTAACACTCGTACTTAAAGAGATTAGAAAGACTCAGATCATGGTAGACTAAGGATCACATTAAGTGTGAATGCTATAGCGGACCTTAATCCAACGAGGATGCTAGAAGGACGATGTGATTATAAATTTCGGCATGCTATGGGGGACCTCAGCCTAACGAAGATGCTGGTGTTTACAAATAACTGTGTGATTAGGATTGTCGGCAATGTGAAATTGTTTTGATTGGCGCGAGCCTTAGTGAAGAATAGAATGCAGATAAGTAGCTATGAGGTCACTTGGTTGCGATAAAGGTCGAAAAGGGATTCGAAAGAGAAGTAAAGTACTTTGACATTCCCCCAACATATACATAAGCATCATATAAGAGAAGTTAAGACTAATTTCTTTAGTTTAAAGAAACATTACCCTTAAATAATGCCGACTGCTCAACAAAGATTCCGTTTCATATGTGAAGCGCGTCCAACTAGCCATATCGACATTAAAACCAAATATTCATCCTATGTCTTGCTAGGACCAAAATATCTTTTATTAGCTGATGAGATCTAATCAAACAATCACAGAGTATTAAGTAATTCATTTTAAACGAGGATCGAACAAAAATCGCTTAGAATATAAGGGAAGGCCAGGTTTTAACTAATAAGAATTGAATATAATTATAAAGAATAATAATCTATTCGTTCAGCGGAAGAATAAACCTAAAAAAAAAAATATATGTGAAACCGCAATATTCCGTAACATCAACGCTAGACCACATGTGGCAATATCTGTTAAAACAATTGAGAAAGAAATGGTTGGGAAGTTTTACCTCAATTGGTTTAGAGTCCAGACATCGACCCATCCCACTACTATTGTTAGTTTGGAATCATGCACAATTCTTTCTCTGAGATACGCTTTACGTCAGAACAGAGTATTTAAAATTGACTTGATTTGACCTTGATCTTAAAACAAACCTAAAAATGTAAAAAATTCCTGCAAATTATACACTTTATAGTTTCGAGAACGTCTCTCGATGAACGAAAATAGTATTGTACAAATCGGTCTTTTTACCCGTCCTACTCTATGGTGCCGAAACATAGATTATGAAAAAGTCTGACGAGTCATTGTTAGTAGTGATTGAGAGAAAAATTCTCTCAAGATCTTTAGCCCTAAACAGCTTGATAATCAATTCCGAATTAAAGCGAACCTTAAGCTAATGAACTTTGTGACAACTTAGATGTAGTTAAGCGTATCAAGTGTAATAAATACACTACCACGGACACGTTTGGCAAACGGATAATAATGCTCCAACTCTTAGGGCATACAAGAGAGAATCAAACGGTGCGCAACGCTGAAATTGTCGTCCAAATATTTGTTGGAATAGCCAGGTGCAATAATATCTTAAAACACTTGGTATCGCCAATTAGAATGCATCATATAGAAGGAAGGAATAGGTATATCTATAGAGAGATAGATGGACAGATTAATGGTTATAGGTATTCCATTTTGCTTCAGGATCAAACCGACTCGGTTATAATATACACATAATAAGAAGAAAGTAGTTACTATTGTATATAATAATAACAACCCTGAAATTTGTAACAGAAAAAAAGATACTTATACTTCTCGCACCACCCTTCACTTAAACATGTTACCACCAAAAAAAAAAACACACAGACACACTAAAAGGGACTTCCTGTAACTTTTTTTCCAAAATGATACAAAAATCCTAGGATGCTAGCAATAAAACTAAAGACATATAATGACCATAAACGATGGCCAAATACAATTGCAACAAAACAATGTTGCTGGTCTTTTTTTTCAACTCCTCCAACTTTATACAATGCGGTAATTGTATTATCCTTTTATTTTTTCAACTTTAATAGCACGTTTTCATTGCTATTGGCCAACAGTTGCGAAATGGTAGACTACTGACTTTTTAGCACTTTTATTTAATCGCAACAGGGTGGGGAAGAAGATGTTGAAAAACAATAATTTCAAATTTAGTTTTAGAAATTAAGACTGAACATATGTTGCATCTTGAAGAGAAAAAAATGTGAATAATGAAATTTAGTAATTACAATGCAGGGGAAACATGATGTATAGGATCTTTTTTTTTAATAACTATTAAGGCGTTAGGCGAACATAGCAGATTAAATGGTAAAAGTGATCACTATTGATAAGACACCTCCAATAATAATCCCAGAAAGATATCCCACGGATTGTATGAATCGTGTGAATTTTATGCTGCTGGATATAAGATGTAAATGGCAACGAAGTTGGGTATCTATATCAAGGGCTTCAACATTTGGAGATCATATAGACTCTATGATGTTTGTAGTGTGTTCCAAGCAGAGAAAATGTCCATATAAAAGACAACCAATCTGATATTGGAATACTTGCCGTGTAGGGAATAAGGTAAATCTTGACGTTGCTATTCAAATGGCTCTCAATGCCTTGATTGACACTATGTCAAATCGAGCCTAGTTAAAGATTATTAGAGAATTCTTGGTAGAATTATGTTTTCTTCAGCGTTGACATGTAAAGAAAGTGTTAAAAGGCCAATGGGCCACTATTTTGGTCGGATTAAGAAGTGAATGTCGAACAAGACTGTTGGAGCATAGTGGAACAAAAGGGACTGCAGGATGTCAGTGGTACTCTATGGTACTCCCCGAACTAAATAGGGTGTGTCTGAGGGCCACTAAAAGGGTTATTGCGCGGCATTGTTAGATAAGGGTTAAAACAAGTTTTAGGATCGCGACACTTCAACTATTGTACCATCTGTAAAAACGAGAGTATATAAAAAGTATAGCAAGTGTGTCGCTACCTGAGAATGAAACACCATAGAGTTATATAACTGCGAAACCGATTTCACAGTGAATTATTATTATTGAAAAAAATTGAAAATATTCAAATAATTTAAAAGAATTGTATGGATGTTACATTCATTTCTACCGATAATTTAATTTTAAGAGTTTAACATAGAGTTCTATCTATCTATATTTATAAAAGTGAAACTCTGTTTGTCTGCCTGTGTGTGTGTGTGTTAGCTATAGACTCCGAAACCGTAAAGCCGATCGCACTTAAGCTTTGGCCAGTTGTTGTACACATTCCAGGGAGTGTTTATGGGTGGAAAAAAGTGGTCGGGGCTACGGCCATAAAAAAATTAGCTATTATTTCTAGCTGATTGCACTTGACCGATTTTTCTGAAACGTTGCACACATGGTGAGCTGTCATAACTACACAGTTTTAAGATTAGAAAAGTGGGCAGTAAAACGCCCATTAAACAAAGTTATAATTTTTAGCTTCTTGCACTTGATATTCAATTAAAATTCAGAATGCATTTTTATTCATTAAGAGTCATTTAAAATAAAAAATATAAAAATTTTTGAATAAGCCATATATGGAAGGTGGACAATATAGTGAGAGTGTAACATTTATTTTCTCTCATTAAACAATTTCCAAGAAAGAAAAAATTATTTTAAAGAAATTCCAGTCCTTTACGTCTACGCATTGCACTTTGTTTGACCCCATAGAGCTATGTAAATGGACATGCCACATTATCTCTTAATTTGTTTATGGTTATTATAAATTTCACCCATTTTGAATATAAATAAAAAATATTTCCGCCATTAATCCTTTTAATAGACTGCCAGACAGAAAGACATCGCTGGATCATCTGAAAATTATGTAAGAACTCAATACTTAAATTAGACGCGACAGAACCGTGATACCATAGCCATAAGAAACCAAAATTAAATTAGTTTCTATGGTTATGGCGACACGCACCTATAAGCAAATACATTGTTGCCCATAAGTTTGGTTTAAACAGCTGTTTTTTATGGTTATGTCACGTCTAAATGAAACATTAAAATATATGTTCTTTAAATGATCTTAGACAAATTTTATGTTGTTGCTTAAATATAAAGACAACATGAGTATACCACCATTATTTATTTGGTGGTTTTTTTCTAATATTTGAAGTACTTTTTTTTTTTTAAAAAAAATATTCTAAACGCAAAAAGTTTAGAGAAGCATTAAGTAAAATTTTTTTGAAAAATAAAACATTTGCAGAAATTTTTTTTAATTTATCATGTCTTATCCCCATTCCTAAAATCATAAAATATCTGACCCAGCTGTTATATATTTACCATATGAGCATTTCCATGTCATCGTACGTGACATTTGTACTCCTATGAAATGGAGTAATTTTTGCAAAAGTAAGAGTAACTGAAACAACATTTGATCTTTATGTTCCATTTAAAGGGTACTTTATTTAAAAAAAAAATTATTAAATTCGAATTATTGTTGTCTAAAATATCCAGAAAAATAAGAATATATCGTACGTGACATAAAACAGAAGCAATTTTGTAGTATATATTTAAATAAGAAAAAATCTGCGGATCGTGGGAGGTATTTTTTGTTTTTTTAATTTCTAACACTAAACCACATATTTTTCATTTAAAATCCATCATACCTAATTGAAAAAAATCTTTAAATGATTTTACAATAAATTCAATTTAATATCGTTTGTGACATATCGTATGCCACAGATTTTTCTCTAATAAAATTTATATTATGTTAAGAAAAAAAATTAAATTCTAAATTTGGTGCTCTTGCGACTATTCAAATACGAACGACGGAGACAAATAATGTTTTTGCACTACGTACGTGACATTAAAACAATACCCGAAATCAAAATCAAAAAAAATACCACTAACTAGACTCTATATTTTCTTTTTTCTTATGAGTCTTGTTAATTGTTGTTGTTACCTTAATTTTAAAGCATATTTACAATTACAATTTATTTTTACAATTTAGTCGCTAAAAATAATTAGTTGATTGCAATTCTTTAAAAAAAGTCAAAGAGCTAATCAGATTAAACTCTTATTATTGCTCTTTAAATAATTTAATAAACTCTTACTACCTGCTCATAGTAAAATTTGGGAGTTTCTTTTTGTCAATAAACTTATATTGAAAAACTTTCTAAAGTTTTTATTTTTACAGTCGTGGTTGACATATTCATGGAAATGCCCACATGTATGTAATATTAAGCACACATTTATACACCCAACAAAAAACTTTATTACTAAAAGGTTCTAGAAGCCAGGTTTGGTTATGTAGTGCTTATCTGTTTCCAAGAGCGCTTGGAGAATGCATGATTTTTATGTGCGATGTCCTTCTTATAAGCGCTATTATCATCATTACAGCATACTTATGCGTTTTTTTTCTGCATTGCTGAAGAAGGTAGTAGTAGCAAGTAGGGAAGAAATAGAGAAAAAAATGTCCCTCTTTTTACAGGTTTCTACTGCTGGTATAATAAGTATATTTGGTAGTGATTTCGTATGCAACCAAATGTAGTCTCTTTAAGTATGCATTACAGAGAGCGAATAAAATCTTCACTGCTTACGAAAATTCAAACCAAAAAAAATTTTTGACCTTTTTTTCAACCTTTAATCTTTTCCACCAGCATAATATTCTTCGAAATTATTTAGTTTCCTTAAATTCTTAAAACTTCATTTAATCAGTTTCTGAATTTAAGAATATTTAAAAAGAATTCTTAAAAAACTATCTGTGAGAGTAACAAATAAATCACATCACGTTCAAGCTTGTAGCAGCAACAAAGAAAAAAAACACTCACATACACACAAAAATTTCACACTATTTTCCGATAAAAAGATTTTATTTCAAAAGAAAGAAAAAAAGTTGGTAATACTTAAGGATTTCAAGCAGACAAATGCTTCGTCAGAATGAAGAAAAAATCTAACAAAGAAATCTAAGCAAACAAATAATAAACTTAAACTGAAATTCGCTGGCGATAAAGACATTTTTGAACAAAAAAAAAATATATAAATAAAATGAAAAATAACATAAAATTTAATTTAAAAACACCTTTTTCATCCTTTTTTATTTTGGAATATAAAAGAAAGTAGAAATGCAAAGCAATAAATTGCTGACGAAATAAACGTGAGTTCATTAGCTATTACAGCCATATTAAGGGTAATTTACATATATTCCTAAAATCAGATTGTGAAATAATTGTATATGGGCATGAAATAATTTTTAAGAATTTTGATAGAATTTTTTAAAAAAAAATTTATTTGTCCGTCTGTCTTTCTGTCTATTCGCTTGAACTCGATTTGATAAAAAACTATTCACCATTTCGCTAAAATTTCGTACGGAGGAACCTTGGGGCCTGGATTAATATTTCTAAGCCTTTTTATTGCGAAATAATATCTTATTTCCTACATAAAATAGAACATTAACAAATAAAACGGTATTCAAAATGATATTTTAAGGTTGCTAAGAAATAACTGCAAATAAGAAAATATAATATAAAATAAATACTATTACGTTTATATCTTGTATAGATAGTTAATTAATTATAAAATTTCCTTTTAATAACCTCGGGTTATTGCCCCAAACACTTGAAATATACGGTTCAGTAAGTCGATTATGACAACCATAAACAAAACACATTTCTCACAATTTAAAAAATAAAATTTAATGATTTATAAGCGTCGTCTTATATAGTACTTTCGAGAGCAACAATATCAAAGGTTTCATCAAAAGTTAACAATAAATATTAATATTTAAACAAACAATTTGCTATCGTGGCCAAAATAAATGTAAACAAATAACGTCAATGCAGAGACACAAAACATTCCAGAGGGTGCTTTCATCTTCAAGAATAAAGCCAACTGTTTTGCAAAGTCTCTCGGGATTAATAGATTTAAATCAAATTTCAAAAACACATTTAAAACAAGTAAGAGCACTATATTTGGCTGTGCCGAATTTTTGATACCCAACACCAATTTTGTGTACTTTTATAACACAAAAATTATCGTTTTGTTATTAACTGTAATCGCTATGGAATAATCTCTACTACAATATGTATAACTTTCTTTAGATTGCTTTGATATGCTATTGAAATATTTTTGTTAATTTATTCCTTCAATAAAAATGGGCATTAAAGTAGTCGTGTCAATATAGTTTCTTCTAATAAGTAAAGCCTAGATATTTTTGTACAATTCTATATAATTAATAAAACTTAGATATTTTTATATAATCCTTTATTCTTTTCCAAAAACTTTGTCCATATGAATTTAAGACAAAGCGTTATATGGGAGGTAGGCGTTAAAGAGGGTATGTCACCTTTATTTTCTGGCATGAGAATGAAATGGACTAGAGAGCTACATGTGCAAAATTTTATCAGCATACCTCTAATTTTGTCGGTTTTATGAGCTTTTAAAATTTATTTACAGTAGAATACGTAAAAGTGGGCATTATAGTAGGCGTGTCGAAATAGTTGCTGCCATTAAACTCAACTTTAAGTCCTTTATTTCGTCAAAATCTTTATTCATAGAGAAATTATATAAATTTAAGATAAAACGTTATATGGGAGGTGGGCGTAAAAGTAGGCGTGTCACATTTATTTTCCGCTTAAACAAAGCCTATTACCAAAACGAAATGTTTGCAAAATTTCAGAATCGTACATCTTATTTTGTCAGTTTTACTAGGTTTTAAATTTTAAATATACCGAAAACTACAACGTGCGGTAAAAATTTTCGTACATTTCGATCTATAATTCCTTTCCTAATGCATAGATAAAGGAATTTTCGGGGAAAAAATTTTTTTTTACTCAGAAATTCGAAAATTCATGGCTCTCTCTTAATGCGTTTGGACACAATTGCATTTTATTCGATGTTAGGAGGACATAGTTTTTTTTTACCTACTCTTGCCTTACAAGCTATAACTCTCTTTCTAATATTCTTATTTAGCCCTTTTTCAATTCCAAACAAACCTTGTGTATATAAATTATTCTGCCAAAATTTTAACCCCTTTAGCTTTTTCAGTCCGACCTCTATCGTGCTTTCAACAGATGGACAGACAGACAACAAGACAGACGGACATAGCTAGGTCGCCATAAAATTAAACCTTGACTCAAAAAATATATACTTTATGGAGTTTTAAATGAATATTTTGATGTGTTGCAAACGGAATGACAAACTGAATATACCCCTACCATTTTTTTGGTGCGAGTGTGAATAACTTCTAAACAGCTACTAAACAAAAAACGTATTCTATACCGATGAAACTGGGTTTTTTTGTGTCTTTCTGATCGCTCATTAAACTTATAAGGTGTCATGAAGACAAACTTAGCAAAGAAAAAATACTTGATAAATAGCGCAAATCAAAAAATTTAAATTATAGCGCTTTGGAAATCCATATTCCACTCAATTAATTTAAAATAGCATACGGTCCGAAATTACATCAATCGTTTTCTGTACTTGGTCATTAATTATACACTTAATTAGGTAGTTTCAGCTGTTAATCATCAGCCATTCCTTTGGAAATGTCAACATTTTATAAATTTTTTTTCTATAATTTCCAATTGTCAAACTTCCTATTAAAAAAATGTTTTTATACCCGCCACCAAAAAAATGGTGGGGGTATATTCATTTTGTCATTCCGTTTGTAACACATCGAAATATCCATTTTAGACCCCATAAAGTATATATATTCTGAATCGTGGTATGATTTTATGACGATCTAGCTATGTCCGTCCGTCTGTCCGTCTGTCCGTCTGTCCGTCTGTCCGTCTGTCCGTCTGTCCGTCTGTTGAAAGCACGATAGAGGTCGCACCGAAAAAGCTAGGGGGCTCAAATTTTGCCAGAATCTTTCTTATAGACAAGGTTTGTTTGGTATTGAAAATGGGCTAAATCGGAATATTAGGAAGAGAGTTATAGCTCGAAAAGCAAGAGTAGGTCAAAAAAACCGTGTCCTTCGAACATCGAATAAAATGGAATTGTGTCCAAACGCCTTAACGTAGACTCATGAAACTTCGAATGTATATTTCCTGGGTAAAGACAATATTTTCCCCCGAAAATTGTCTCAATCTATGCATTAGGGGAGGAGTAATCGATCAAAACGTACGAAAATTTATACCGCACAGTGTATTTTTTGGTATATTTAAAAACAAAAACGTCATAAAAGCAACAAAATTGGATGTACAACTCTGAAATTTTGCACACTTTAGTTTTTGGTGACACGCTTTCTTGTAACGGCAAATCAATGTGCCACGCCTACTTTTACGCCCACCTCCCATATAACGTTTTAACTAAAATTCATATAATTTCTCTACTAATAAAGATTTTGGAATAATAAAGGCCTATATTAAAACACCTCAGTTGTACTCATTCGCAAAAATAACTTTGACACGCCTACTATAGCGCCCACTTTTCACGTTATCTACCGTTAATGAAATTAAAAAGCTCATAAAACCGCTAAAATTAGAGGTATGATGATAAATTTTGCTACGTCTATCCCCCTATGCAATTTCATTACTATGCCAAATTAAGGTGCCACGCCCACTTTTACGCCCACCTCCCATATAACGTTTTACCTAAAATTCATATAATTTCTCTATTAATAAAGATTTTGGAATAATAAAGGACTATATTGAAACACCTAAGTTGTACTCATTAGCAAAAACAACTTTGACACGCCTACTATAATGCCCACTTTCAGTTTTGAATTGTGTCCAGACGCATAAACGTTCATGAAACTTCGAATATATATTTATCGAGTCAAAAGAATATTTTTCCCTGAAAATCGCTTAAATCTATGAATTAGGAAAAGAGTTATAGATAAAAATGTACGAAAATATATACCGCACAGTGTATATATGTACGATTCTGAAATTTTGCAAACATGGCTTTTTGGTCAAAGTCTTCGTTATAACGGAAAATAGATGTGCCACGCACACTTTTTTCCTTAAATTTTTATAAAAATATATTAGTCATATATATTAGCATTTATTCATCTTACACTGCGCAATTTATTGTACTGTAGCTAAATATAAGATAAAGATGATAAGATAGATGACTCTACTAGCAACTACTAGATGGCATGCTAACAACTTATGCTTATGTTCTCCTGAAGTTATGCTCTATTAAAAATGGGAATTTAGGAAAATTTTGACCAAAGTCAAAAAAAAAATTGTCTCTAAACATTATAAACAATTTATTTTCATGTACTAATGGCTAACAAATTTTAAAATTATACAAAACTTATTTCGTTTAAAAATCTTTTAAAAGCAAAATGTTATAGAAGTTTAAAAATCAAAATCTTACTAATAAATTTCCCGTTTTAGAAAAATGCAGAGAATGCATATTTTAAATCACCCTGTGGCCCTTAAAATTTAACCTTAAATTCACTTTCTTCCTCTTAAATTCATGTAAATTCTCTATGAATAAAGATTTTGGAATACTAAAGGACTATATTGAAATATCTAAGTTATGTTTATTAGCAGAAACTTTATTGACACGCGTATTTTAACGGCCACTTTCATTAAAAGACTAAATTTTCGAAAAAATTTTACTAGCATATCGAAGTTATAATGGGTGGTTTAATTTTAAGGGACTATGTTGATTTTGAATAAAATTATTATGAAATTATTATCATTTATTTTTATAATGATAATATTTGTATGCTTCAATTATCTATGGAACAAAATATCGGCCAAATGGCCCCCCAACCTAGGCGGCACACCACGATCCGATAGTCCAAATTTTCAATGACACTGTTGATGCTCGATTGTTGGGCACGATGATGAGTCGAGGTTGCTTGCTCTTTTGGCACGTTATCGTGAAAAACAGCAATGTTTCCCATTCAACGAACTAAGATGGCATTCACAGATGTTTTCACATTTCATACAGACCTGCTTTGCAGACATTTAAATATTTTTTACAATTCTCACGATTGTGGACGAATTCGAACGATTATGTTGACCAAAAGAATCACGAAGTGCACAAAATGCATTTTGATTTGAACGCCCATTTTCATAAAAATCTATAATATTTAAAAGCGTTGCTCGATTGCGTATCTTTCCACGGTTTAAATTGAGTTAGTCTGAGATTGAGAATGTCAAATGAAATACAGGAAAAAAGTTGAAGTTTAGATGTGGTTCACCTTCAACATGGGCCCTTAAAATTTAACCACCCTCTACAAAAAAAGTGATACATATTTTATTATAAAGAGATTATTGTATAGCGATTAACAAAATAATAAATATTGTGCTTTAAATGTACATAAAATTGGTGGTGGTTATAAAAGATTCGGCACAGCCGAATATAGTACTCTTACTTGTTTTTTTTTAATTTTCTCTGAAATGCAATCATCTTATATAACTACACACTGATATTGATGTTGTAACTATTTTTTTTTCTGCTGACAGTTCACTCCCTAAACTTAAAAAAGAAAAAGCGAGAAATTAATCACATAAAAATCACTCACAACTTTAATAAAAGGAACGTTAAGTCATATTTAATAAAAAATTGCAAATAAATTTACCTACAAAAATACACATATAATTGTTATTCGAACATAAAAAAGTAGAATTGTAGTAAGAAATTTTTTCTTCAAATTTAACTTATAATTTATTAATTTTATAGAAATTTTTATTTTCATCCCTTTACTACATTAAAACTTTGAAAATTAGTGTTTTTCATAAGACAGATGTGTACCTATAAAGCGAATTCGCAAGAATTTTACAAATGTGTTCCTTCCCAATACATTAACAATAAACAAAAAAAAAAAAGAAACTAAAATACATATTACTTATTAACCCTAAAACTTACCTCAAAACTTTAATATATTCAAATTTTGCAAAATTCTAACGCCAGGTCCTGCACAACCTTATACTAGACTTATTTAAGAAAATGCCAGCGGAGTAGAATGAGACAAAAAAAAAACACACAATAAGAAAAGAAATAAACAATGATTTTGTACATGACAGGAATTTAATATATTTGCAACATTTATTGCATTGCTATGCTTTTTGCAACTACTAAACACGTAATAGTAGTATCTGGATGATAGCAACAACAAAAAGACACACACACACTTGCATACCTCAACAAATCCATTTTATTTTATACACAAATAAATATTGCAAGTAAAATGCAAAAAACAAGAAAAAAATAATTTTAAAAAGAAATGTGTTGCATACTTTTAGACTTAAATGAGATTTAAAACTGTGTTGTAACGTTAAAACGAACAAATCTTATTTGTGGACGACAGAAGGATGACAAACAATATCTCTGCTGCATGATGCAGGTGACAGTTACAAACTGAGATTTCTTGTCTATTTTTTTTTCTGTTCTAATGCAGATATTTTTGTTGTAATAACAAACAATATGAAGGATAATCTGTCTATAACTAAAGGGGAGAATTGGGTATTGCAAAGAAGTAAAAAATAATATTGATAAATGTTAGATTAAATATTTGGACAGAGCGAAAAAATAATGATAAATTAGTAATAAATCTAAACTTATTTTACTAAAGGTAACTGACCATGTGATAGTTTGTTAAAATTCTGGAAAAAGACACAAAGGAATTGTATATGTGCAATGCAGATAAACTAAATATTAAATATTAATATATTATATCTGTGGCAATAGGGAAAAACTGCTTACGTCGGTTTATGTCTTTTTTCAGGAGAGCACTTTTAAATTTTAGAGTTGATTTTTTTTTAAACAAAGACTATTTTGGGAATTCCTCTTTGTAATTTTTAAGTAGATTTTATCGGTTTTCGTTTATATTGTTAAATTATAAGTTAAAATAAGCTATGGTTATACCCTTCTCAGTGCGTGTAAGGGTATATGTGACAGCGCATAGAGAAAGGGACCAAAGGGTAAAAACAGGTTTTATTCAGGGAAACCATTTAAAAGATTATATGATTTTTCTATTTTTTTAAATTGTTCATAAGGAAAAAAATAAATTTTCTGTAGTTTCGTAAAATCAAGTTGTTAATTTAGTAGGGGAAAAAAATGAAAATAAATAAATTTTACCGTTAGGTCCCTTTCTATTTGCGCTTAGAATCGTCGACTTTACTTTTATAAAACGCGCATATTTCTGAGAGGAAACACTTTTGGGGCATGGGATCAGTCTTATTGGATGCTCAGATGTTGTCCAATCAACAAAAAGTGAAAATTGTTTTTTTTTTACCCTTAGGTCCCTTTATCTATTGCGCTGTCACATATAAAGATTTGTCATTCCGTGCGAAATTTCTACAATATTAATTACCGATCCCATAAAGTATATATTTTCTGAAAGCCTATAAATACTAAGGGGAATCGACTAAACACTATCCGACTGTCCTGTATGTTGAAATCAACTTTTTAACATCGGCAACAAAAATCAGTATCAAAATATGAGAAAAATTCGGGAGCACATCGGAATTATAAATCAGTATAATCGCCTTATATATTTCTAAAGTATCAGCATATAAATACGACTGTCTCGGTTTTTGGTTTATTTTTACCAAAAGAATTAAACTTTTCCAGCTCTTTGATAATTTGACAGTTGATACTATTTACAGATTTGGTATACCTTTTGAGATATTTGTAAAAAATGTTGGACAAAGTGGTCACTAATCGGCAAAGTCATAGGCAGAAATAAAAAAAAATATTTATATTTTTTAAATGTATGAAATTTTTTCAAACTCTTAAATATTTGTTGACCACGCTTAAGATATCAAATTATCTGCTGTCACCTCGTAAATTATTTCTAAGAAAAACTAACAAATCTCTGACATCAATTAAATTCTGAAAAGGTTTCATTGACTTGCTGGTTCAAACTTTTTGTGAATAATTTCAAGCCGCTCAATATATATAAGCACAAAGTACAAACAGTTACCAATGTCGCCTTTATTTTTTAAACAAATGAATTTATTTTCAAAATCTTTAAGTTTAAAATTTCTGCCCACATTCACAGGTACATTGACTGTATATAGTTGCCTATTATCGTTTTTGTCCTAAAGACCACTTTATTGCATTTTGATGCACACTTTATAAACAAAGCTGGATTCACCCTTGTGTTTCGAACAAATTGTTTATCTAGGCGAAATTTTGGTATATGCTTTGCTCGACATCTTTATTTTTGAAGTTATTCGGCAACCTCGCAGCCTATATTGATTTCACTTAAAATTTATGTGATAACTCCTGTAGGAAAACTACTAGGAAAGGTAAGGCCAAGCCCACTTGGTGGAATGCCGAAATTGCGGAAAGGCGCAAGGAATGCAGGAAACTATTCAATGAGGCTAAAAGGAGTGGATATTGGGCCACATATAAATCCTCTCTAAATGGGTTTAAAAACCTTATCAGAAGAGCCAAGAGGCAATCCTGGAGAAAATTCTGGAGTGAGGTGGAAAATTTTTCGGAGACAACTCGGCTACGAAAGATTCTATCATCGAATCCAACAATACCATCATACATACAGAGGGCGGACGGTTCGTTGACCACCAGCAGCAAGGAAACGCTGGAGGTTCTCATGGAGACACATTTCCCAGGCTGTCTAGAGCAGGACTCTCCTCCTGCTGTTGACCGCACGGATGCATATGACATATCGAATCTACCGATCACTGAGCATCGCATAAGATGGGCAGTTGGAAGTTTCCATCCCTTCAAGTCTCCAGGTCCTGATGGCGTAATTCCAGCGGATCTACAGGAGAACATCGATATTTTAATGCCATGGCTTCTGGTGATATTCAAGGCATGCTTGCATTTATCCCATGTCCCATCAAGGTGGACATCCTATAAGATTATTTTCATACCCAAGGGAAGTAAGGCCTCGCTTTTGTATTGTTTGTTTTAACAGTGGAGAATTTGACAAGTCAGATGTAAAAAACATGCCGTGTATTATAGCCTTCAGACGGGAAATCCCTTTTTTTCTATTTTGGCTTTGTACAAACATTCTCAAATTAACGGCGCAAATCGAAGCACTAACGACGCAACTTCTCAGCCATGCGGCGCAAACAGAAGCAAAAACGACGCAACATCGAAATCACGGAAATTTTAAAAAGACGTAACTTTGAAACGATGCAAACCGGGTAATGAGTGTATTTAATAGAAAAAGTGGTCACGCTACTAAAGCAAAAATTTGTTAGTACAGCTTAACTTACGTATGTACTTCATACTTTTTGATAATGAATGAATCGTGCTGCAAAAGACTCTTGCCTTAAATCACTTTATACGACCAATTTTTTCCAAACGAATAGGGGAAATCTTCTTCATCAATTGGCAAATTAAACAAGGCGTGTGATAGGTGTAAGCAATTTAATCTCGAAAGTTTTAATTTTGGGGAAAAGATCTTTAAACCTTATTTTCAATTCATTCCTTTTCTAATTTCTACAATTTTCATTTCCGAACACAAAAAATATATATTTTCTGAAAGCTTATGAATAGAGGAGTCGATTAAGCCATGTCCGTCTGTCCGTGTATTGGTTGAAATCAACTTTTAGAAGCAACCATATGTTTCTTAGATCTGTGTAGAGCATCAATCTTTTGAACATATCCGGGAATGAATCGCTATTGCATTGAGCAAAATCGTCCTATAACTTTCTGAGATATTAGCAAAAAAAACACTACTGCCTCTGTTTTTTCCCATATTTTCACCATCAAAATTAAAATTTTTCAGTCATAGAATATTTTATTAACTTAAATTTGTAGACATAATATACCTCTAGAGATATTCGTGAAAAATTTTGGATAAAGCGTGCCCTAATCGGTAAAGTTATTGGCAAAAAATTTTTTTTGAAAAATATATATTAAAAAAAAAAAACTAAAATCAATTATTTTTTCAGCTTCTAGACAACCGAGAGAGTCAATATTACTATTATCTGAAAGGACTTGACTAGCACAATATAAGCACTAAAAGAAAATTAAAATTTATGTTGGCCCCACCACAAAATGGCGGACAGTAATTTTATATATGGTATTTTAAAATGTAACTTCCTAAACCCCCTCAATATTGGTATCAAATGAAAAGGCTTGCCCAGTAAAATACAGTAAATTATAAAAAAATGTAAAATCCAAGATGGCATTTAAAACAAAATGGTGGAACAAATTTTTTTGACTCCATCAATATGGGCATCAAATGATAGAGCTGGATTAGTAGAATACAGTTAACTACTTAAAAATTCAAAGTCGAGGATGGTGTCGGAAATAATAAATCAAAATGGCGTATAACATGAAATATAGGTTAAGCTGCGATGGATGGGATTATACTTATGTACATGATGGTGAAGGGTATTATCAGATTCGGCACTGCCGAATATAGCTCTTACTTGTTTTCTCTGCAAACTGTTTTAGTGGTTTTAATGTAGTGAAATTAAACTCTAGGAAATTTTCTTAGTAAAAATGTATTTAATATTTTTTGTGCATTTTTTATTTAATATGTAATTCTTTTCTTGATTAAAAAAAATTAACGTTGTTGTTGTTGTTTTTTTTTGCTCACACTGCACTACGTCTTATTTACATTTCTTAATCAAACAAACAAAGATTCTCTTTTTTTATAATTTCAGTTTTTATTTCCAATTTTCATATCTTACTTTAACAATTCTTTATTTCTTACTTTCTTTTCATGTCACATCTACATGCATGGTGATTTTTTTTTAATATTTTTATGTTGGTGCCTGACGATGTACATATATGAATTTGTATTTGTATGTATGAATTTCTTTTTTAATCTTTTTGTTTTTATTTCAATATTTCCACATCAGTTGCAATCGTATGCCTCAAAGTATGCATTTGGTTATCGTATACGTGATTTTAATACCGGCAATGATTTTGGTCACAAACAAAATCGTGATTTGCATGGTGTGACAAGGGGTCAATATCACATTTTATTACCGGATGGTCGCATACAAAATGTCATTTATCATGCTGATGATACAGGATTTCATGCGGATGTTAGTTTCGAATCAGGACGCTAACAAACTACATACTAAAACTATAAACTAAATAAATAAGTATATGTATGTACATATTTATATATTTATATATTATACTTTGAAAATACTATACCCATACATACTTATACACTATTATTGTTGTAAAAATAATATATTAAAGGAAGAGCAGCTAATATGAATAGTATATTATTTGTTAGTTTTGCCACAAATTTCACAAATAATTTGCATAGAAGGAAGGTATATTAATATCGATATATTTGAACTTTATTACAATATTTTCTTTCCTCTCTCTCTCTCTGTCTCCTTTCACTTCGTCTATGTTGTTTGTCTTAATAATTAAAACATATAAACAACAAAACTATTTTGAAAAAAAAAATCTATGATTTACTATTACTATTTCATTTACATTTACAACTACAAAAGGAAAAAGGCACACAAACACACACACACATACAGACAACCGTTCAGACCACCAGCCAATATACCAAAATTTATGAATTTTTGAATATTAATTCAAATGTATATATTTTATACTTTATTCAAATGCAATCCCACACACTCACACATAAATTCCTTGCAAATTTTTTCGATAATACATAAATATGACCATAATAGCAAAAATTTATACTACTTGTACTATTTTTGATTATGAATTATTTACATATAAATTTATTGCAAATTTTTATTTTATATAGAAATTGTTGCGATTTTTTTCAGTTTCTGATTCTACATTTGCATGATACTTTTTTGTATAGAAATTAATAGAGACGTACGCTGTAGTTATAATTTTGTTTATGGAATATTTTAACTAACCAATGCTCATGTATATTGTTGCTATTTTTTTAAATTATTATTTAGTCTGCAGCCGGCTAATTTATTATTTTGACCATAATTTTTGGCATAAATTAGTCAAAATGAAATTCGGTGGTTTCAACTTAATAAAAAAAAAGAACAATACTAAAGAAAGTTTTTTGAACTACTGGTGAGCATTGATAATACCGTGTAGTAGCAGTTTTTGAATATAAATATCTTTAGATAACATGTAATAACACTACCCTAAAGGGCGACTGGGATCATTTGAATCCAAATCACCACTTTTGTCGACTAATTTGGTGACTTTTTGGTGTTATTGTCAACAAAGCGACTACACTTTTTAAGTTTTAAGATCATAAAAAGAAAAATATGGAAAAAACTAACAGCAAAACTTTTTTAGATGATACACTGTAATATTCTCTTACATAAAAAAAAATTTAATTCATGGGGTAAAAATATCAAAAGTATTTTAGTTGGTAAAAACATATATAATTTTATCCTTATATATCCTTAAGAAATTTTATTTAATATTTCAGAAAAAATTATTCTGTATCTTAATGCATTTTTTGTTACTTCTCAAAATTTCAAGGATATTGAAGGATACATTTTTTTAAGGACATTTATTTTGCAAACAAAAATTTTTATTTTCTACAGCTGATATTCATATTGTATAAAATTTTTTTAAGTCAAAAACTTATATTTTTTATCCCACATTAAATAAAACTCCTGTGAAGAAGACATAGGATAAAGGATAAAATAATAAAAATGAGTTTACTGTTTAACTACATTTAGTTCTTAGATAAAATGTTCAAAGTTTATTAAAAAAACTTGTTTTCTTTTAAACCGTGTTATTACAAACGTTTAGGACCTGAAAAATTCTGTATAAACGAAGCGTTCAGTTAATTGAGAAAACATTTTGAAAACACACAAAAAACATACTCGTTATGGCTACCGTATTGTTAGTTAATCGTATTTGCAGTCAAACATTACTTTCATGGTCATAAAACTTCTGTTTAAAGAGTTTTGATTTAGTAAAGAGTCTAAATATTGAGATGAGAAATACTCCATAAAATCTTAGGATTCAACCGTTAAACTATGACCGCTGAAAAAATTTTCACTGCAGAGAAATTTTAAATTTATTAAAACAATTTTTGTAAATATTTTGCTACAACAATATATTTGTACTTAACTGTTGAACAAACCGGTTTTTTTTTAAATGTTCAATATTTGTCTTTTACAACATTAAGGCAACTTCACGTACTTAACAAAATTGAACATCACTACACTGTATTTCTGAAATTTTGAATGCAAAAAAAAACAAAATAAATAACAAATCAAATACGACAGAGCTCTAAGTAAGACTGCATTCAAGAAATCAAACCCGAAAACCAAATGATCAAACAGAGTTCCGATGTAACGTTAATCTTCACACTTACAAGCCTCTGAAAGAGCAAGCAAAATTTGGTTTCCAGATAAATAATTTTATTTTTATTTTAAGAAAGCTTTTTCAATTAATTTATTTTAATTGTTTGACACATATTTCTTGTCAAAATTCATTTGAATTAACAGAAAAGATTGAGATTAAAACAATTTTAAGTCATCATTTTCCTTTTTCAAAAATTAATTCTTAAGAAATTGCTTTTAAACAACAGCCGCGCTCTTGATTGTAAATTAAAACAGATGACTTTGAAAGCTAGTTAAAATTAGTTTCAAAAATTCTGAGTGTATTGGTTCAAAAATTAGTTTAAAAGACAACACTTAAGCAAGTGATGTCCCAGATAAAGTGTGTTTCCATTATTTTTTCAAGATCTATTAAAAGTGGTGTACATATTCTATAACTTTGAGAGATTCTCTAACAGACATTCGAACAGACATAAAAAATTCATCTTTAAAAAATATACACAAAAAAAAAACGTTTTACTGCTTCATTCACAAAAATTATCAAGACTTTGTTTAATAAAATTTTCATAGAAAATCAATTTTATAACTTTTTTATACTATGTTCACACACGCGCCTTAATTGTCAATTTATAATATCGCAGTTAAAGGCCTTATTGAGCTCAATTTACCATAATAAAAATTATATTTAAATTGAGCAATATATACTTAATTGTTTCACTAATTGTCTAAAACTTGAAATACGACTCTTGAGAAGTATGTTCAGTGAGAAGAAAATTATATAGGTGGCATTTATAATGTCAAACAAATAAATATACAAAAAATAAAAATTAAGAAAATGGAAAATAATTGAAGAAAATTTTAAAAAAATTTTTAAATAAATTTAAATACATACATATAAATATATATTTGTATAAATATAATTGTAAATATATTTTATGAACAGGAAAAAACTGAAGAGAAGGCATTATTTGATTTGGTATTAATACATCGTATTTTTACAGCTATCAAATGCTAATGGAGTAAGATAAATTGAGTATGTGTGAACACTTATTTTAATTGCTCAATCAACACTAAATTGAAACAATTAAAAATATCTGTCTGAACATGGTATTACAAAACTTTTTGGCAGACATACATAAAACAAAACAAACAACAAAAAAGTTCTATGTTTATAGAACATACAGCTAATAGAATTTAGCAACCTACAAATAGGACATTTAATGGATACACATTTTAACAATAAATTGAAACAGAACATCAGACAAATTAATTGATTACATCAGACCTGCAAAGTACAAAAAACATATAAAAGTTGTTTATCTATAGTTTGAAAAAAAAAACATTATTTTTGAAAGAAAGGTTATTCTTGAAAATGTAAAAACTTCATTTGGAAAATATATCCTTTTGCATACTTGATATTTTATGTCGACTTAAACAGTTTTGCCTGTTGCTACAGATTTAAAATATTTAAATATGGCCAGCATATAAAAACGATATTTTTGAAAACGCCAAAACTTCCTTTGGCAAATATATCCTTTTGCGTTCTTGATATTTTTGCAAGCGGTAAAAAAAACAAAGAAACAAATCAAATTTTTTTCGGAAATATTTTTAAAAAAATTTTTAAGGATAACGAAGCATACATTTTTAAATGACATTTCTTTTATACAAAATTGAAACAAATTTCTAATTTTGTTTAGTTTCATATAAAACAATCTGTACTATTTCAACTTAATATCGACCACTGTGCGCGAAATTAACTTATGTTACAAAAACAAAATTTTACAGGAGAACATTATTTTTACTTTTAGATAAATAAAACCGTAAATAACACTGCTACATACGATAAAATGTACACAGTGTTATCTCCATAAATAAAACAGTTATCGCTATGATATTAATGGATTAATTAATGTTGTTGAACCAATTTGCATAAAAAATTCGATTTCCAAAAAAAGTAACATACGATATTTACGCGCACAGGTGTCGATATTATGATTTTAAGCCATTTTACCATATTTGGGTGATTCACAAGGTGTCTTATCATGTCATATTGTCCTATTGTCCTATTGTCCTAAAATTTTACAATGGTTTAAAAATGTTGTTGTTGCTTTTCAAACAAAAAGTGTCTTATAATAATAGAACTTTGTACGCTATGTTTATTGTGCTGTCGTATTTAATAAGCAGAGATCTGTGCTAAACGGCTAAGCCGCCTAAGACAAGCCGCAACAGTTTTTGTAAGCTGTCGCCGTTCATTGTATAATTTTATCGGGGCGACATCCAAATTTAAGCGCAGTTGCTAATTTTTGATAACAAATCACTGGTGGCGTCAAATAAGATCGGCTATGGACTCTGCTGTCTTAGTTTATCAAACAAAATTTAATTTATTTGTAATTTATTTAGTTGAGTTTGCCATTAGAACATCTAAAATGTACTTTTCGCACAAACTGGCTATTATTTTTACTTGTTTTTGGCATTATTAAAGAAAAAAATTATTTTTATAATTGTATTACATCAGCTGATTTAAATTCATAATAGCACACTTAATTATGAGGGGTTGTTCACAATAGTCTTAATTTTTCATGCTATTATAATAGGACATATGACTTTATGACACTACTGTGAATCCCCCAATTATATTATTACTGTGCATTTAACTTTCCTTACTCATAAAGGAAAAGCCTTGTCGCTTGGCAATCAAATTTTTTGTTCGAAATACTTTTACTATCATCATAACTTCCATTTATTTAAGCTCTTCTTTTATTATTATTTTCTCTCTGTTTTCTTAAATTAAAATTATATCTCTTATTTAATATTTATTTATTTAAAACAACGATTTAAATTATTTCATTTAACCACAACTTTATTATTATTAATCAAAAATAAGATGAAAAGAAAAATAATTAAATGTTGATTTCTTTTGACTGCACTGCACTATCATTGATTGTATTGCAATTGATTAACACCAAAAGCGAATTTATTTAAATTTTGATGATATACAATTTCCTTTTTTTTTATTAATCATTCTTATTTTAAAATAAAAATAATTATTTGGTTTTTCAAAAAAAAAAAGAAAAACTTAAATGTAATATAATTATAGGTCACACACATGCAGTCGTTTATAAAAACCTTATGGTTCAGTTAGTAGATTTGTATCGTGATGTCACAAATAAGCAGACAAAATTTGTCGCATAAGCAATAAGTGTTACTGTTTAATAAAAATGTATCGTAACTTTCCGTGAGGTAGAAATCTATAGAAAATAGTAGATTTTTACGGAGAGAACGTAATTCATTGGACATATTGTTAATGAGAAAAAGAGACAACACTGCGATTTAACTAACAAACATACACATTTTAACGATACTGAGAGCTGTAAAGTAAAACAATACAAAACTACTAACTGAACCATTAATCATTATGATGAGCGCTTATATGTGTGTATGAGGGCAAATTTTTTAATGAAGCCTTTTTAATAACAACAACAATAATAATAATTAAACAAGAAAAAAATTGACAATATTCATCTTTTTCATCATAATGATCATAATGCTGTTAACGTTGATAATTATTATAATAATTTAATTTATAAGTTAATTGGTTTTCAATTAAGTTTTATATTCAATTTATTGTAGCGTTAAATGCAAATGTGCAATATTAACTTTAAATAAATATATTTTATATGCTTAATAAATATACATTCTTCATATTTATATAATATTATGTTATTTTTTTTTTTCTTGTATCATAATCATTTGTTTTTAACATTTTTCACACTCATCCAGACACATGCATTCATAATTTTACATTTATAAATTATACATACTCTTTGATTTTTTTTATGTAGCGAAAAAAAAATCCCATGTGCATTATAGTTTTTTTTAGACAATTGTTAAATAATTAATAATATATAATTAAATACTGTTTTTGTTATAGAAATTAAATAAGAGAAATAAATAAAAAATTATATAAAAAATAAAATAATGCCACAATTGTTTTATTAAAAGGAGAAACATTTGCTGATTTTGTAAATCACTTCACGTCACTTTCGAAATACCAACGGCAAATAATGGACTAAAACTATAAAAATTCTTAAAATCTTTTTTATAGGAAATAATTTTCGTGTGAATTTGTGTTGTCTCTGGTGTTTGAAAAATATTTAAATGTTTTATAATCGATTATTACTTTAGACATTTCCAATCGTTAAATAGTTTGCAAATAACACATGCTCTTCGCCACTATAAGAACAATTTAGTGTTTTTTACACGTATTTTTTACTTTTGTTTGCCTATTAAAAGTTGAATACGAGACAATCAAATTTGTTGTCATTTCTCAGAAGTGTTCTTCAACGGCAAATTTTTGTACCACTGTAACTTCATGTACTTTACTGAATCTTAAAAAATTTAATTCATAACGCTGCACGGTGTTCGATTCTTTATTCTGGCTGGAAAAAAAACCCAAAAATGAGTTATAAAAAGGAACAAATTGGATCACAATATTTAAATAAGAACATACCAACTAAGATATTTCTCGTGATTTTTTGCTGGAATTTAACTATGTACGACTATAACGGTACTACGAATATCAAGTAAAATGAAGAAAAGAAATTTTGTTTATTTCGCTTGAAAAATTGCTTATGTTTAGAGGTCAATTACAAGTTGTCTATGCAATTTAGTTTATTAGTTTTTTTTTTATTGAGACTGGTATTATCATTAGAGTAAAGGCGGTGTATTTTTCAGTTATCAGAATAAAGGACGTAGTTTTTATTAGCAATTATATCAGGAAGGTTGTAAGTAACATTTTTTAAAACGAAAATAAAACTTTGTAAACAAATATTTTTTTCTTCTATATACTTCCATAATCTTATTACTTGTTTAGTAAAATTTTGACTTTGGACTAATAGAAAATAAAAAATTTTTTTGCCCGAAAGTGCCCATGCCGAAAAAAATTTTTCAAAAACGACATGGAGTCTACTTCAATTTCTCGCAAAGATCTTTTTCAAATATGGTTATCCACTGTCAGTGGGCAGAGTAATTAATATTAATGCAATAGTTTTAAGTAATATGCTTCCAGTCCCCATTCAAGAAATTTGCGTTATATGCCTCTAATATCCAAAAATACCAACAAAAAAGAAATTCTTTAAAAATCTCGTATTTTCACATAAGAAAAGTGGGCGTGTCTGTAGGCGGATTTATCAATTTTTTTGCAGTTGTTTTAAATAGAGAATTTAAAGTTTTTGTGCCAAAAATCATCTTTCTACACGTTTTATTACAACAGTTATTAATTTTGGCCAGCTAGATTCAAGAATAGAACACTGTGCGCTGTAGAGTGTTTTATTTGCTGTTTTTACACCGTTCGCACAAAGGTGTAGAAGTTTGTAATTCTAATTGTAATTTCTCCCTTATTCGCCTATAGACTATAAGTCTTTTGAATCTTCAAGGGTAGAGTAATTTATTTAGCTAAGTTCCTCTGTCCATCTGTCCGTCTGGGCGTGTGTATGTTCAAAATGAACTTTTTGAGACCCCCACGTACTCTTAAGATTCTTCTGTAGTATCAATTTATCAAAACTGTTGTCGAAAATTTTGCTATTGAGAATTAAGTAGTTATGTGGGCATATTACGAACTGAGGTATAAGCGAATACTATTGTCTCTATTTTTTTCTCAAACAAAGTCAGATTTTGGATATGAAACTTTTTTAAACGTTTGTTACCTTTAGACAAAACAAATCCCTTTGGCACCATTTACAGAAAATCCTAGTTCAATGGGTCAATTACCGACAAAAATATAAGTGAAATTTTTTTTTTAAACTAGGACAATTAAAAATTTAAGTAAACGTTTAGATAAAGTAACAGCAGAAGCTAGCGGTTACTAATACATACTTATGTATACATGTATGTATGTGCGAAAGGTATATGAGATCCGGCTGAGCCGTATATAGTGGTCTTACTTGTTTTTATTGTTAAAGAAATTTAAGCTCAGATCTTTTGTATGTAAATTCACTGGCCTCAGTCCTTTCAAAATTGAGATGTGCTTGGATAATTCCAAAATTAGCATTTAAATTACTTTAAAATTTTTCTGAAATCCCCTTAAATTGACGTACTACTAAGTACAAAGGGCCATAGAACTACATTTCTAAGAGTTAGTTCTGCATTTCGATCGAGTAAATCAACAACGGAGCGTGTTACACTTGAATATATGGTATGCTTCGAACACAATATAAAACACATTTGATGAATACAATACTATGTTGTATTGTCATAATGTCATAGTTTCAAAAAATTTTAAAAAATTATGTAACAACATTATTTAATAACATTAAATCATTCATTGTAAAATTATTAAACCATTTCAAAAGAAATAGAAAGAAATAGGACAATATGTAAATACGACATGCTAGCACAATTTTTGTATTGACCGATTGTATATCAAATACAATTTTACCACGTGGCAAATTTTTATAATGCTTTAAATTACGTCGAATGTAGCTGTTTCAAAGTAGCATCAAGTTATTGAAGTTTTCTTATGTATCTTCAATTTTCAACTCTTAATAATGAAATATAACTCCGATAGACCAAAGTTAGGTTAGGTAGACAAGGCTGCTGTTGTGCAGCTCACTTGGGTTCATTTTATTGATCTTATTGTGATACCTGAATAGAAAAGTAAGAATAGAATAGAAAAGAGAGAAGAGAAGCAGACAACACAAGAGTCTCTGGTGAAGTCGAACCCGCAACCCCCAAACTAGCAGACCAGCAGACTACTGAGTAGTCCACCAGGGCACCCTTCAGTAATCAGTCAAGTGATCGAATCTGATTTACTTTCGAAGAGTATTTTCTTATCCTCCAATAAACAAATATGTTTATGTTGTTTTGGCGTAACAAAAATAAGAAAAATAGAAAATTAAGCAGTAAAATGATAATGTTTGAGGTACTGCCGATTACGGACCGTATTTTTTTAAACGATTTTTTTAAGAGACAATTCTGTTTCAGTATATAATGACGAATAGAGCTCCGATATAATAAGATTTTCCACACAAAATGTAATTTAAAATACTTTACAGAATGAGGACTCTCGGAATCTATTTTGTTTTTGAAAGTAATTTTTCTTATATTCTTATCATAAGTTACTCAATGTCTGAACAAAGTTGCCATATTTATGTATCTGCAAAAGCGATTTTGCTTTTGGTTGCGGATTTAGGTCTAACAATAATATTAACAAACTTTTATATTTTTTAAACATAATGTGCTCCAGATCTTCTCTTATAATTGGAGTCGTTATTATCATACTTAAATAGGCAACTCTTGTATTATCTGTGGCCTGTGAGGTATTTTTAAGTGAGTCTTCTCTATGCCATAAGCTTGTATTTCTATCAATAATTTGACTTTCGTTCCACCAAGCTTGCCATTCCTCCATGCATGCTCTCCTCTCTTTCGTTGAGTCGTGTTTCCCATTCGGAATTGTCACAATTTGTTATTTTATACTTTCTTTTGACTTATTCAGTGAGTATGTCTATTGATAAGCTTGTATAAACAAGCTATAACGTTTGCTGAGTCCTCAGAAAGTGTTTTGAAGACACTACAGACTCTAATAGCCTTCAATCTATATACCCATGACAGGTTTCTCCTTGTATTCAGTATTTCAACCAAACTGGTAGTTCATACAGCTTGTCGCCACTCTGGCAATTACTTGATTTTACTTTGCCAAAATTTGGCATAATGCGGAATGTAGCTACGATTACATCGGATACTTTGCCCGATATATACATTATATGTGCTCTAAAATTTATACTATCATCAATCATTACAACGAGATACTTGACTTATCTCTTTGAGGTAATTTCGTGTTGACTTACTCGAATGACCATCCCAGCAAAAATTACTGAATACCCGGAAGCAGGTTTGTAAGGGAGAGACAAATGTACTCTCCTTTCCCAACCTGCTTCAGGAAGGCATGATTTTTATATGAGATGTCCCACTTGGTAGGGCTCTTTGATGCTCTAATTATTTGATATTTTCACACATGGTTAATGCAGTAATATCATGTCTCTTTTATGTGTTTTCAATAAATTTTTTAAGAACTACAGTAAAGAGAGGTAATCATTCGCTTACATTCCTGCATCCTCGTAAGCGAGAGAAGTTGCAGTAAGTTATTTTATAAAAAATGAAATATATTTATTAGAAATTTCTGACTTCCATTTATAGCACCCTCGAATGCGCTCTAATATTGCGCTATAAAAAGGCATGATTTTATTTTACTGCTTACCGGTACAAAATAAATTTTTGCTGGGATGGTTTGATGTCTAAGTCGTTTACTACTTAAAGCAGACTTCGTTTTGTGCACCGCCAGTTGAAGCTGCTCTGCATATAGTCAACTTCTAATTTTACTTATTGTCTCATTGTCATACAATTCCACATTTTTGTTATGTTGTGTCAATACTATTACCACGATGACGTCAGCAAATCAAACAAAATGACCACTACGCAGAAATTTTTAGCGGTAGAACATCAGCGAACATAATATTCCTCAATAATATGTGTCGCATTTAAGTTATTAAATAGTTAGTAGCTTTCAGCGGTAGGTGTCGCTTAAGTCAAACTATTTAAAAAATAACTTCTTTAAAATTTGGATATACAATATAGTTTCGCTTAAGCCACTCCTATGATATATGAGAATTATTTCAGAAAGTTTTTTTTTTCATGTCACGCACGTCAGTATATTTTTTGACGTTGGCCAAATTTTTCAAATTAAAAAAACGATTTTTAAGTTTTTATGGTATTTTAGACCCTTATAATTACAACGTATATATGCAAAATAGTTAAGGTACGAATAAAGCTCTACGTGGTAAATGACTGGGACAAATTCTGTGACCCTCACTCGATTAACTTCTGCTTAAAGTACAAAGAAGTAGTATTTGTCCCACGATTATACTTATCTACGATTCGAGAATAGAAATGCTTTGTCGATTTAACAGAAAAAGGTGTTTGGCCCTATTCTTAGTAAAGTACAACTAGACCGGCACTCGGACTCTTGATACCCATTTTCGCATCCTACTTAATTTTAACTTCATACTTAAAATTTTTTAAATAATTTTTAAACTTTTAATCTTTATTATAACTATTAGAATGGCCAGGCTTATACTGGATACTTTACTATAATGACTATAATCATAGAACTTGGTAAGAATATTTTTGGAATTGTGTAAAGCACTTTTGAGTACCACGTTACAGCAATTAATTTTGGAGTAAAAATATTTTATTAGAGAACAAATCACATTGGAACATGGCGATTAGTAAACCACTAAGGAAAGTCACAAGATCAAATAATACAGTGTTGAAGGTGAGTATAAAAAAATTTATTTTGCATGAACTTAAACTCTCAGTGACCTTAAACTGCCGGAAACCAGAAAATATTAAGTTAAAATTTTGATAAAATGTCAGTAACAATTAAAAAGTATTTATATTTTAGAAAATCAAATGTTAAAGCTTTTAGTCTAAATAAAAGAATAATAATTTTGATTTCAACAATTAGAAAATTAAATTGTAATGGGACGAGTACATATATGTTCTATAATGTAACACATATTTCATTTAAGTTTCTATACTCCATGTAGGTGTCGATTTATGGTATTACCCTTAATTTATCATTACACATGAATACTATTGTTACTTCGTCTTTTGTTAAAAAAATAAAATTTGACATAAACTCAAACCTTTAGTTACCTTTTAGTTGCCGGAATCTATTAAACATTTTTATAAAATGTTTATCAAATTCCATTGGCAATTCAAAAGAACGTTTATGCTATCGACAATCAAAGTATTTAACAAATATTAGAATTTTTCAACAGATATTGTATATTAACAGATTACAACAATTAAAATAGTAAATTTTGTTGTGAATACTACACAGATTTCACATGTTTAGATTTTTTCTAAAGTAACACAATACGTATTTAATTTAAGATCACCAGGAAGTAAAGGTCAGTAGCAAAACAAACAAAAGGCGTTAGAAAACTATTTAATAAATTTTGTTAGATATCTGAATCTTGAAGCACTTTTAAATAAAACCAACTTTTAAATTATTTAAAGTCATTTAACAGCCGCAATTACTTAAAATCGAATAATTATTTAGACTTTTTTCTATTCATTTCAAACAAAAAAAATCAAACTTAACATTAATTCCGACAATTGTTATAATGATAAGTTGAACGCTGTTCAAAAAGCCAGTTAAGGCTACAAGTCATTAAATGAAGATGCGTCATTTAAAATAACTAAAACTGCTACAGAAAGTAATAATTACCTCAACTAAACACACGCACTTGCAACTAAAGTCAACTCTAATTTAACTGGCTGCTTGTAATAAACGCGCATGCGTGAGTCTGGTTGTAAACGTTATTTAAAGTGTCTGTGTGTGACCACATGATTTATGGCATACAATTTATATTTCAGCATTTAGCTACCGAAGGTGTTCCGGCTCCATAATTTAAAATTAAAAAATACAAACAACAACTAACACTTACACTTGTCTATTAAAAAGGTTGTTTAAAACATTTCATCAAAATCTCAAAACCTATTGACAGAACTCATCACTTTTTTTTTAATTTTTTGCAAATTAACTGACAAGTAAATCAACATTCTCCTTAACATTTTTGGTGGTTATTTTGTGGCAAACTTTGTTGCAGTTGTATGTGTGTTTCCCCTAGGGTTATTGAAAATTATGGCCATGTTATTGAAATTATTATTTTTTAATTGTTTTGATTTTTATAAATTTTTTTCTCTCGCAATTTTACAATAAATTCAATTATTATTAATTATCACCAGATGACATTAAATATATTTTTTTTATAATTTGTGCAGTGATGTGTGCGTATAGAATATATTTATTCAAATTTATTAATATCAAGACGAAATCTACATAAAATAAATTTGTTATAACAATAAATATTTTTATGATTTGTAATTAAATTTCATTCTAATTTGCTTTAATAATAATCATAAATTAAAATTTTATATTATTTAAAACTTGTTTCTTTTTATATATTAATAGTTAAACAATAAATTTAATATTTGCATCCGGCCAGCTATTTTCAATAGACTGTATTTAAACAGGAAATAGAGACACATGAACAAGTGATAAAGATAAAGTAAAGACATAGACCAGGATCATACATGGATAGAATAGGCACGAATAAGACATAAACTATAGCAGAGATAAAACATGAGCCATGACTAGACTAGGCGAGGACTATTAATAGAATACAGAAGACATTTTTAAATACGCTGGACCTAAAGATGGGGTGGTCTTGCTGAAACGGTCGTTGTCGCATCCCATCCTTGCGGCAAATGAATAACCCTATTTACATGATAAAGTAAAAGTTAAACAAACTTTTTTCTACTACTGCTACTTATATATCAAACATAAATACCTTCAGCCTATATTGAAAATATTCACGATTCTTGCGTACTAAAATATTGGATCAGCAGACTCCGCAGTCTATGTCTTGAAGCGAATACATGCAGCCAGCGTCTAGCTCGGATTTTGAGAACAGGCAATATCAGATGGCACAAAAAAACTCTTCAACTTGCTATCAACAGGAGCAAGCGATTATGTTTCCGAATGAGACGATGAGTCGTGAAGACTCGTCTTAAGGGCACTAGGTTCCCCAAGCTTTGCTATCCCTTAATGTTTTATCAAATTCTTTAAGATTTCGTTTACGCAGTACCAGCAACATTGATGGCCTACAACTCAGCGTCGATAGTACGAAAGAGGAAATTAGAGCTTATAACTAAGGAAATTATTGACATTATTATGAACTTATAGGGTTCCGGAGTGGGCGTTATACCTAGCGAAACCTAGCTAGCGATACTAAACGCAACTAATATATTTGTGAAAATCATAAACCAGTGCTAAGAGTAGGGTATATTACCAGATCCTGGTAGTACTTATTCCAAAGCCCAACAAATGCTTACAAGTCATTAAATAAAGAGATTCATCTTCATATAGGAACATTTGCTTATTCCTCCTAGCGGTAGAAGATAATTACGGGATATCTAACCAACAATTCGGCATTGGTAAAGCAGGGTCGACACAATCAGGCTCGTTACGTTGCTAAGGAAAATGGCGTTACAAGATAGAGGCACGGAAAGGAAGTATTGCATACTAAGCACTCTAGATATGAAAAATGCAATTAATTCTACACGATGAAATCGGATAGCAAAGCTAAACAACCTAGGAGTTCCCTACAACCTGGTGAATAGAATTTTAAACTTTTTTTTCGAACAGAGAAGCTTTATAATACTGAAAAAGATAAGAAAACACACTTTGTTACAGAACGGGTCCCACAAGAATCGGCATTGATCCCATTAAGTGAAATATGAAGTTGGCTAGACACAGCGGGACTTCAACTGACGGAACACAAAATTAAGGCAGTATTAATTACTAACCGATACAGACATCAAACTATCGCCATTAGGATAAGTAAGCTGAAACTTACCTCAAACAAACAAGTCAAATTTTTTAGAGTAATAATAAATGATGAGATAAATTTCAGAACACATATAATTTGCATATCGGGCATAGCATCCAATAATATAACACAATAATATAACCACACCTCTCTTCCGTATGATGCAAAATGTTGGCCATCCCAAGCACAGTAAACATTATGAAATTGCCAGAGTGGCAACATAATATACGCAGCACCAGTATGCTCTAAATATATTGAAGTACAGAAGAAAAGAGGAAAACTGAGGCAACAGTATATAGAGTCTCTATTGCCTATTAGAGTCTCTATTGCCTACAAAATAATTTGTAGAAATGCAAAAATAGCTATGGCTGGTATAATACTAATAGTCATACTTAAAGCGACAGTTCCGAAAGCAAAAATTTCAAAAGGGGAAATGCAATTCGATAGAAGGTAAAGGGTATGCAGTAATGGGAAGCACAATGGGACAAAGTTTTAAATAGATGATAGTCATAAAAGCTCTAACCACACATAGGTAATTGGCTTAGTAGGAGGTAAGGATACAAAAGTAACCGATTTTAAAATGATAACAACGACTCGCCAGTATGCCAACGATGTTCAAACATAGGTAAATATGTGGGGCACGTTATGCTCAAATGCACAATACAAGGTTCTACTACAGCCAGAGGTTGGCAGAGAGGAATATCCGCAAAACATTGTCAATGCAGTGATGAAAAGCTAGCATAACTGCAAAAATTTTTACCGTCGTAAAGCTCAAGAAACGAGTAGAAGAAATGTCTCTGGTATGTGAATAAGGGCACCAATTAAGTCCTTTCCATCCTGCAACTTAATACCTTGATTCGCGATTTCGTAAGGTGATTAAGAAGGAGGTGGTTTAAGTCGACAATAATCCGACATACATAAATCAGAAAAACACGTTCCACCCTCTAACAAAAAAAATAGACATACACAAAATATAAACTAAGCCGAGGCTAGACATTCACTAGACATAAACCAAACCTTTTTTGACTGAACTAGACATAGAACAGACTTAAGCTTAAAATACACTAGATATAGCCTAGACATAGACTAGACATAGAATAGTCATAGAACAGACAAAGAATAGGCATGGAATAGATATAGCAATTAAGGCATTTTTACAATAAATTCTGCCTCCATCGTTGTTATACCCTGTTTGTTTTGTAAACTGCACTGTTGAACTAAGCATATTTCATAATTCCTTTAGAGGATTTATTATTATCTAATAACTCTGCAGTACCACACTTTCTAATGTTTTTGTTTTTTGCCAAAAATCTTTTGTTGCTGTATTTCTAACAAAATCTTTTACAGTTTTTATGAAAATAAGAACCATAGTTTTATTTAAAAACTATATTGGATTAAATGGCTTCTATTGACAAAAATAATTCAACTGTCTAAAATCCTTTTAACTATAATCTAATTTTATACTTTGGACACAAAACTCATATTAATAGTCCCATATTTTATTATAAATTGTTCTTTTCATTTTTAGTAATTTTTCATATGGACGGGCTTGTGAGTTGATACTTTTATTTTGTTTTGGGATAAAAAAATAATCCCAAAATATATACACATACACACAAACACACTTATTTATACTTACAATAACCGTATCCATATGTGAATAAGTGTGAGTGAACGAGTTTTTAAGCCCAAACTTTAAGCGGCAAAAGTATGATGAAAAAGTAGGCGGACAGTTTAATAAAAGCAGATAAATTTTCAACTCAGTCAAGTTGAATTTTGTGACTAAAAGAGTTTTTTTTTGCCAAAAGTGAAAGAGTGTGAAAAATTACTGTTTATAGACATTAAATGAAATACAGCAACAAAAACAAGAAAAAGTTCACAAAAAAAAATAAAAAAAATTTATTTGATACATGATGAAGTTTCTCTTGTTGCCCCAGCTACAGTTTCAACAACATACAGCCGGTATGTTGGCATTTAAACGAAGCGAAAACATACACATATTTACTATACTCTCATTCAAAAATCCTGTCTTTTTCTTAACAATAAATCTTAAAGATGTACGAAAAAAAACAGGCAAAATCATATAGAATAGGTCCTTGGGAAATGAAAAACATGGTGAGTTTATTATATGAAGACAACAATTCCAACACAATACGAGCAGCAGGATAAATATGCATGAATAGAATGAGAGGAAAGTAGAAGGTTTTAGTGTTGAAACTTTAATTTAACTTTGCTTGATTTAACAAGGATAAATGATGCATCCTTCATATGAATCTAGACAGTTTACGTAATTGCTAACATGCTACAATGAAAATTCATATTGACTACAAACACTCAAACACCCACACTGCTAAGGATTCATGCAATTCTCTTACAATAGATGAAGTTGGTAAAGTAGTTTGTTAGTTGAGAGGCAGAGAGACAAGACAAGATTTGTTTCTTAATTTTAAACACAATGAAATATTTTTCCTTTTTTGCAACTTTATTGCACTGGTGGGAGTGAACGGTATAGACAAATGCACCAACTCTTGTATTAAAATATATATTTGAGAATGAAGTTGTTGTACGATAAATATTAAAAATTGGATGGGACGCAAGACGAGACTACATTATTAAATTGATTATAAAAGATATTTGTATGCAAATTAGTTACAAAAATTTTATCTCATCATCATTTTTATTTTCTTTACAATACAAAAGCAACTTTTAGAAAAGGGTTATTTATGGTTTTGTTGTCACATTCGTTAGAAATTTTAATCTCTCAAAACAAAATTGTGCATGCAAAAGGATATAGTGGGTTATGCAAAACGTAATGCAGAACGACAATCAGAGGCCATACGATTAATGTGGAAAGAAATTTTGAAAAAAAAACCTCACTAAAAGCGAGTTATAATGACATGGAAATTAGGCTTATTATCAACAGTTGTACAAAAGACATAACATAATCACCATGGATAATATAAAGAAAAGACATAGACTAGACATAGACAAGACATAGACAAGACATAGACAAGACATAGACAAGACATAGACAAGACATAGACAAGACATAGACAAGACATAGACAAGACATAGACAAGACATAGACAAGACATAGACAAGACATAGACAAGACATAGACAAGACATAGACAAGACATAGACAAGACATAGACAAGACATAGACAAGACATAGACAAGACATAGACAAGACACAGACAAGACATAGACAAGACATAGACAAGACATAGACAAGACATAGACAAGACATAGACAAGACATAGACAAGACATAGACAAGACATAGACAAGACATAGACAAGACATAGACAAGACATAGACAAGACATAGACAAGACATAGACAAGACATAGACAAGACATAGACTAGACATAGACAAGACATAGACATAAACAAGATACAGACAAAACCAATACTTTTACTGATAGTAATGCTACAAACCATTTCACTTACCACTAAATACCTGAACAGAAATGTAGTTAAAATCTGTGAATCCCATTTAACGATAAATCTATATATATAAAAGTGAAACTCTGTGTGTGTGTGTGTGTGTGTGTGTGTGTGTTAGCTATAGACTCCGAAACTGTAAAACCGATCGGGCTCAAACTTTGGTAAGTTGTTGTACACATACCAGGGAGTGTTTATGGGTGGAAAAAAGTGGGCGGTGCCACGCCCATAAAAATTAGTTATCAATTTTAGCTACTTGCACTTGACCGATTTTTCTGAAACTTTGCACACATATCGAGCTGTCATGACTAAATAATTTCCTGATAAGAAAAGTGGGCGGGGCCACGCCCCTAAAAAAGTTTTAATTTTGAGGTACTTGCACTGGACCGATTTCTATGAAACTTTGCACACATACTAAGCTGTCACAACCATATAATTTCGTGACTAGAAAAGTGGGCAGGGCCACGCCCATAAAAAAAGGTTATAATTTTGAGGTACTTGCACCAGACCGATTTTTCTGAAACTTTGCACACATATTGAGCTGTCATAGCTTAATAATTTCGTGATTAGAAAAGTGGGCAGTGCCACGCCCATAAAAAAAAGGTATCATTTTGAGGTACTTGCACTGGACCGATTATTCTGAAACTTTGCACACATATTGAGCTGTTATGACTTTACAATTTCGCGGCTAGAAAAGTGGGCAGGGCCACGCCCATAAAAACAATTATAATTTTGAGGTACTTGCACTGGTCCGATTCTTCTGAAACTTTGCACACATATTGAGCTGTTATGACTTTACAATTTCGTGATAAGAAAAGTGGGCAATGCCACGCCCATAAAAAAAAATTATAATATTTAGGTTTTTGCACTTGATATTCAATTAAAATTCAGAATGCATTTCAATTCATTAAGGGGCGTAGCAACGCGCGCCGGGTTTGGCTAGTGAGTAATAAAACATGAAGATGGAATATGTTTTAAAATTATTTGAATACACAATAAAAAAAATTTATAAAAAAAACTACAAGAAAGTAGTAATAAAGACTGCAAGGAAACAGGAATAAGCAGTTCAAGTATCCGTTGCAAACAATATTATTTTTTGCAGCTTATATCTATAAAAAATATGTATGTTTGTATGTATGTTTTTATAAAATTGCTGCTGGTATTTGTTGCTATTTGAATGCATTCTATTCATACATTTCAATGCCATTTTCAATTTTCCTCTGCGACTCTGCAACAGGAGTTGGAGACACTGAAAAAGACCTTTTGTCACACAGGCCAAATTAAGTTTATTATAATTTTGTTGTTGTTGTTGTTTTCTTTACTTTTTTATTATAATAAAAATAGCCATATTATGTCCATTTAAAACTTCTACTTAATTTGGTTATTTTCACAAAAACAGCAACAAAAAACTTGTACTTCAATTTAAGTTTTTCCAAGATTTTCTTTAACTACATTGTATTGCTTTCAAAGATTGTGACCATTTGAGAGAAAAAAAATTTCAATAGGAATACAAATAATAAAAATGTTAGCTAAAGTATCCCTCTACATCAGCTATTGAAATGAAAAATTGTCAAATGAGAGAGAAGAATGAATGAATGATGAATAAAAATGTTCGTAATAAAGTATGAGATTTATGCTGGATAAAGGCGGTGTCTAATATTTCTTTCACTATTTGTATTTGTATGCAACAACTGTTGCTATATTTTAGTTGAAAGATGTCTGTCTGTGTCTATCTGCTTCCTTTGTTAATTGAGGATATACGAAACAGTAATGTTGTTAATGAACTGCTGGACAAGAATTTAAACTTTTTTTTAACAAAAAAAAAAAATATTAATGAGAAAAATTTTAAAGATAAAGTTTTGGGTATTAGGAAGATATGCAAATGAAAGCATGAAACTTTTTTCTTTAAATAAATATTTCTTGTTATTAGTCACGCTTAAATTAAATATACAGTTTCCATTTTTATTCCAACATTACCAAATTTAATTTTAATATGGTGCTTGATGGTGGTTAACTTGTACAAAGATACATGTATAACAAGTAATAGGAACATATTCGGCTATGCCGAATTGTACATACCGTTCACACAGTTTGTACCATCATGTAATTACGATAACTGATGATAATATGGTGCAACTATGACCAACTCTACTTATAATTCTTAACCGTTATCTTCGTTGGTTATTTACCCATTGAACCAAGAATTTTTTTAAATGTTGCCCAAAGTACATATATCATATATACACCCAGAAAACAGAATATCACATTCATTGCCAATCGAATGGTTCAGTTCCTGCAATCGAATTTTTCATTTGTGATTATAAAATTTCTATTGCAAGAATCAAAATTTATTAGTACTGACAATATATATTTATATTCTGAATCGAAATTCTGTGGATATAACCTTGGAATTCTACTATCAAACTATGGGATTGGCAACAATTGCAGTACTTACAACCCATACTGTTTTCTCTGTGAACGTAACAAACATTGTTAGAATTTCCTTAGGAGCTGAGCAGAGGCAATCATGTTTTCTTTATTTCTTTCATATCTTTCCTAGTAATATAAACAAAAAATTTATTTTCGCTAGAAAAATTTTCGGATGCATATCTGATAAATTGACACCATAAAAGGGTCTAAATTATATGCAAGGGCTTCAAAAAGTTTATTTTAGCATACACACGGACAGATGGACTAGCATAATCAATTCAGAATATAAAAGGTTTCCCAATAAGAGTGATATGATTTCTTTTAAAAAAACGCACTTATTGTTCAGGAAATTCAAAAGTTTTTTATTTAAAGTGAACACTCGATACAATTAACTTCTAAATAAAACGTCACTCAAATGACCTCCACGACTTCTTCTGCAGGAACGAATTTGATTAACCCAATTTCCGAGCACTTTTTCCACTAAATCAATTCGTATGTCATGAATGGCACGTTAAATATTACTTGTAGAGCTTGAACAGAGACTGGTTTATTTTGAAAGACCAATGACTTCAAATAACCGCACAAGAAATAGTCTAATGGTGTTAAATCACAACTTCTAGGAGGCCAGTCAATATCACAATTTCTTGAAATAATCGAATCCTTAAAGTTTTTTCGCAATATTTCAATTGTGGCATTTGCTGTGTGGCACGTAGCCCTGATTCGTTAGAACCAAATGTCCACTGGCTTCAGTTCTTAAATGATAACAATTTTATACGGATGCAAACCCAAATGCTTTCTCAAAATGCTCCAGGTTTGTTGAGAACGTCTTGGAATCGACAAATTGCGGTTTTCAGAAACTCTTGTCTGAACGGCAGCAATATTTTCATTACAGTTCTTTGTCTTGCGTTCACTCGAATATTATTTAAAGAAAATGTAAGCTCAAAATTTTTAACCATTCGACGAATAGCGAGCACACTTGGACGATTATTACGACCATAAAATGGCAAAAGCGCACGAAAAGTTTCAGTTGGAGAATGATTGTTTTTATGATAAAACTGAATAATTTGTAAACGTGTTTTGTGCGTATATCTCTCCACGATGAAATTGTAAACATTACTGAATGTAGTGAAAAGCAAATGACAGATCATGACATATTACAAATGGCCGAAACGTCACTTCAAAGTCATATCGTCCCTATTTCAAAACCTTGTATATACTTTATAGAATAGTATATACAAATGAATGACAAACTTATGTTCCTCTTTTACACTCTCGCGTGATTAAATAGCTCTAGTCTAAAATTCATTATAAATCAAAAATAAATTAATATTTTTTATCTTTAAGTAACAAAATTTCTGAATTTCCATTTTTTATTAACAAAAATATGTTAAAAATATTTTGAGCAATGAGAAATTTAAATTTTTTTTAAACAATTACCTCAATGTCGGTATATTGCAAATCACTGAACTAGACATTGCAACCAATTAAAAAAAGAAATGCCTTGAATTAATGACTTTTTATACAAGTATTTCTTTTGGTCCATATTTTACTTATTAAAGAATTATAATCTTTATTGTTTTATCTTTAATAGGATTTTTGTTGTTTAAAAAAAATTCCTACGGCTCATTTTCCTGCCTTGACAGGCACTTCAACATAAAACAAATTAAGATAAATTAATATTTTACATGACTATCAGAAACATGCGGAATCATAAGTACTTTAAGTACTTAAAAAAGTTTATCACATTTTTCTCTTTCGGTTTATTTCTCTCATCCTCTTCTAACTATTTAATGTGAAAAACTTATGTGCCTTCGAAAGGCATTTTGCTAATAACAACGCCTTTTTAATAAAATATTTCAAACAGACAATGGAAATAACTTCTTTGAAAAGATGAAAAACAAGCAAAAATTATATGAAATTATATTGGCAAACTTTAAATAGTGTTTTTATTTCATTTAGTTTTTTTTTTAATTCTTTAAAATTGAAGGAGTTTTTGGCAAAGGCAATAAAATTCATAGAGAATAAAAATTTAAAAAAATACAATTGAAGTCAAAAACAAGTATGGGTAAGATATTTGACCGTGCCGAATTTTATAATACCCATCTCTATCATGTATGTATGTACTTATAATTACCATATCGTAGCGCAGTTTAGATTTCAGATTTATTCTAATATATAAAATTCTCGTGTCGCGGTGTTTGTATTAAACACCTTCGAAATGCTCGACTGATTTTCATGAAATTTTCTGTGCATATCGGGTATGTCTGAAAATCGGTCAAAATTTTTTTTTCAATACCCCTCAACTCCACGCCTTTTTTCACGCCAGACTGCTGGAACCGATCTTCTTGAAATTTTCACATAATTTAACTAAGACTCTGGTATGATTAATAGGATAATTTTTTTACCACGCCTACTTTAACGCGTACTTTTTTTAAATATGTACTTACATCGATATAGTCTTAAGTATTTTCTTTTCACATTGTACACAATTTATAATTTGGCCATTGCAGAAATAAATGTTTGAGAATCGGCCAACATATATTTTTCATACTATTAAATATTTAGACTGACTCCATTTATGCCTCACCTAAATAACGTAACGACTTCGATAAATAATATGATCTAGATTTTTTTTAATGTACTCAGAGTAACAAATAATTTATATGGCAAAACAACGCTTGCCGGGTCAGCTAGTGTTGTATAAAATTTTTCTTTCTTATTTTCAATGGCATCTTTGATATTGAATATTTAATCGTATTCGATTAGTCAAGCATTTCTATTCGATTTCCATATTTATGGAGTTAAGAAAACAACTAGCCGCCATCTTCGGTTTGAACTTTCTCTGTATTCTACTAGTCAAGGTTCTCATTCAAAACTAATATTGTAAGGCTTGAAAGGGCCAAAGCCGTATTTATTATATTTGGCCCATTTATCTACCATTTTATTTACGAGACCATTTTAGATATCAACTTTTTCATAGTGATCTATATTCTACTAGTCAAGCCCTTTTTTCTAATACCATTATTGGGGGTAGGATGAGGTATATTTTTAATTACCAGATTCGACCCAAATATAAATTTATTTTGAGCAATTTTTTAGTGGCTCTCATTGTTTATTTAAAATTTTTTGTATAGTGTATTATATTTTGCTAGTCCAGTCCTTTATTTTTGTACCACTATCGATCCTCGTGTGCCCCGGTAGCCATGAAAGCAGTAAAAACATTATAATTTATCATGGACTTTTTATACGAGAAATTGTTAATTTTTTTATTATAAGATTTTAAAATGTCTTAAAGATTTAAAAAAATAGTAAAAAACAAGTAAGAGCGCTATATTCGGCCGTGCCGAATCTTATATACCCTTCACAACGTGTAGTCATGCAATAGCAGTATTTTGTATCACCATTCATCGCATATAAAATACGAACATACATTTAAAAAACATACATACATAAAAACATCCCATTGTAAAATTATAAATTTACGTATGTATGTTAAAAACAAAAAAATAAAAAAAATTAAAAAAAAAAATAAAAAAATAAATTTAAAAAAAATTATTATATATATTTTAAATATAAAACAAAAAAAAATAAAAAAATATGTTTAAAAAAAATAAAAAAAAATTTAAAAAAAATAATAAAAATATAAATAATATATTAAATAAAAAATAAAAAAAAAATAAAAACAAATTAAAAAATAAATTTTAAAAAAATTAAAAGAAAAATTTTTTTTGGCTCAGCTGGGATTCGATGCCACGTTTTCTCTAACCAGTATACACGTTTGTATGTATGTATGTTGTTGTTGTAATGTTGTTTTTGTGAAAAAAAAATCGAGGTGGTCGTGGGTTTTTGCTCATATCTCAGTTGTTTATCAACCGATGTTTCTGATTTTCAAAATCGATCTACTCCCAAATATTTCTGATATTTAAATACCTCACCCGGGTCCATGCGATATCGGGGGGCTTCAAAAAGTTGATTTCAACATATACACGGACAGACTGACAGAGCTTAATCGACTCCCCTATTCATAAGCTTTCAGAAAATATATACTTTATGGGGTCGGAAATGAAAATTTTAGAAATTTCACACGAAATGACAAACCTATATATACCCTTTTTCATTGTGTGAAGGGTATAAAAACACAACGCTGATCTCTCGTTTTATAATATAAAACATGAAACATAGTTCAATATAAGAGTCTAGTTTGAATTGGCCAATTATTATTATTATGAAAATATTTTCCTGAGAAATACATACATACATTTATCTCGTGAATAATGTCATGTTGGAAATATATATAATTTATTCATAATTTTCTGATGAGAAACCTTATTATGGCAAAAAAATTGCAAATTTTTTGTCTGTATAATTTATAAATAAGTTTAACTAAATAAAAAAAAAATTAAGCATGAAAATTATAAACAAAATAAATTGTATGTAGTTCATTTAATAAATACAATAGCGATGTGCTGGTTTTTCGTTATTATAAAAAATATTTTTCTTAAATATAAAGCAAAAAAAAAAAATGTGTAACTAATTCAAAGCAAAATATTACATCACAAAAAAAGAGACAAAAACAAAACAAAACAAAACAGAAAAATAATAAAAGAAGAAATTTTTAACCTTAATAAACAATGGCATTGATTTTTGAAACAACAACCAACACAAAATTTTTTTTATTGTTGTCAAGAAAAAATTGCATATAAATACGTGAGCCTCTTCTAACATGGATAGAGAAATATTAAACATTAACGGTAGTATGCCAACAAAAAATCCCTTAACTAAACAGTTTAAGGCTAACGTGCCTATGTTAAACAAGTAAGAGCACTATATTCGGCTGTGCCGAATCTTTTATACCCACCATAGAATAATCTCTTTATAATAAAATATGTATGTGTAGAGGGTGGTTAAATTTGAAGGGCCCATGTTTAAGGTGAACCACATCTAAACTTCAACTTTTTTCTTGTATTTCATTTGACATTTCTCAATCTCAGACTAACTCAATTTAAACCGTGGAAAGATACGCAATCGAGCAACGCTTTTAAATATTAAAGATTTTTATAAAAATGGGCGTTCAAATCAAAATGCATTTTGTGCACTTCGTGATTCTTTTGGTCAACATAATCGTTCGAATTCGTCCACAATCGTGAGAATTGTAAAAAATATTTAAATGTCTGCAAAGCAGGTCTGTATAAAATGTGAAAACATCTGTGAATGACGTCTTAGTTCGTTGAATGGGAAACATTGCTGTTTTTCGCGATAACGTGGCAAAAGGGCAAGCAACCTCGACTCATCATCGTGCCCAACAATCGAGCATCAACAGTGTGATTGAAAATTTGGACTATCGGATCGTGGTGTGCCGCCTAGGTTGGGGGGCCATTTGGCCGATATTTTGTTCCATACATAATTGAAGCATACAAATATTATCATTATAAAAATAAATGATAATAATTTCATAATAATTTTATTCAAAATCAACATAGTCCCTTAAAATAAAACCACCCATTATAACTTCGGTATGCTAGTAAAATGTTTTCGTAAATTTAGTCTTTCAATGAAAGTGGCCGTTAAAATACGCGTGTCAATAAAGTTTCTGCTAATAAACATAACTTAGATATTTCAATATAGTCCTTTAGTATTCCAAAATCTTTATTCATAGAGAATTTACATGAATTTAAGAGGAAGAAAGTGAAATTTAAGGTTAAATTTTAAGGGCCACAGGGTGATTTAAAATATACATTCTCTGCATTTTTCTAAAACGGGAAATTTATTAGTAAGATTTTGATTTTTAAACTTCTATAACATTTTGCTTTTAAAAGATTTTCAAACGAAATAAGTTTTGTATAATTTTAAAATTTGTTAGCCATTAGTACATGAAAATAAATTGTTCATAATGTTTAGAGAAAATTTTTTTTTACTTAAGTCACTTAAATTCCCATTTTTAATAGAGCATAATTTAAGGAGAACATAAGCATAAGATGTTAGCATGCCATCTAGTAGTTGCTAGTAGAGTCATCTATCTTATCATCTTTATCTTATATTTAGCTACAGTACAATAAATGGCACAGTGTAAGATGAATTAATGCTAATATATATGACTAATATATTTTTATAAAAATTTAAGGAAAAAAGTGTGCGTGGCTCATCTATTTTCCATTATAACAAAGACTTTGACCAAAAAGCCATGTTTGCAGAATTTCAGAATCGTAGCACTGTGCGGTATATATTTTCGTACATTTTTATCTATAGCTCTTTTCCTAATTCATAAATTTAAGCGATTTTCAGGGAAAAATATTCTTTTGACTCGATAAATATATATTCGAAGTTTCATGACTACGTTTATGCGTGTGGGCACAATTCAAAAGTGAAAGTGGGCGTTATAGTAGGCGTGTCAAAGTTATTTTTGCTAATGAGTACAACTTAGGTGTTTCAATATAGTCCTTTATTATTCCAAAATCTTTATTAATAGAGAAATTATATGAATTTTAGGTAAAACGTTATATGGGAGGTGGGCGTAAAAGTGGGCGTGGCACCTTAAGTTTTTGGCATAGTAATGAAATTGCCTAGGGGGATATACGTAGCAAATTTTATCATCATACCTCTAAGTTTGGCGGTTTTATGAGCTTTTTAATTTCATTAACGGTAGATAACGTGAGAAGTAGGCGTTATAGTAGGCGTGTCAAAGTTATTTTTGCGAATGAAAATCGTTTTAATGACCATCAATTTGGCTTTATTGGAAGGATAATTTTATGCCATTAATGTTTAAATATGATTTCAGGCATGTGGCCGCCGCGGCTGGTTCAAATAAAGCCAATTCTACAGGTCCAATTTTTAACCACTTTTTCTGGGGCCGTATGTCGGCAATAACGCCCCGAATGTTGGCTTCCAATTCCCCTAACGTTTCTGGTTTGTTGGCGTAGACGAGCGACTTCACATATCCCCAGAGAAAATAATCCAATGGTGTCAAATCACACGATCTTGGTGGCCAATTGACAGGTCCATTCCGCGAAATTATGCGCTCATCGAATGTTTCCTTCAATAAATCGATTGTGGCGTGCGCTGTGTGGCATGTAGCGCCGTCTTGTTGGAACCACAACTCATCCACATTCATGCCATCCAATTCGGGAACAAAATAGTCGGTTATCATGGCTCTACACCGGTCTCCATTAACGGTAACTGCCTCTCCAGCATTATTTCGGAAGAAGTATGGCCCAATGACTCCACCAGCCCATAGAGCGCACCAAACAGTCAGTTTTTGTGGATGTAATGGCGTCTCAAGGGTCGCATGTGGATTCTCTTCACTCCAAATGCGGTAATTTTGCTTGTTGACTTGTTTGTTTGTTTGTTTGCTTGTTTGCCATTCAACCAAAAATGAGCCTCATCACTGAACAAAATTTTGCGATGAAAATCAGCATCGAGATCAATCTCAATTTTCGAAATAAATTTGCACGATTTGCAAGCGTTGTTCTTTTGTCAACCTGTTCATGATGAAATGGCAAACCAAACTGAATATAAATGACATTAGAGTTGCCAGATTTGACCACAAAATGCCAGTTTTATCTCTATTAGAAAAACAAACCTGTAAAAAAACGCCCTTTATATAAAAACAACAACCACAACTGTTATCAATAAATAATTTACTGACTAATGACTGCCATGACACTTTATACTCCTTTAATATCTTGTATCGATTTCATTTATAGGTGTGTATTAAAATGTTTTGGCTAAAACAGGGAAAAAACCTTAAAATTTTTAGTTGTACTTTAATGTTAAAGCAAAAGCAACAACATTGAACTTTAGATATTTAATTTCATAGAGAAAACAGCAGGAATTTGTTTGGAGCTTGCTGTATATCGACAAATAAAATTATTTTGTATCGAATTTGCAGGTGTATTTTCTTAAAAAACGCGGCATGGCTTTTTGCACATTTTTCTTCGTCTTCTTCATTTTACAACTCAGGTTTAGCAAAAGCGAGTATGTTAAGTGTGGTGTTTTTTGTGTTTGTCGGCAATTGCTTTAATTCGTTTTTTGTATTCAATATAAATTATGTTTAACTAAATGTTAACACAGTTGAAAATGATGCTGCTGCTGTTACCGCTTATAATGGCGATGCTGTTAATGAGGCTCATACAAAAACAAATAAAAAAAATGGTCTCTATGAAGTTTTGCACCAAAACACTCCTAAGCTTTTTTTTCTTTAAGTGGTTGGGCTGTTTGTCAAGAACGTGATCTTGTTTAGACGTTAATGAACATCTTTTAAATTAGATATATTTTTTAAGAAAAATTTCAATTGCAATACTACAATAAGTAACAACAATTTTAACAACCTGCATGAAAAGTTGTTTAATTTTTTAAAACAAAATACATTTTGTGATAGTCACTTGTTAACTAATCAAATGGTGATCATGATGCTTACTGTGACGAACTTCAAATACACTTCACCATGTAAATAAAATAAAATAACTCTACATGAAACTTAATTATTATGCCGGTTTATTTTCTTTATAAATATTGCTTCCTATACCATTTCTAATATAATCTTAACCATTTAAGAATACTAAAAAATTACTCCGATATTAGTCGATTAAAAATTATTTTTGAAACCAGAAAAGATTTCATCATCAATTTTCTCTTTTATCTGTATAATTATATTACATCTAAGACTAATATTTATTGTCAGTTTCCCATTTTCTTATGTCACTAAATTGTAACATAAATAGTCGTTTGAAATCTCATGCAATTAGAACGATAAAAATTGTAAAAGATAAATTGGTAATTGCTTCCAAATTGATCTCTGATGGACTGATATCAGTATTCTTAAATTCCGATTTTTTCTCTTTTGTTTAAACAAATAAAATTTAGAAACAGTTATTGTTTTTTGTTTATATCTACACGGCATGTTTTTTACATCTGACTTTGAAATTTGTGAGACATACATATGTAAATCTACATGTCTGTCAAAATTATACTTTTACAGGCAACCATCGCTGAACCGCTGATGTCACATGTATTGACAGATGAAAAAAGATAGCGCTATAATTGAAATTTTGTCAGATGTATCAACACATGTTTTTACAGAAGTAATGTCTTAAAAGTAACACACGACATGTTCGTATTTATCAGTGTGGAATTTATCAAGTCAGATGTAAAAAACATGTCGTGTATTATAGTCTTAAGTTTTATGAAAGACAATTGTGCTATACTTATAAAACAAAGTTAAAAAAACTTTTGGTTTTTAATTGAAAATCAACTATTTTACAAAATTTCCTTTGATATTAATAATTTATTTTTTTATAATATATTTTTAAATTTTCTCTTAATGAGTTCTGGGACAAGTCTTATCAAGTTTTAAAAAAAACATATGTATGTCAGTACTATATTTGGCAGTGAAGATACTGATAATACATTTTACAATCATGCTCATAGGTATAATGACACTTTCTTTCGGACGCCATCTTGGATTTTACTCTTTTTCATAGATGTTGTATTCTATTAATGAAGCCTTTTCATTTGATACTAATATTGTGAAGGTTGAAGAGAACAAAGTCGTAATTACTTTATTTAGCCCATATATCCGCCATTTTATTTAGGATATAATTTGGAATATTAACTTTATTTTTTCAATTCTTTTCATTTGAAAGGGGATACGTGTTTAAATTTTTAATTTGATCCATATTTTAATTAATTTTACGCTATTTTGTAGTGGCGGCCATTTAAAATTTAATTATGAATCATATATTCCTACTCGATTCCTTCTATATCGTATCCATACCGATAATATTCGTTGTCTAGAAGCAGAAAAAAAAATTGTTTGTCTTTTGTAAAAAAATCAGCGAAGATTTGTAATCTTAAGGACTATATCTCAGTTAGTTTGAGACCGTTTCGTAAGTTTTCTCATTAATAATTTTTGAAGCCTGAAGCCATGGCTTGCAATTTGATGTCAATATCTTGCTCAAAAATTATTTAAAAGCTTGAGTTACTTAATATCAAAAAAAATATATATTTATTCTTCCAAATAATTTTTGCCAATAACTTAGTTGGTTAGTGTTGGATTAAGCCAAAAAAAATTTACAAATATTCCTGGATGCATAGGAGCAAAGATGTCCACAAATTTAACTAGGAGCTTAAAATCTTAATTCATGTGTATACATATGGGGAAAACAGGGGCTATCGTGTTTAATCTCACCAAAAAAATTTTTAAAACTTTTTAAACAGATCAAACTTTATTCCCTTGCCTTGCATATACATAAATAAAAGCACAAGAAAAATTTATTCTGTATTTCTTATTAAGCAAGCACTAGAAAAGAAGAGACAGATATATTTTAGTAGTAATTGTTTTTTTTTAATTCCTTTCTTATGGGCTGCTAGCTTTTTCAGCAGTGCAAAAGGTGGGAAGCCATGATTAAGCTGTTCCTGGTAGGAATGAAATAAGTACTTATTAATTGCAAAAAATAGATTTACCAAATGATACATCGTTTATATAAATCATGTCTTTTGGAAGCGCTCTGGGTAACAGGTAAGCACTAAGTAAGCTGTTTAAGAAGCGCTATTTGTATTGAAGTTTTAGTTAAGTTTGATCTTATCTCTGAAATCGATGGTGCTGGATTTCAAAATTAGTTCATTCTTGAATAATTAGAAGAGATTAATGTTACAAAGATCTCAGCAACATGTGAGGGCTTCTTAAAGTTTATTTCAACCAACACTCGGAGAGACGGACCTTGCTCAAATGACGACCTTATTCATAAGCTTACAGAATACATATACGTAGAGGAGTCTGAAAAAAATATTGTAGAATATTAAGTAAATGTCTTCAATGTTTTAATTTTAATTTTATTATGGTTGATTACACTGCTCGACAAAAAATCATTTTTTGTCTTCCCGTTAATTAAAACTATGTGGACTATATGTATTTTGATGCGCTCAACTCAAATCCGTAGTTGGTTTTTCCCCATCAGATCGGATTTTTTTTTATGGGCGTGGCAAATTTTCCCCCTTAAATTAGTCAGGTACGGAGACATATTTTATCCTAACTCGAGAACCAGTCATCCGATTTTCAAAAATAAAACACCACAAAGATGTGTAACAAAATTGTATTTATTTTAGTGGAATAGAATTCTTCTCTATCTTTTATCGTTTGGAATTATTCAGAAATTAATGAAGAAAAAAATTTTTTTCCTGCAAAATTCGTAATATTTTCTAATTTAAAAATGGAATTAAAAAAAATATAGAGCAAATATTCTAAATTTTAAACTTTTTTTCAGAAAGCTACTTATTTTATAAATAAAAAAAGTCATAAACCATAAACGGCACGGCTTACGTGGCCCTCTTTTGATGCACGACGTACATTGCAACTTACCAGTCGGAGTCGGAGGGACATATCGAGGTTGCTGGCAGTATTGACGGGTCACTGGATGTTAGGCAAACATGCAAGTCGGCTCGGACTCCCATCGAACGACCATTGTCGCAGTTGTCTGGATAGAGAGAAGGAGGAATCGGTTTTCCACTTTCTCTGCGAATGTCCTGCACTGGCGGCTAAGAGACACAGATTTCTGGGCGAACATATACTAGATGGCCTCTCTGCGATATCTGAAGTTGGACTGAATTATCTACTGAGATATCTCAGGTCCACGGGGTGGATCTAGTACCCTTACTCTTGGATTTTATTCTGAGATACACTAGAAGCTGACGAGTGATGTGGTCCTGTCAAAACGGAGTCATACAGACTCTACTTGACTGTTGGCGTGCAGCGAACTACCACGATAACCAACCAACCAACCATAAACCATAAAAATCGGTTAAAAAATGTAGGTTTTATTGTCAATTTACCGCAGGTACCCAATATTGACCAAATATGTGTAATTCAGCAAACAACGTCAGAGTGGGCGCACTAAAACGCCTTGTAGCAACAATGAATGGCAACTATTTACCTCTATCTATTTACTTAACTTTCAAAAAACAAGTCTGAGCTTCTTGCATCCGAATTAAAAAAATGGAATTTGGTGCAAAAGGACGTTAACGTCTCGTACTTTCGAAATAGAGAATAACCTTTTTTGAGTTATTTCAGAAGAGAGAAAGGTTTGGAATTTTGAGATAATGCTGATAGACTTTTGCGACAACTGTGTTTCAGTCATAAATCTGAGGATTGACGGCTTTTTATTGGTTCATCCAAGACAAGTTTGAAAGCCGTTTTACTTCACAATGGCAACAAATTTCCATCGGTTCTACTCGCGAATGCAAGAAATATGAAAGAAAACTATTGTAGCATGAATATGGTACTACAAAGAATGTTTATATTCCCATTACTCATGGAACGTAAGTGCATATTTGAAAGTCTTAGCAATGTTAAATGGATTGCAAAGTTGATATACTAAGTTTTATTGCTTCTTATGTAAATGGGATAGCCGCGCAAAAGAAAAACAATGTTGAAATTGGGCCGAAAAGACTAAATCAAAGATGCTACGGTAAAAGAAGGCATATTTGTAGGTCCACAAATACGACAGCTTATGAAGGACGAGGTCTTTAAAAGAAAAGAAAAATTCTATTAAACTAAAATAAAAACAATATTGTAACACATCTTTTGGTGTTTTTTTTTTTTAAATCCGATGCCTGGTTCTGGATGCCTGGTTAGGATGAAATATGTCTCCGTACCTGACTAATTTAGGGGAAAAAATTTGCCGCGCCCGTAAAAAAATGAATTTGAGTTCAGCGCATCAAAATCCTTATAGTCTACATAGTTTTATTTAATGGAGGATTTTGCTGCTGCTTATCTTCGATGTGATAGCTATACTACCTTATAATTTATAAGATAATTGTTTGGAAAGGCAAAAGAAATTATAAATTTTAAAATAAATAAAATTAATTCTCCTCCACCTTTTGGAGGTTTTTAGATAATTAAAAAAAATTTCTTACGCTCTTTTACCAAAAGCACCCAGATATACACTTCATGGTTTCGCAAAAGTTTTGTTTATAAAATTATAATCGAAGCGACACACTTTTGTTTCCTCTGTTGCTTCTACTGTAGTTCAAAATAAAAAATAAAAAAACCCACTATATTACTTGAATTCTTTAAACAAAAGGTACTTTTTTCAAAAAATTGCTATATTTAATAAATCATGTACAACCATTAAATAATGTATCTTTTCCAATCTCTTAAATCGTTTATTAAAATTTAAGAATATAAAAAACACCAATTTACTGTGGTGTAATAAAAACGCACATTTAATACGCGGTTAATCTCTTTAAACTGGACGCAAAATTCGCTAAAAAAATAAACCTGTGAAAATAATAGTTAAATATTAAAATTTATATATATTATTTAAAAGTATAAAAAAACCGCTAAAACCAAACAAACTTTATGCATTTTTAAACAATAAAGTTGATTATTAGTACTCGTATTACAACAATAAAAATTATAAAAATAAAACAGGCAGCAACAACATAACAATACTAACAAATGTACATACATACATACACTTCTATTGTGCAGAATCCAAACAGATATATAAAAATGCATATTGAACAAAAAACCATTCCAAAATTAATAATTATGAAAAATTTTTTTTATATATTTACTTTTTAAATTTTTCTATAAATAGAGAATTTCAGACTATTCATAATATTTAAAATTTGTTTTGTTAAAATTGCTAAAAGATAATTTTTTTTTTTAATCTATATAATTTAAATGTTATTTTAAGATCATATCATATTCTATGTTGTCGGACTACACTGGACGATATGTACACCTAATTCTGTTTTTACACGGTCTTTTTTTACACGGTTTGAAAATAAACAAATATAAAATTTTTTACACGATTTTATTCCATTTAGCACCATTCAAGATCTTATGGGCCTAAATTTTTTAAATTTATTTTTTATGAAATATGTTTATATCACAAATTTAGAGGAATTCCCTTTTTGTGGATACAAACAAATTTACTGGTCAGAGCAATTGTGAATAGAACAAATTTGGGAGAATTCCTTTTTTAATTGTGTTAATATCCCTAATAGAAAATGTCAAAAATTACAAAAACATAACTAAAACTTAAAGTCATTCCTTTGGAAATCAAAATTGAAATTTTAGATTGCTTTCGAAATGGAGAACGCTCAACATTTGTTGGAAAAATGATCGGTTTAAACGAAGCCAGAGCAAGAACTATAAAAAAAATTAAATTTCAATTAGGCAATCGGTGATTTCTGGAACGACACTATCTGTTAAATCTCATCAGACACTAGAGATGCTACTAAAGAAAAAATGGAAAAAGCACTCGTAATAAAATTGAATAACCTATTCTTTTTGTTAACAACATAGCTGTTTTACGTAATTTTTTTTTTGTTCTTAAACTTGTCATAAATTTTTTTTTTAACATTACTTTTAAGTTTACAGTGCATATATTTTTTTTTCTATTAACTATACTTGTGTAAAAAGACATAATATTTGTATGTGATTTAATAAAAATAAACCTGAATAGTTGTTCTTCAATAATCCTTGTATTTTACTAATTTCAATAGGTTTTAGAGATAAGGAACCAGTCACCTACTTTGCATACAATCAATATATTTTTTTACAGGATTTTTTTACACGGGTTTCCTTGAACCAATTACCATGTAAAAACAGAATTAGGTGTATACTATTGTGGCAATTTCTTTATTTAAAAAGAAATTTATCTGCTTCTATATATCCTCAAACTTTTTTAAACATCTTTTTGTTGTACAAAATTTAAGTATTTTCTATGTTTTTTTCTCTTTGCTACAGATAGAACAACAAGTGGACCAAAATTTGTCCAAAATTTTACATAAATATATCCAGAGGCATACCGAATCTAGTAACAGATAGTAACAACTGTGTCTATAAATGATCCTAGGGCTTGTTATTTTTAATTTTTGTGATAAAAATAAGCGAAGTAACAGAAGCAGTGGTGTTTATTTGCTTATATCTCAGAAAGTTATGAGGTGATTATGCTAATTTCCAATAATGATGCACTTTTTAACAAAATGAGCAGTGTGCATTTGAACTCCTTGGATTTTTAGTCGTTGGGGTAAAATTTTAACAAATTTGTTTTATTCTGAAGCCGTTGCCAATTTTCCCAACTCTTTCTTCGCTTACATTTTCTAGTAACTGTTGTCTTTTTTGCGTTTAATTGTTCTTTTTTAATCATAACATAAATAAGCAAATGAAAACAAGTAAGAGTGCTATATTCGGCCATGCCGAATCTTATATACCCTTCACAACGTGTAGTCATGCAAAACATACATATATAAAAACATCCCATTGTAAAATTAAAAATTAACGTATGTATGTTAAAAAAAAAAAAAAATAATAATTTTTTAAAAAAATTTAAAAAAATTTTTTAAAAAATATTTAAAATAAAAATAATAAATATAAAACAAAAAAAAAATTAAAAAAAAAAATAATATAATTAATAAAAAATTAAAAAAAAAAAATATATAAAAAAATAAAAAAAAATTGTTTGGCTCAGCTGGGACTCGATCCCACGTTTACTTTAACCAATATACACGTTTGTATGTATGTATGTTGTTGTTGTAGTGTTGTTTTTGTGAAAAAAAAAATCGAGGTGGTCGTGGGTTTTTGCTCATATCTCAGTTGTTTATCAACCAATGTTTCTGATTTTTAATAGCAATCTACACCCGGATATTTCTGATATTTTAATACATCACCCGGGTCCAGGCCATATCGGGGGGCTTTAAAAAGTTGATTTCAACATACACACGGACAGACGGTCAGACGGACAGACTGACAAAGCTAAATCGACTCCCCTATTCATAAGCTTTCAGAAAATATATGCTTTATGGGGTCGGAAATGAAATTTGTAGAAATTTCACACGGAATGACAAACCTATATATACTCTTTTTATACCCTTCACCTGTGGTGCACAAGGGTATATATAGCTTTGTCATTCCGTTTGTAATTTCTACAATTTTCATTTCCGACCCCATAAAGTATATATTTTCTGAAAGCTTATGAATAGAGGAGTCGATTAAGCCCTGACCGTCTGTCCGTCTGTCCGTCTGTCCGTCTATCCGTCTGTCCGTCTGGCCGTGTGTTGGTTGAAATCAACTTTTAGAAGCAACTATATGTTCCTCAGATCTCTATATGGTATTAATCTCTTGGAAATATCCAGGAATGAATCGCTATTGAAATTCAGCATAATCGCCCCATAACTTTTTGAGATATATGAGCAAAAAACCACGACCACCTCGTTTTTTTTCACAATTACAACAACAGCCTACATACATACATACATGTAAAAAACATACCAAACAAAAAAAATTACAAAAAAAAAAAATATTAAAAATATGAAAAAAATAATAAAAAAAAAACTAAAAAAAAAAATTAAAAAAAAAATTGTAAAAAAAAATGTAAAAAAATTTTTTAAAAATTTTTCTAAAAAAATTTTTTTAAAAAATTTAAAAAAAAAAATAAAATATAAATAATATATTAAATAAAATTTTTTTGGCTCAGCTGGGATCCGATGCCACATTTATTCTAACGTGTACGTATGCACGTATTCTATATGAGATGAATGGTGATGCAAACAATTGTTATTGCATGACTACACGTTGTGAAGGGTATATAAGATTCGGCACGGCCGAATATAACACTGTTACTTGTTCACTGTGTGAAGGGTATAAAAATATATAAAAATTTACTTATTTTAATGAAGCAGCCAATAAGTGTACATGTGAGCAAATTCATAAAAAAGCAAGTGAGAATGCTATATTTGTTAATTCATGTATACCCTTTAAGATCATGCTGGTATGTGAACCGGCTTTATATGGCATGGACATACCGTATCCTAAACATATATGAAAATAACATTTTGGGATCCAAACACTGCCATTTTTTCCTGAACTCCACCTTGGCTTTTTAATTTTTTAAGGAATATTTTATTCTACTTGTCAAGATAATTGATTTGATATCCATGTTCGACCCCCTCGAAAAAAAATTAAGACATCTGCTATTTTATTTAAGATGCTATCTGTGATGTTGACTTTTTAAAAATTTAGGTATTCTTTACTAGCCATTACCATTAATTTGTTGTAAAAATTAAAACAGTCAGTTGTCTCGAAGCTGGAAATTTAATTTCCTTTTAAAAATTTTTGGACAAACACCGAAACAATTTTTGTTATACCTTAGTCAGTTTCAATCCAATTTTTAAATTTATTTTAAACATTTTCAAAATTTTGAGTTTCCATTTGAAGTTACAGTTGTATTTAAAAATGTATTAAGAGGTTTAGGAACTTAAGGAATGATTTTTGCCAATAACTTTGCCAATTAGTTACTGATTCACAGTGCATATCTGGTATGTTTTTCATAAAGAAATGTCTGCAAGTTATCCAAGAGCTGAAAAATTAATTTTTAAATTTACATTTGTGTTAAAATAATGGTAGAAAACAAATATAAACATGTTTCTTTGTATATAACTTGGCAGATTCTGAACCCATTATATAATATGATTTTTTTCATTTAAACAATATCAGTGTTTAATTCATACTCACATACCTCTTAATAAAAAGTGTTATGTAAATGGTAAAGTTCACATGATATATCTAGTTCGTCATAAGAAATTTCTTTATTTAAATATATTTTGCATACCTAGAATTTACTTAAAAGAAGTTGATAATTTTTGATCGATTTGTAGATAAAACGTGGTATAAATTAGTAACTTAAATGTGAAGCTTTTACGAAAAAAAAATCACAGAAAAAACACAGACAAATTATTTATTGGCTTTTGATAACTCTCCAAAAACAATTGTACAAAATTGAATTTGTTATAGGAAATGCCAATTGAAAATTAAAAATTTGTAAATAAATTATAACTAGAGATAACTTTCTTGTAGTTTTTATTTTCACTATCAAAATGCAGCTTTTACCACTTCTTAGCAACAAAACCAGTGAATTTTGAGTTCTTTAACGAAACGCACCCATATATAAATGTCAGGTTCTTTTGCGAATATCTACGCAATTTTACTCTCTAAAATCTCCAACTTAAAAATTTGTTATTTGAACACGGTAATTATTTTATAGTCAGTCAGTATCATTATGTTAATATATATGAAAAAAAAATGTTTCCATTCTATTTAATGTCTGTTTTTTCTCTATTTAAACTTAAGTAGCAAAAGTTCAATGATAATAACAATTATAGTAATATTGATGCCACAACAAATGTAAACAATATGATAAATTAGAACTCATATTAACGAACTCAATATAAAATTTAAAACATAAATTAAATTTAATTAATAAATATTAAACAAAATAGTTTTAAATTAAGTAAGAGTGCCATATTTGGCCATATCGAATCAAAAAAATATATATGATACACTTCACCCTCATGTAAATAGGTATAATTACCACATCGTAGCATAGCCTAGATTACCGATTTAATGTCATATAATCAATTTTGCAATATTTTTTTCAATGTCATCTTTGATAGGGTTGAGAAAAATATTAACCGTCATTTTGTTTCGGATGTCATCTAGAATTTTCCACTTTTTCATAGTTAACTGTATTATATCATTCAAGTTCTTTTATTTGATTGCAATATTGCAGGGGTTGTAGGGGACAAATCCGTAATTACTATATTACACTAATATTCGCCATTTTATATGTTATCTTGTTTTTTAGCTATTCCATTGTTAACCGTATTGTACTGGTCAAGCCAATATTGAGAGGGTTGAAAGTGTTACATTGTTTAATACTTAATACTTACTTTGTTGTGTACCCATCATAGATTTTAAATTATTTGTGTAAAATAACGAATTTTTTTAGTGAAGCCCATTCATTTGACGCCCTCGGTTGTCCAGAAGCTAAACAAAATTGTTTTTCGTTTGTACGTTTTAGAAAAAAAACATCGAGTTCAAAAGAGTTTTTGATACTGTTTCCAGGCACGCTTTATGGGATGCACTCGCAATCAAGAGTATATCAGAAAAGTCTAAAAGACTCACAAAAGGAGCAATACTCAGATTATGTCTCTATCGTATGCCTTAATGATAAGAAAAGTAAACCATTTTAAACAACCAGAGGAGTAAAACAAGGCTGCTTTCTATCTCCCACGCTACTTTTATTTCTTTTTAACTGTGTTATGATGCAAACTAACATTGAATCTCCCCACGGTATCCGCTAGAATTTCAATTAATATCGTAATGGTGTTAATTATGCTAAAAAATTTTGCCTAATTATACACAGCTTCTCTAATAAGGTTAGGTTGGGTTAAAAAAAAGAGGGGTACTAAAAGCCCAAACCCACGACAGGCATACAAGTATGCCCAGTTGGCATGTTGTGCGCACCCACTTTTCTGGAAGTGAAGAAAAACTACACAAACCTACTTTCAACGCAAATGTAGTGGGTTTGAAAAGTAATATAAAAAACTAAAGTAAAACGTATTGGTTCAGATACGCCTCTTACATTGAATGAAAAAGTCATAGATGACGTTGAATACTTCAGTTACTTGGGTAGTACTTTAACTAAAGACGACGGTTAAGAAAATGATATCGTAAACAGAATAAATAAAGCTAGAGTAGCGTTCCTGGATAAGACTAATTCATAAGATATGGTGGTCTACCATATATCCAGAAAAACAGAAAGACATATCTGTTGTATTATGTCGATTCTAATATACGGTTTCACAACCTGGGGAACAACACAATATCCGATGCCTACGATAAATACACAAAATTTGTTTACCTAATTGAGTGCTGAATGATAATCATAGAGACAAATAAAATTCCTCGCCAATAACCGTAATGAATGAAGAACTATATGAACTTTATTCTAATGTATACACAAACTTTGTTTATACAAAATTATTATGAATAAAGGCCATGAAAAAAATTCACATGTTAAAGCGGTAGTATAAATTCTAAAAACAAAACATGAGTCATGTTTAAAGCATTACACACGAAAATTCATCCACATTTGTTTTATCAAAAATTCTAATGTAAAAGTCAATTTCATTGCATTAGTTTGCCAAGATGTCCCTAGAAGTATGCTATACACAAAAACACTGGCAGAGTTTAAGGTGTACTGATTGTTACAGTTTATTGATAGATCTTTAATATTAAAATTTTTTTGTTTTATTACTAAGTAAATAATTTGGTAAAGTAACTTATTTAATAAAAAACAAAGTTAGAATAAATTTTTTTTAACTAATAAATAAATTTGCATAGTGCCCTGTATTAAAATACCAATAAAATAAGCAAACAATCTAATAACAAACGAAGCAACAACAACAGTATAATAATAAAAAGAAGTAATTAAATTACGTAATTATGTTTGTATTATTTCCTACAAACGCTCAAACAAACTGAAATTTGCTAATGTGTATAGAAAAGTTTATAAATGGTTTTTAATAAATTTTTTTTCTAATTAAAGAGAATTTTAATATAAAATTCTCACACAATTATGAATTGTTTGAATTTAATTTAAACAAGCAAACAAACAAACGCACTCATACGCATGCACAAAAAAAAACTAATTTAATTTAAATTTAATAGACAATACACATACAGAAGTATGTTACTCTTTAAAAGAGCAGTTTTTAACTAACTTTTTATTATTAGAAAAAATTGGAGGGATCAAAAGTATTTCAATGAGTATTTGGGAATATAAGCAGGCTGCTAATATTGAATACATAAGTCTGGCTGTTATAGTTGATAAGCACGTATTTATTTGTTATGGTAGTCAGTCGTATCCTTACAAAATATGTATTTGTTTTCATTGTGTAAGTTAGGGTATGTGTATGAGTATTTGCTTTGCTGGCTAAAAGTGTAGAAACTAGAAACAAACTCACGATATAACGTGCAAAATATAATTTTTTATACCCTACACCAGTGGCAGCTGAAGGTTTAAGTATAAAAGTTTGTCATCGCATCTGAATATATGTTCCCTGTTCTTGTGAATGTCTGAGTTAAATGCCGTTTAGCTGAGGAAATCATTACCACGACTGAATTACTAAACCAAATTGACTGCAAATTTCTCAAACTAATAACAGGTTTCCAGCACACTCGGATATTGGAAAAGCGACAAATCGAGCGAGTCAAAAAAAAATTTAACGCGATTTCTTTTAAATTTTACTAAAGAATTTTGACAATTTCTAAACTATTTAACCAATAGGGATTTTTGGAGCCATTATAGAAAAAAAATTAATAAATGATCATTGAAACAGAACACTGGCCCATTAATTCATCTATGGGCGAAAGCTATTTAATTGTTCGATTTTTTTTTATTTTTCGTAACGCTAAAACCTCAAAACATATTGTTTTGTTTATGGAATGTATGCAATTTTATGAAAATACGGTAACATTGTTGTGAGAGTGAACTCATACAATAAGATGCTGGCCTTGAATTCAAACATTGTCATGGGCTTGTTCACATAAAATAATAAATAACCCCAAAGAAAATAGTTGGGTGAAAACAAATCTGGCAAACTCGCGGGCCCCTTCTTTTCTGAATTTCTTTAAATTATTCGCTATCGAAAAATTTATAAAAAAGTTTATATTGTGCCTCGAGCAGTGGAGACAATAGCTCCACCCTGCAGGACGTAGGAAATATTCCATCATAAGCCAATACAGCCCTACAAATATGGTTAAAACATTTCCATCTTCCATCTTTTTTATTTAAAGAAGTAAGGCCCAATAATGACCATACTGTACACCTAATAGGGTGCAATTGGTGGTGATGACTGAAACTAAAGTCCTGCTTATTAACAATGTCATTCAAATGAAAATGAAAATTTAAATTTATTTCTGGCCTTTTAATGGAATTTATCAGCACAATTCTTAGGTTGCCGATAATCTTGCACCGATTTCACTTTCGATGAAAGTAACGTTGATCTTTTTTAAAATTTTGTAGTGACGTAGCAGTCATTCCTGGATGAGCAGAACGCCTTTTAGTAGATAATTCATACCATGCTCTATACGTTAAATATTTTCCGCACTGCATATTAAACGTTATCCACTGGTTCGAGGCAAATCGGTAGCGGTGCCATGTTACTAGTGACGGTGAACTAAGAAAGTAATAATTACGTGAGATGGCAAAATTCTGACGTTGATATATCAACGATATGCTCTTTGCCCTTGAATAATTAATCGCTGATTAAAATATCAAAATTGTGTTATTCGCGTTCTTTGTGCAGTTGTGAATCTCTTCATTATTTATTCTTAAGGAGTTTTTTATCTAACAACAGAAATATTTATTAATTTAAACGAAAAAATTATTAAGTTTTTAAACCCCATGGTGACTTTTGATCCACACTGTGGAAATTCTAAACTTCTACTGAGATTTGTTTGAAAAATAAAACACATAAAGAGCGAAAGTAAATTTTTCAGGGTATAATTTATTTATTTATTTATTTATTTATTTATTCAAATAGTAATACAAAGCCTATAAGGCCAAAATAAACGTATTTAGAAGAATAGGGTTTAAATCCAGTCCAGAAGCAATAAATCTGCAAGTAAAAGTGTCTATTTATATTATTAATTGTTAAATCGTTTTAAAATATTTTTTTTAAATTTAAGGCATTGCACGAAATTTTGTGCTAAATTTTTTTTATCAACTTTTGTTAAGGTAGACCTACATCCACAAATGTAATGGAACTGACGTCCATCATCAATATAGGATTTTGTAATGGCAACCAAGCCGATAGAGTCTATACCGACTTTAGTAAAGCTTTCGGCAAGGTTAACAATGACTTATTGTTAGTGAAGCTCAAAAACTTAGGATTTATGGTTAACCTATTAAAATGGATTAGTTCTTATTTAAAAGATGGGAGACAATGTGTTTTTTATTATGATTGTATATTAAAATATATCCGGAGTTCCACAGGGAAGTCATCTCGGTCCCAGCTTATTTTTATTGCTTATCAATGATCTTCCAAATGCTGTTCAATACAGCAATATTTTAATGTTTGCTGATGATGATGTTAAACTTTATTCATGGATTAGAAATGATAAGGGCAATTTTTATATACAAACTGATATAAATAATTTCTTTAATTGGTATACGGTAAATCTTATGGAATTGAATTTAATAAAATGAAAATCTATGACTCTCTGCAGATTTTCCCGGCCTTTAAAAGTTTAGCCTCTAAACGGCTCTAAAATAAATATCGTTGACTCGTTTTTGGATCCTGAAATTTTCTTTGATGTAAAAATTAATTCTAACTCACATGTAATAATGACAGTAAACAAAGATAATGGGGTACTAACACATTGACTGCCATAACACTTTCAGTAAATAGGACGCTGGGGCCACGTCATTTTTTTTCGTAGTTTTTTCGAAAACTTCAATATTGGAATTTAGGCTACATTTTTTTAAAAAAACTATTTTTTTCAAAAACAATTTTTTCAATCAATTATTGAGCTGCGCCCAAACAATTTTTACAGAAATTTGATAGGGGACCATACATCATATTACTGCAAAAAAATCCTATTTATCGTCAGCCACTATTTTTTGACATGGCTAGAGAGAATAACAATCACATAGTGCAGTGTTACACATATGTTTCCCACGTGGCAGTCAATGTGTTAAGTTTCATAAAGCGTTGGGCTAGGCAATTTAATAATCATTAGGTGACAAAAAATTTATTCACATCATTGGTAAGATCTGTACTGGAATATGGATCAGTAATTTGGGATCCCCAATATGGTGTGTATATTCAAAAACTTGAATAAGTACAAAAACAATTTTCGCTGTTCTGCCTTCGTAATTTACACTGTAATCCTGTTAAAAACTTACCGTCATATCGAAGTCGTTTATTACCCTTTGCGCTCCCAACGTTACAAAGCCGAATAATTGCTTCCAATATTGCATTTGTATTTAATCTATTTAAAGTTAAAATTGATTCTACATATCTGCAACGTAAAATATACATCAATATTCCTAGCAGGCGGCTCAGATTCTATGAACCGTTATAAAGGGTGGTTAAATTTTAAGGGCCGATATTGATTTGGAATAAAACATAAGTTAATTTGGAAATTATTGTCATTTCTTTTTAAAATGATAATATCGGTATAGTTCAATTATGTATGGAACAAAATATTGGCCAAATTGCCGTCGCGAACTCGGCGGCACACCTCCATACAATGGTAAGATTTTCAAATTTTCAATGGCAATGTTGAAGTTCAATTGTTGGGCATGATAATGAGTCGAGGACTGCCCTTTTGCCACACTATCGTAAAAAACAGCAATGTTTACCGTTCAACGAACTAAGAAGGCATTCACAGATGTTTTCACATTTCATACAGACCTGTTTTGCTGAAATTAAAATTTTTTCCTGATTGTGGACGAATTTGAACGATTATGTTGACCAAAAGAATCACGAAGTGCACAAAATGTATTTTGATTTGAACGCTCATTTTTAAAATATGCCTGAATAGCTTTAACTCGTTGCTCGATTGTGTATCTTTCCATGGTTCAAATTGAGTTAATCTGAAATTGAGAAATGTTAAATAAAATGCAGAAAAAAAACTTGACGTTAAGGTGTGGTTTACATTCAACATCGACCCTTAAAATTTAGCCACCCGTTATATAAAATTTCATAGATCAAACCACATCAACTTTGATCCATTTAGATGAATTTGTGCTGAAGTAAACAAGTTCTATTATGCACACATCAATATTTCTGATAATGTTGTTGTAACTAGAGGAAAGTTGGTAGGTTTTCTCAACTCAAATGCTAACATTATTATGTTGATTAAATTTAATAAATAAATTAATAATGTATGAAATGATCTTATATGCTATCTTTTTATTAAATTTTTTTAATTAAATTTCCCTTTTCAACAAACTATAGAGTTAAAAAAAAAATTAATTACAAGAATTTTTTTGCAGGCTATTGAAGATTCGTCACTGCCGAGTATTGATATTGCATTCCTACTTGGTTTATTTCTTTTTGTTTTTTTTTTGGGTTTGTTAGAAAATTCAATATATGACGTGACCTCAATGATAGATGTATTCCATAGATATTATTACTATTATTTCATATCTTCTCTGTGTGTGTGTGCACGAGTTTTCCATTTTCATACTCATATTGTTATTACGCTCAAACGAATGATTGAAACGTACTTTATCTATCGTCTTACTGATGTAAGAAATTTTCTTTAAGTTTTTCTAACTAAAAAATATTATTATTTTATAACTTTTGTTAAACTTGATTAAAGAAATGAAATTAAAATGAAAATAAAGACTTATTAACGAAAACAAAATTAATATAACGGTTATATTATTGTATTTATTTTATGATATTGAATATATATATGATATTATTTAATTAAAATATGGTTAAAGTTTTTTCTATTATGAGATTTACGAGATTATTTCATAAAAACATTAGTTGCAGTAAAGATAAACAACCTAAAAAGCGACCGAAGCGCCATCTGTCTGGCTGATCTGTAAATCTAAACCATCCAGGGCGCCTTCCAAATGTATACACAAAAATTTATTTCAATCGGTCCAGCAGTATAAAAGGCGTTCTGTGACATACATATGTACAGTTGATTTATGATTTAAATAAATATAAAGGAATATCAGCACGACTGAATTCATTAAAATTTTAATTTATTACTTTAGGTATAATGAATACATTTAAGAATTTCATATTCATAAATAATTCAATTCATATTTTAGGCAGATCAAATGATATTAAAAAAACAACAATTAATTCCCAGAATGATTCGCAGATTCATTCAAAAAAGAAATCATTCTTTTACAGCTCTGTCTAAACTATTTACGGTCATGTGTTGTCGTATTTTGATTTTATAAACATAATTTATGATGACATGGAATTATATGGGGCTATACCAGGCATTTCTAGGGGTGAATTTCCCCTATAAATGTTTTTGTTCAATTAAGAGAACTTGAAAAAAATTAACTATTTGCATTTAATATACACATAAAAATAACTCAGTTTAATATTTAAAAAAAAAAAAGGTTAAGCTTTTTCCACCCCCCGACAAAATTTGTTGCTACGCCAATGTTAACTAACTAAAGGGTCCGCCATCTAACGTTCTTTTTTTTCAACTAGTGCTTATTTTGTGAATGGTAACACTTAGCTCATATCTAATTTGACAGATAATTAGTTTTAACCTTCCGCTGAACGAATATGGTTGTGTATACGCTTGAACAACGCTGGGAAATAATGCGACATTACTTTGGCCGATTTTGCCAAAAAAAATCATCTTTTCAGATGAAGCTCATTTTGATCTTGGCTGGTATGTGAACAAGCAAGATTGTCGCATTTGGGACACAGAAAACCCGCACGCCGGTACACTCAAAATGAATCACTATTTGGTGCGGATTTTGGTCCAGAGGCATAATTGGGTAATTTTTCTTCGAAAATAAGCAAGGAGTGGCCGTAGTCAATGGCGATCGTTATCGGGCCATGTTAAACGAATTGAAGAGGAGGATATTGACAACATTTGGTTTCAACAGGACGGCGCTACGTGCCACACAGCCGAAGCTACACTTATTTTTTTTTAAGAATTTAAAAAAAAATTATTTGGCGGACCCTTTACATGGAGTCATAATGCGATAACTCTCCAGTTCTTCAAGAATACAAATTAAAGCTTAGAGGAATTGAAATAAACGTTTTACATGACAGTAATTATAGAAGAACTTGTGGAAATTATCTAAGTGAATTAGGAATAAAATAATGTTTTGCTTGAATTTTTAGACGCAAGTAAACGAACTTCAATTGGAATTTAAATCATAATTTCAAACTAGCTGGGTCCGCTAGGTTTTTAGAGTAACTTAGTCTACGTGAAATACGAACCACATATACCACTTCTTTAATAATTGCAGCTGCTGAGGCTTTTTTATTTAACTACGCAATGCATTTCTAATGTTATTTGAGTTTACACTCAAACGAAATTCGAATTATTCAGAATTATCCGGATACTAAAGAGAACAATATGGGTATTAAAAGAAGCGGGTTGACAAGCACAATATTACACACTATAAAAATTAAAATCCATAATTGCCGCCACTACAAAAGGACGTGAAATGAAATATAGTAATTAATAGTTTACTCCATTTAAACTACTCAATATTATTAACAAACGAAAGGAGTAGACCAGTAAAATACATTAAAATGAAAGAGTGTAAAAATAAAATGAAAACGAAATTCCGGAGTAAATGTTTCTTAACTTAATCAATATGTGTGGGTGTCAGGACTTCTAGTAGAGTACAGTTTAATATGTAGGCAAAAACTGAATAGGAAATTAAAAAGCAAAATTACGCAAACTCTAAGTCTGCTAAGTTCACGATGAGTTAGTTATGCCTATGTACATGATTGTGAAAAGTATTATCATAAAAAACTCTTACATGTTTTATTTTACTGCGTTTAGTTTTTGATTTTTTGAACAAAGCATGAACATGATTGCAGGTGAGTACAACAATAAATTCTACTGAAAAAAGAATGAGCTAATACTTGTTATAAGTAAACATCCTGATTGCTTGTGATTATGAATGTATTTTATTTATATAAATTTACTATTATTGCTCACTTAAACAATTTTACTCTCTGATGTACACTGTACTTTTCTTAATGTGAATAATTTGGAAATTTTATAACATGAGTATTTGTATGCCTATTAAGACAAGTTGAAAGTTTGATACGCGTGGTCTGTAAAAAATATTAAAAATATCCCTAAAGGAATCACACGTTATTTAGTTCAACGTTTCTTTCAAGTTATGAGCTGTTTCGTTAACGACTCATATTATTCATAAAAACTTTCCTACAAAAATTTAATAGACAATTTTTAACAAAAGAGCATTTATTTATTAAACAGCAAGGAACATTCTCAATATAAAAATATTTTCCACTAGAAGTAAGCAAATATTTTTCTTATAATTATAATAACTTTATCCTAATAAGCACTTGAGTTACATCCTCCTTTACACAAATTATATTTAAATAATTATCTTTTTATGCCATTTATTCTTTGCCTCATTTTAAGCTTAACTATTTTATCACACTTTCATTCACACATACACATACACACACAAATCGGTCACTACTTTTGCAAGGCGTTTCAGTTTGTTTTAATAAATTAAGATTTTAAATTAAAATGTCATAATTTTTCTACAGATCTGAATGTAAATGTGTTTGTGTTTGTATATTAATATTTAGCACAATTCTTTTAAGTCCATTTATTAACATCAGGTCATTAAGCTTTTGCTTGTATTTTAATTTTGAAATTTTTTGTTTTTACTTTTTTCTTTATTACTGGGTCATTTAAGAGAAAAACATACACAGAAACAAACGAACAGAAGCTGATACTCGTACATTTTTTAAATGTTTTATGTAGCCTGATTGCCATCGACATTGCCAACATTTATGCTGCCTAACATTGGCAGTATTGGCTGTACATTTTGCATATCAGAGTTTCCCAAATATATATATACAACAAAGGACTGCTTTCAAATTTTAAAGCTAATATTCAAAAAAACATAAAATGTATTTAAAATATTTTCTATAATGAAACGTTTTGAATAAAATACATTTCAAGCTCATCTTTATTTCTATGAATATGGGAGTAAAACTGTAGAAATAGTTTATAAAACAAAACTTGAGCATGTCATAAAAAGTCAGGAACCTCTGCGTTATGTAGTTGTATAACTGTAATGAACACATACAAAAATGTGGTTAAAAGGACATTTTAAGCCAAATAACTTTTAATTTATGTTCGTTTGTTGCCAGTAACGAGTACAAGTGTAAACTCTGAGTATGAATGTGTGTATAAATGTAAAAGGCATGTTCACTTACCCAGTTGTATTTGTATAGGTATTGATGTATGAGTTCTTAATTGTAAAATATATATTTAAAAAAAAAATATTAATTATGTTTGTGGTTTATCTTTTATTTCATCTTTTATTCTGTGAAAACTCTAGAAGTTTGGTTAAAAGGTTTCAAGTTTTGTTCATCTTTTACTCAACGATTTTTTGTGGTCTCTTAAAAAAATTTACATGAAGTGTCAAAATCATTCCAAACATTTGTGGTTTTTTAATTTGTGTTCAATTTTCTTATTTTTTTTTTTTTAATTATTATCTGTGTGAACAATCAAGTTTTATTGTAAGCATGATTTTATGAACTCTTATTGCAATGATTTACATACAGCTTTTGAAAACTTAATCCAAAATTTACAAGAACTTTTTTGTAATTAAAGACAAAATTAGTCAAATCTTAATGTAATTATTTTTTTAAGATTTTTCTATAAACTTAATTAGAAATTCAGTAAAAACGTCAGCATAGATCGGCACTTAGACTTGACTACTCCATTTACAAACAAAAAACAGTGTTCTTATTAATACCTTTTTACGAAAAAAAACCCGTAACAATGCTATATTCAGCCGTGACGAAACTAATAAAGGGTGATTTTCTATGAATTAAGTTTTTCGGGCTGGCAGCACTGGTTGGTAAATGTGTCCAAACTATATCTGTGAATGTGAAAAGTGTTCAGTATACTCCGCCATTTCATCATGAAAAAACTCACAAACGAGTAACGACTGTAAATCGTTGAAATTTTTTATCAAAATTCATGCCTTACAACAGCTCGATAGAAATCCACTGTTTTATCTGGCTAAATAGATACGTAATCAAGCAAAACTGTCACCTCTGGGGTGAAGAACAGCCACATGCCGTGCAACAGTTACCGATGCATCCCAAAAAAACGACAGTTTGGTGTGGCTTATGGGCTGGTGGCATCATCAGTCTTATTTTCTTCAAAGACGACTGTGGAAGAAACGTTACCGTCAACGGCGACCGATATCGAGCCATGATACGCGACTTTTTTTTGCCCTAATTGGCTGAATTGGACTTGGTTTATATGTGGCTTCAACAAGACGGTCACACAGCTCATGAAACAATGGACATATTAAAGGATGAATTTGATGAGCAGTTTATCTCTGGAAATGGCGCTGTGAGTTGGTCGCCAAGATAATGTGATTTGACGCCTCTTGCCTATTTTTTGTGAGATTATGTGAAGTCGTTGGTCTATGTGGACAAGCCAAAGATGATTGAAGTCTTAGAGCATAACATAACAATTGTTTTTCATGGAATACAGCCCGAAATGCTCGAAAAAGTGGTGAAAAATTAAACATTACGAATAGACGATTTGAACCGGTGCCGCGGGTAACATTTGCATAAAGTTATTTTTAAAAAGTAAATGGCAAATACCATTTTATCGATTCCAATAAAAATTTTTAATATAAATGATGCAAATTCAAGTGTTTTATTAGATTTAGAAAAAAAAACTACGCTTAAAAAATCACGCTTTATTTCCCTTCGCTATCATGAAAAGAGGTACACTCACCATATTGTAGCTTAGTCTAAATTTCAAATTAAATTTTATACTCTATTTTCCTGTATTACTTCCGACGCAATCTCTAATTTTGATATGTTACATAGTTAGATGAGATCCTTTCAAATAATACTCATATTTTTGGGGTTGCAAAAATAATTATCCACCATTTTGCTTATGGACTCATCTTGCATCTTAACTTCTTCATAGTTAACTGCATTCTACTGGTTAGGCCTTCTCATTTGATACCAATATTGTAGGGTATGAAGAGGATAACGCAATTATTACTTAATTTGATCTTTATATTCTCCATTTCATTACGGACGCCATTTTGGATTTAAGTTTTTTTATAGTTTACTGTATTTTACTGGTGAAGCTAGTTGGATACCAATATTGAGGGGGTGCATTTAATAAATTTTTTTTACACGATTTAAGCCATAGACATTTATTGTACGCCATTTTGTAATGGCGGCTATCATATATTTTTATAGTATAATACAGAATTTATATCACTCTTAACTATTGTCCATAAAAAATCGATTTTCAATTGTTAATTGCATGAAGAATACCGGAGCATTTGTATTTTTGTGCTTATAACTCAATCAGTTTCGAAATCATTTGTCAGTTTATCGCACAAAAAATTTTCGAGACACTGGTTGTATTTTGGTGTCCAAAAATAGAACTTAATATATTCAAATATATATATATTTAATATTTTTATAAATTGTTTTGATTAAATCTTTGCTAATTAGACAACGATTTGTCGAAAAACTTTTACCAATAACCCTAGAAGCATATCATAACGACAAAAAGCAGCAAACGTAGGGCTAACAATTTTTGACTTTTATAGACATAAACGATTAAATAACGATTGTGCTGAATTTCTATAGTAAATTACTTTCGGATATATCCAAAAGACTGCTATTTGACATAGATCCGGCTTCTAAAAGTTTATTAAAACCAACACATGGACAAACGGACATTGTTCAGTCGACTGTATTATTTATAATATTTTAGAAAATATATACTTTATTGGATCGGATAGGGATATTGTTGAAATAAAAAACTGAATGAGAAAGCCATATATCGTCGTTGTTCTCACGAATTCGGTTATGTGTGTTTTACTAATTTTTCAGAAGAGCAAAAAAACATTTCATTTTGTCACTCATAGTATTAAACTTACACACATCGACTATTGTTTATTTCTGAACCATTCAAGATATCCTTTAACGGATCGGTGGATAGATGTATGACCAATAATGGTTCAAAATAGTGCAATAAAAAAAAATTTCAAAAATTCTCACATAACCGATACCACAGAAGAATACAGAAGCGAAATCAAAGTTGCCTCAGGCTATTTTTTTCGCTCAGAACTGTCAAAATGGCATCACTCATTAACCCGATTACAGAAAATAGATAGCAATAGTACAAAAATTGATATTGTCATCCCTTTTTTCTGATGGTGTTAAGCATTTTCTTTATTTACTTATTTGAGTAAAAAAAAAAAAGTTTTATTTTTTTATTAATTGGCGCTAAAATAGAAAAATTAAATGAAGAAATTTGGATCACAAATTATTATAAATTTTGGCCCAATTTTCTTCAGTTACATCGATTTTTCTATTTTCCCAACAACGTCAAAAAAGTGTATATTGTGAAAAAAAAGTAAGTGGTTGTTTGGTGAACCTTTGGTGCACAAAAATTTTTTAAAAATCAAAATGTAAGTATTTAATAAATTATAAAATTTATATTCATATATAATTATCTTTTTGATATATTTTTATTTTAATTAGGAGCCGCAAATGCCCAGAAGGAGATAAACTTCACAAGTTCCCGGTCTATGCAAACAGGTAAGTTCAGTGCATTTTCGTGTATTATGTTATATTGTGGCAGGAAAAAATACATAATTACACATTTTATTACATTATTATTAAAATATTTAATTTGTCCTATAAAGCAAAAGACTTCGTGCTTCAATTCCGGAAAGAATCAGTCCAGTTGGTCCAGTTCCCGCAGCTCAGCATCAATTTCAATTTTTGAGAAAACGTAAGTAAAACACCACCCTAAAAGAAAATTACAAAAGTTTAAAAATTTGAATTATTTTTAGTTTTTTTACATTTTCAGGCACTTGAGGGTACTTACCGTTGATTCCCGGAGGATTCAGTCCAGTTGGTCCAGTTCCCGCAGCTCAGCATCAATTTTTTATCACAAACAAATAACATTTATACACATTTATAAAATTAAAACACACACAAAACACAAACAAATAACATTAATACACATTTATTTTAAATCACACCCACTTGAACACTAACAACCTTCTTATTTTTATTTTTATATTGAAGTTTTTATACAATTTTAATTGATAAATACCAAAAATAAAATATTTTTACAATTTTTTTAACAAAATATTTTCTGTTTTCATTATTTAATTTTTGTTTGAGGTGATGTATACCCGCTTGTACTCACATGTACTTGCCCTCATATCACGATATTTTCTTTCTCTTTCAATAATCGTGTTATGAACATATGATTTGGGCGTTTTTGAAACGTCAAAGTTTACCAGTCTGTATTAGTTTGTGCCGATACTGCCGGAGCAGCGACGATATACTCTTGGCAAAGGGTATAAAAACAAAAGAGAGATACAAAATGCGCAAAATATGAGAAAATATATATCTTATTTGAAATAACCAATTAGAATGTCCGTTCATATAGACATACAAAATTATATAGTTTTGTGAATCCTTAATGGCATTCATTACAGATGAAAAGAAAAAATTCGGAAAAAGTGTCTGGTACTATTTACAACATATTTGTTTTAATGCAAATCAGCCTTCGAAGATTATTTAACTACTCAAAATCATATCATATCAGATATTTATTTTTTAATTAATTCTAAAAAATTGAAAACTTTTGTACTTAAAATTTGTACTTTTTGCCTTTAATTAGTAAAGGGTACCTTTTTTACTTTTATGGTACTTTTTAAATTTTCTTTATCAATGAATTCAGAAACGATAAATTTTCGAATATATTGATTCTGAAGGATGACAATGATCGTTGAGAATACTGTAGATATACCTTGAAACATGAAAAAGTATAGAGGTACTAACTAATACTAGTCCTATAATTTTAAAATTAGGAAATATTGTTCTAGTTTAAGATAAGAAATAATATGGGGGCAAGAATAGTCCTTTTTTTATTTTTGTGGCATTTATTACACTAGATTTTTTAAATAGGCCAAAGAAAACCTCTCTTTCATCCGAAAATACTATTTTAAAATTTTGTTAAGTGATATGAAATATATTTTCAGATAAACGACAATAATTTCAATAAACAGAATTGCCGTATTTAGTGCGATGATAATTCTCAAGCCATTGTCGAAACGCCTTACATCCAGAGAAACTCACTGTTTATTAGATTTATGTGCAGCTGAAATCATTGGTCTCCATATCTTTACAAATAACAATGGTTAGAGCGTTTCATTCATGGGTCAAGTCAAGACGTTATAGAGACGTTTTCATGCCTCAGTTGTAAGGCATTTTATTGTAGACTAGCTGACCTGACGAATGTCGTAATGCCCTATAATCAAGTAATATCTGTTACCTTTTTATCTGAATTAAGTTAATTTCTTTATTAAGTATTGCTGTTGGTATATTAATAAATCAAAATTATTCCAAAAACAAAGTGTTTATTATTCTAATGCTTTATGATACACAATTTGCTTAGTTTTATATTCTGGCGCCTATATAAATAGTGTTGTTGATATTCCGACACGGGAACGGGCGACATATAACTGGCCATGTGAAAAACATGAATTTTCAAGATTAATGCCACAAACACTTAGCGACTGCCCTTGTGATTTATTTATCGACACTGCAAATGCTAGCCGCTCTGGAAATTGTAACCGTAGGTATTTTGTTATTATAACCCCGACCACAGGCCAACTCCGACCGATATATTTGCAAAGAGCATGTAAACTACGTTTCTTTGTTTTAATGTCAACTACGTGAATATTACTGCCAGTGACACATAATTATTATTATTATATTCTTACATAAGAACCTTCTCCCAATAATAACAAATACAACAAAAAAACAAGTAACAGTGCTATATTCGGCCGTGCCGAATCTTATATACCCTTCACAACGTGTAGTCATGCAATAACAATTGTTTGTATCACCATTCATCCCATATAAAATACGTGCATACGTACACGTTAGAATAAATGTGGCATCAAATCCCAGCTGAGCCAAAAAAAAATTTTATTTTATTTTATTTAATATATTATTTATATTTTATTATTATTTTTTTTATATTTTTTTTAAATTTTTTTAAAAAAATTTTTTAGACAAATTTTTAAAAAATTTTTTTAAATTTTTTTTTCAATTTTTTAAAAAAATTTTTTTTTTTAGTTTTTTTTATTATTTTTTTCTTATTTTTAATATTTTTTTTTTTTGTAATTTTTTTTGTTTGGTATGTTTTTTACATGTATCTATGTATGTATGTTGTTGTTGTAATTGTGAAAAAAAACGAGGTGGTCGTGCTTTTTTGCTCATATCTCAGAAAGTTATGGGGCGATTGTGCTGAATTTCAATAGCGATTCATTCCTGGATATTTCCAAGAGATTGATACCATATACAGATCTGAGGAACATATAGTTGCTTCTAAAAGTTGATTTCAACCAACACACGGACAGACGGGCAGACGGACAGACGGATAGACGGACAGACGGACAGACGGTCAGGGCTTAATCGACTCCTCTATTCATAAGCTTTCAGAAAATATATACTTTATGGGGTCGGAAATGAAAATTGTAGAAATTACAAACGGAATGACAAAGCTATATATACCCTTGTGCACCACAGGTGAAGGGTATAATAATTAGTGAAATCGGTCCAGCCATTCACGCGTGATGCCGTCACCAAGGGAAAAAGGGATTCATTTATATATATATAGATATGTGTTTTCAGCATAATGGCAGGATAAGAGATATATTTGACTAATAAATATTTTCAAAAAATTTACCTTCAATAATATAATTTCCTACCAAAAATTTATAAAGTACCTTTAAAAATAAGGTGCTTTAACACGCCATTTATTTAAGCAAGTTTTGAATAAATTAAATTTTTAGTTTAAATTTCATAAAAAGGCAACAACAACAATCATTATTTGTTACAAATTCATACATTTTATAACTATTGGTAATTATCTCTTAAACAATATTTAAACAATTTCTATTAAAATTTATAGCAGAATATTTATTACAATACTATAAAAACAATCAGAATACATTTTCTTTTTTCGTATAATATTTCAATTTTAGTTTTTTCTTATTTCAAGTTTTACTGTTAATAATAATGAAAATCGTTTACACTAATTTAAAATTAAATTTAATATATTTTTTAATTGTATGAGATGTTAATTAACCACACATACCACAAAAACCCACATTAGAATTGTATACGTTCTGTCTGTATTTTGCAATTCATATTTTGTTGCCTGCCGACACTCTATTTGCAACATTTACTCATTCATTTATTTGTCAATAACCCAACAAACATTTTGCATCAAGTTTAGGTCTATATACAATATATAGTAACGTAACGTGACTGAATGACGAATTCATCATCGCACAGCCCAAACGTGAAAAGGTAGAGACAAGTGGGATCCACTTCTGATGTTTAGATCCACTAAGAAATGATTTTTAGAAAACTAAAAAAAAAAAATACAACATTACTATGCTAAAAAGGGTTAAAACCAGTAAAATCATTAATCTTGTATGGATATAGACAAACTTGAAAAGGCATTATAATCTACTTACAAATTAAGCCGACAGGTGTCTGGCACTTTTTTGTATATTTAACACCTAAGTGCCAAAAATGGGTGAAAACTGTATTTTGGTACTTTTTCAGTACCCCATGTAACTTCCAAGCACAAAAATATATAGAATACAAGTTAAGATTGTTTAAGTTAATCCGCGAAAAAATATTAATAATATTTCGCCAATTTTTCTAAATTCTCAAGTATAAGGGGTAAAAATCTTTTTGGTACTTTTAAAATAAAGAAATTTTGTTATATTATTCAATAGTATATTAATTGATAATTATACTGTAAAGAAATTTTAAAGTTTTTCCAAAATTACGGAGATCCGATGATTGATTCTTATAGAGGAGAATTTTATTCTACAGAGTTTTGGTCAGTTCTTGCAGCATATCAGTATAAAAAACTATGCTTTTTTGCATCTGTAGGTGTGGGTATGTTGAACAATTTTGTTGAAAATATTATGGAAAATATTTCTTTAAAAAAAAACCCCTATAACTCCCCCTCTTAACGTCATTTTGTGGCTTAATTCTAACAAAAAACACCTTGAAATGGGGAACAGCGACCATGAAACGTTCTACAAAAATATTGTCCATAAGATTTTACTATATAAGTCTGAACAAACAAAAACTCATAACTTAACACAAGCAGTAAAAATCAATCAAATTTAAGTTTGCCAACTAAGGGTTAATTTAGTTATTCTTTGCATATGTACGTCAGGTCAAAAAGAGGTTTTACACTCAAATACTGAATAGTTTTGTATTTACGTCACTCTGCCTTTAGTTTTGTTGCTAACATTCTTTTTCGTTTTCTTATATACTAAATATATAGGTTAGGTTAGGTTAGGTTGGGTTGAAAAGAAGGGGCACAAAAAGCCCAAACCCCCGACCGTAGATTTTTAGTAGATCATGTGTCGACTTTGCGAACTATAATTGAGCAAGCAAATGAGCAGAATTAACATCTACTAATCCACTGATGTTGTTCAACACAATCGTGAGGTCGAGCATTTGGAGAGCATTGCATCACAGAACAGTACCGGATACTATTCTAGGCCTCATAAAATTTATGTACTAAAAGATCAAACCTGTCAATCATTTACTATCAAGGTGGGAATGCAACGGGGTTGTTTTTTCTTGCCACACTTTCCTGTTTATCCTTCAGTGAAAGCCCATCTCCAATTAAAACGACTTTGACCATGTTGATAATTTATATCTCTTAGCACATACGTTCGAATACTTAAAAAACAAACTGTAGGTTCTCCAAAGCTTTTAAAGTTGGTATGCGAATAAACTAACACACTCATAACGAATCTAAAAGACTCGTTATTCCATGCATTGTTTTAAAAAAAGTATGGGTATCATCAAAGATATCAACTCAATTGAAGACCAAAGTAAAAAACCCATAAGTATAACCCATACTCCTATACCGATGGGAACTTGGGGTCTACCCAAAAGCGACGGTTAATGACGTGAAAGTTTCGCACTATTCCTTGCGAACAATTTTTACATTTTCTTAGAAACAGAAACCAACAGCCAATCCAGTAGGATATCCTAAAAACCATATTTAAAGGTATTTGTCATATACTAAGATCCAATAACGAGGTAGTCAAGGCAGCGCTGTAGTGCAACCCCAAAGTTCTCGGCGCGGTACATAGCGGTATTTTACTTATCTAGCCGGACATTTGGTCAAAAGTGAAATTTAAAAAATTAAGTACGCAGCTCGACAGACAACTAAATTTGACATAGTTTAGTGAATTTTCAAGGCTTTGGCTTTAGAATTGTCGTTTTGGGACACTGTTAAAGTCAAGAAAATTTAGTAAATTGCAAGGGCACTCATTGACTCTTTTCGGTTTTGAGAAGCTTATAATATATTTTTTTGTGGATTAACAAATAAAGATTTTACATTGATTTATTTTTTCTGTGAAAGACTAATTATTATAAGCAGCTGTGAATAGCTACTAACTGATATAAGACTAACACGTTGCGCGCTCTTGCGCCACTTTTTAATAATTTTTTTAAAATATCACTTTTTTCCTGTTTTTGCTCTTTTGCATAGGTACAGGTGAGTAATAAACCTTTCTTTCAGTCATCGGGGGATAACCCCCCTTTACCCTTGAAATTATGCTGACGTTAAAAGATTTATTTGTTAAGAAAAAGTAGAGGGAAACTTAAAAAAGTAGAATTTTTCAGAAGTAGAACTAGTTCTTCTTAGAAAAACTATTTTCCCCTTGATTCGATTTTTCATATTTTCAACTATAACACATATACGGCTATAACACATACCTATTTCTGCCAAGTTTTATTTATTTAGGAGCACTTAGTAACTTTTAAGAAGAAATATAAACTAAAAAAATATTTATGTCCGGCTAGATTGGCAAAATACCCCTTTGTGCGCTGTGGACGTCCAAAACCAACCCGGCACATTGCAACCGTACACGAACTAACTACTTGAGGGTTTTCATATCACGAGGCATTGAGAACAGTCCACAACAGAGTTCCTTGGAAATCATTAATTGATACCGTTTGCTCCCCAGCTGGAAAATAGCAGAACATCATTACATAAAAGTAAGTAGAGAATTCTATTAAATAAAACTATTGTTGGGTTATTTTTTGTATTGAAGTAATAAAAATGTATAAAAAGCATTTTAGCATAGAGCTTAACTAATAACCTGCAAATTAACAAATAAAATCACCTGTTGTCACCCTGTAATTTGAATTTCAACAAAATGTTTAAATTAAAATTGAGGTCTACACAAAAACGATAATTTTACTACAAAAAGGAGTAAAAAGAAAAAAACATATAATTTTCAAATAAATACAGTTAATGTTCAATTGCACGTCATTTGCATTTTAAATGGTTTTATTGTTGGTTTTTTTTTTGTTCTGCCTCTTGTTTCGTCCGTCTGCATGTCTGTCTCCTGACTTTAGAGTTTTGCATTTAATTTGGCGATTTTTCGTTTAATTTTTTTTAAAACATAAACATAAATAAAATGACATTATAAAAACGGTTTTTATTAGTTATATTTTATTAGCTAATCTGTAATAAAAATAAATATTTATTAAAGTTCGTTTTTTTAGTGCTGCAGTGCAAAGGTACTATTGAAAAACATATAAATACACTTACATTATTTTGTGAAATAAAATAGTGGATTTAAATACAAATTTTTTAATTATTTTTTAATACTGTGTTTATGTTTATTAACATAAAGTTTTGGTAAATAGCACAAGTTAGAAGCTGGATTAAGTAATAAAGTTATTGGTTAATAAATGGGAGTGTTCGTAAGGCACATCTTAAGTCATGGAATAATTTAGCATATAAACACGTATAAACACAAAATAATACAAGACACTTCAAAATGCAATAAAGTGATTTAAAATTTATCTAAATTTGTATACTTTTTCAGAGCAGGGGTGTGAATAGAACAACAAGCTTTATAAAAGTTCGTTAACAAATTCAATTTTATATTAAATAAAAAATATTATGACAAATCTAATACGATTACAGTTAGTAACGAAAGTAATATTTTTATTGCCACTAAACTAAGTAAGCAAAATTTAAAAACAATAAAAAATTATTAATTAATGCAACAAGTACCAGATATAGTACCATACGCGTACCACACTTCCAAGCAAGTGCAAAGAGTATCCTTAGTAGATGTGTAGTCCGTAAATTCTCTGATGTCACACGATGATAGTGACAAGTTTACTTTTGCACACATTTTGCATAGATTATTTATTATTGAGATAATGCATCTCATAGCATATAATTATATGAGCGGCTGACGGTAGATAATAAAAATACTATCCACCCCATGGTCTTATTTTAGTCTGATATTGTCATTGTTACAGATTCTATGTATTCATTTCCAAAATCCTATCCACCATTTTGTTTTGTACTCCATCTTGTAATTGAATTTTTACCAATGAGTACTGTATTATACTACCCAAGCTATTTAATGCGATATTGAAATTGAAAAATATATAAAAATTCCGCCATTTTTTAAGGCAGCCATCTTGAATTTACATTTATACATAATATTGATAAGAGGTAAATACTGTCTTTCAGGCCGAGGTTATGGCTATTACGGAAGGTATTAAATGAATAAAGAATACTGATAACAGGGCCCCGATTCGTATCCTTACGGACAGCCAGTTAGTAATCCGGACACTAATAAATGAAAAGTTTGAATCTCGAGACGACATGTAATGCAAGAGCGAAATAAACTAGAACGCAAATTGTGAACTTCTAGAGCCATAAGGGCATAATTGAAAAAAAAGCCTATACATTTTTCAAAATGGGAACATTTTTAAGTGCTGTAACTTTGGAAAATGCTGAACCCTTTCAACGATTCAAAAATGAACTTAAAGTTTGGTCGATGGAAGAAAATGTCAGAAAATGGCAAAACACTGAGGTCGGGAAAGCGACGAACATACTATGAGGTAACCCAAATCTTGAGAAATCGTGTAATAATGGTCACACGGAGCTGAGAACTCATCTAGCTCGCATGAGATTGTCGGAGGAAACGACATGTAGAGAGAAAGAGAGCTTGGAATACTACCTTCGTCATTGTCCGGCGTTTGGGCGTATAAGACGTGAAAATTTTGAAATGGATATTATTCCAAACTTGGAATACCTAAGGAACTCGAACTGGAGTTTCATATGGATTCGATTCTATTGAGAAAATAGGATTATGGTTTTAATTAGGGAAAATTTCTCTTTCCACATAGAGCGCACAACATGCCAATTGGGCATACGTATATACCTATAGTGGGTTTGTACTTTCAGTTCCCTTTCTTTATGAAACTTACCTTAATACAGATAATTATAAGTCTATCTTAGTATTAAAGTTACTCATATAAAATTTTAGAATCATAGCAGCTCTAGTTCTTTAGATATGCAACTCCGTAAAGCAAGTGCCCCGCCCACTGTTCAAATTCTAAATACATAACGTTGTATTTGCATCAGAAGTCAATGTCTTTTGAAACAATTTATACCGCTTTAATCCAACTGCAACTGAAATACAAATCTCTTGTATGGGCAAGTGTTACGAAATCTTGTTAGAACAAATTGATCGCGTACAAGAGAGGGCTTATCAGTCAGTGATAGTATTCTCAAAAAGAGCTTCATATTGTGTTTCAATGTTTCATTGATTTTATGTTAGATTGTTTTCTTTTTAAAATAGGTAATTCATTCTCAATAACTTCAGACTCTTACAACTTCTAGAAGATGTGATTGATTTTAATCTAATAGACCGTTAGATCCCACTATACGTTAAAGAGAACATGTGTTTTTATAACCTTCACACGAGAGCGTAAAATGTTATATATAAATTTGTCATTACGTTTGTAATTTCTGAGGTATTCTTTTGTGACTCCATAAGTTGCCCAGCAAAAACACTTTTACCTTGTTCAAGGTGAATAACATTTTTCATGACTTCTAATTCATAAGTGCAAAAGCAGGCATGAATAATGTCTCCCCCAAATGCAAAATAGTTAAACAAACATTATAAGCTCATGAAACATGGGTTTCTTTTCATCAACTATAAATAAGTATTTAGAATTAAGTGAATTTTATTAATATATTCATATAAACACATGCTCTCCAATCACACGTTATTGTTAAAATCATGCATGTTTCACCTTAATTGAAACACTTCTTCATGGGTTGAACTCACGCATTCACTATTTCTTTTGCATGTTTTTGTTTGCTGGGTATGTATATTCTAAATTCTTATAGACAGAAAAGTCGATTAGCTACGGCCGTCTGTTTATATGTGCACCCGTGTGAGTATTGAAATAAACTTTTGAAAGACCTAATATATCTCAAGGAGTTGTTTGTTGTATCAATTTATCAGAAATTCTTTCGAAAATTTTGATATTTTAAATCAGTAGTTTCGACCTATTAACAATTAAGATGTGAGAAAAAAACAATGTATGCTTTGTTCTTTATTGAGATAGTAACAGTTAAGCAAAATCTGATAGTTCTGATACAAACCTCTGTATATATATGTGTGTTTATATACGTACATGATGTTACAAGATTTGTGTGAGTTTTTGTTGTAGTTAATATATATTTTTTATGTTTATTTAACTATGTGTACGAATCTATGTAATGCGAAGTTTTTCGTTTATTTACTGTACGTTGCACGAACATGATCATACGCAACAAGAAGTTATGTATCTGCATGATGGCATGCCATAAATCAACAACAGCACAGATTGAGCAAATGTTTCGCAGACAATGGGCCAATTCAAAGTGGTTGCATATCAGTCATATTTGTACTGTTTCATATTATTTTATGCGTGCATAAAATTTTTGTTAGTAATTTCCATACAAAGAAAATAATAAGACTTTACACATTTGTTTCCTATGTATAAGAAATTGTTTATGTTATACTTTTAACCATACTGTCTCTCAGAGAGAATTTCTTCGCTTCTCACCTCTCAGAGAGAATATTTTCTATTTTCTTCTTTCCTGTATACATACAATTTTTAACAGCGTCATCTCTTTGTCTTCTTTCTTGTATTAAATACATAATTTGTTAACAAAAGGTGTTCAAAGTCACTAGTCATATTAATATGAATTATATGACATAGTACAATATGAGAGTCTATTTTGAATTGGCCTAATATGTATACGATTGTTGAGTATCTGCACTTTTGTAAAGGGTTTGTTAAGACTCGATACAGCTAATTAAAGCTCTGTTACGTGTTTTATTTCAACTATTCGTATGCGAAAAAACCATCTAGAAATATTTTAATTTTTACAAATTTCGATTCATTTCAAAACAGCATAAACTATAGTTTATCACAAATATGCTACTCTTCAGTTTAAAGTAATACTGGCTAAAACAGCTAAACTAAACACGAATATTATGGAAAAAATTGCAATTATTCTATAACGGCTTAAAAAATTAAAAGGGTTTTTTTATGACATTTATATAAATATTTGCATTTATTTGACAATTTTCAAAGAATATTCAATTGAATTGTTAATTTATGCATACGTCCTACCTACCGCCATATTTTTCCCAGAATTATTTGTAAACCATAAAACAATATAAAAGAATTTTTATTTTTAATTATTTATGTATATATTCCAATATAAAATGCAGTGATATTTTAACAGTTTATCCCAATTACAGTAAGAAAAAAACAACCAAAAAGAGCCACACAAAACGACCGAAAAAAATGACAAATGACATTTTAAACAAAAATTCTGCATTTTGCACTGTCAAACACAACAAACAAACGAATAAAGCAAAACAAAAACAATGTCTTTAACATTACCATTTATGTTTATCAATTAATCTTAAGCGATACTACATATATAACATGCATACATGCATACGAATATGTGTGTATGTATGTTAGTAATTGCAATATAGAGTTAAACATACACTATCGATTTATTGAACACACATATTGTAAAGGTATTGTTTTTACATTTTTTTGCTTGGCTTTTAAGAATTTAACCAAAATTTAATTTTTAAAACATTTCCAAACCAAAACCATAAACTGTCATATTTGCACATGATTTTCAAAACAACAGTATAACATATACACACCACAGTATAATTTTCATACAATTGAACAACGTTCAATAAACCTTAAAAAATTAAAGCAGAAATTACAACACGGTACTTAGGAATTGCTCACCATTATTCAACCCTACACTTTATCTGTTGAAATTCTTAACTAAAGGTATCTTCAATTAATTAGAAGCATTTAATATTAATAGTCTAATATATTAAATAACTGAAAAATTTTACCTAGATTTTTAAATAAAAAAATCTTTTCTAAGACCACTACTTTTTTATTAATATTCGGTTTGCTGTAGGGTATCATTACATCATATATTAAGCATAACAGTGACGCTATAGTTTTACAACACGTTAGAATTATTTAATACAAAGGCAAGTGATGGAGTAAGCTTCTATATGTGTATTTGGGAGCCGGAAAAAAAATCAAGAGACCACAATCAAAGATTATGTTACACTAAACGTAACCGTCTTCTAGTTAGTCAGATAACAGACACAAATGTCAATAGACTAAATATGTTTTTTTTCTCTTAAATTTGCATAACTTTTTTCTTTCAGTAACGACACCAAAACAAGATTGATTATATACTCAAAGAAATTTTTAATTGTGAATAAAAACAAATTCGATTTAAAAGAAATGCTGATGAAAATTTCGTTCAAGGCATATCCATAAGGTACTATATGCATCGCGGCAATAAACACAATAATAAAAAACACATGTATTTTGTTTTTGTATATATGCCGGCATATGTCAAACAATTTTTTTATTTTCTTCTTAAATTTGAATAACTTTTAAAAAACTTTAAAGCGAAAAACTTTTATTCACGGTTTTGTATTTTTTAAAACGTTTTAAACCAAAACTGAAACTGCGAATTATTTATTGTATAATTGAATTAAAAAAATTAAGTTTGACATATGCAGGCATGACTTTTAAAAAAAGTTGGTAACGCGATTTTATACAAATGAAATTATCAGCACATCATGATTGGGAAACACAATGTTTAAATTTGTTGAATTCTCCTTGATTCTATTTATTAATGCAGGAATGGAATATTAGATTTTAGATTCCGAATTAAACATTTAACTGAATTGTGCTTTTTATGATAATAAATTCACTAAATTTATTTATATTTGTTGTTCTTGCACCATTTATAATGTGCTTCACAAGCACATATCTTTTTTTTAATAAAATTTTATTGAATTAAACATATAAAAACAACTTTTCCATCCTTGTTATACAAACTAGCCTTGAAAGAAAAAATCCCCTAAAAATTTGCTCTGTTGTATCAATTCACCGTTGCATATACCTGTATTAATATGCCTTGGTAATGCTTATAAAATGTGTATAAAAAAAACAGTCAGCTGATTGGATGCGAGTATCTTATGGATATGCCTTGATTTCGTTTGTAAAAAAAAATTATTTAAAATATTTTTTATTAATATTTTTTTTTAACTTGCAATGAAATATTGTAATTTGTGTAAATTTTGTTTAAATATAATTTTTAAAAATTTATCAATTTATTTTTATAAATTTGGCACATTTTTTCTAATGTAAAAAATATGTTGTTATATTAACTATGAAATGCACAAAACTTTTCGAAAAACGCTCTCAAATATACAAATAGGCATAATCTTGTCTGTTCAATGTAAGCCGGAAAAAGTTTCTCAATTTACATAAATTCTTATGTCACCCACAACTTGAAATGTCATCAATCGTCTGCTGTGTTCATTTCAATTTAAATCAGGATGAACTATGACGGCATTATATGAAGTTCATTTTAATGACAGCGACGCCATCTTTGAAAAATTGGTCGTGCCAACTTATGCTATAAACACAATCAAGTCCACCGACCATCGACTACAAGATGTCAAAAATAGAATACATGCGTGCTTATGAGAATAATTCTTTTAGCCGCTACACGACTACCGACTACACGGCTACTTTTGTAGCCCGTAAATGGTTTTAAAAACGCAATACAGAATTAAGTAGCTGGCGACTTGGCTATTTTTGTAGCCAGCTACTTTTGTAGTTGGTAGTCGATGGTCGGTAGCCTTTGATTGTGTTTATAGTTTTAGAAACCTTCGTGGGCATAATAACTTTGCTAAAGGTTATCACATGATCCAATGCATAGTTACGATTCTATAAAGGACAAACAGACAAACATCAATTGAAATATATATTTTTATTCATTGTTACTTTTTAAACATTATAAATATTTTTTGTGGAAAAAATTTTTCTCCAAAAATCTTTTAGACAAATATCTCTTGAAAATAAATTTTTGTTTGTTTGTTAGAGAAATATTTTTTATAAAATTTTTCAAGAGAAAATTTTAAAATTGTGGTGAAGAAAGTTACTATGAATTTAATTTTACACCAGTCAAATTTGTACAAATTTTGCAAAACTTCATTGTTTCTAAAAAAAAGTTGTGACTAAAATAATGTTGAAGTTTTCGTCAGAAACAAATTGTATGTAACAAATGTGTGCTCTAAAAAGAAACGAATTAGAAAACAAATTTCAATTACAACAGCAATCAATATGTATAACACTATTATTAAATCTCACTTTGAATTCGGATCAACCATACTGTACACATGTTTTACATGGAATTAAATTGAACGTCTACAATAATTACAAAATAGAGCAATGCGAACCATACTGAAGTTTAACAGATACAAATCCATTAATTTCATGCTTGAAACATTAAAATAGTTCAACATAGAACAAAGGCTCAAACTGAACACTCTGAACTTTATTCAAAAAATTAAAAATGATGAAGCCCCTGCATATCTAAAGGAAAAACTAAAATATGCAAGAGATGCTCAACCTTACCATCTGAGAAACGTTGACAATTTTAGAATTGATAGAGTATCAACAGCTACAATGCAACGGTCACTATTCTATAAAGGCTAACAACTCTACAATACCCTGCCAAATAATTTAAAATTACAACGTACCATACATCTATATATATAAAAATCAATGTGTGTTTGTATGTTTGTATGTTTATATGTTTGTATGTTTATATGTTTGTATGTTTGTTTGTGCTTTATAGACGGTTAAACGGCTGGACCGATTTCCTTGAACTTTTCACAGAATCTTTCTGTATATCTGGAAGGAACTATAGGCTATACTTTGGTTTGAAATTGTAAGTGGGCGGGGTGCCACGCCCTATTAAAGAATAAGTATTAAATATTATATATCACAAAAGTTAATGCAGCTAGGGTCTTCAAATTAAGTAAGGTAAACTTTGACATCCACACAAACATTTGGGTAAAAAATGAGCGTACTTGCAATAGTAGGCGTGGCCACATGAATTAAATACTAAAATTCGTATATTTGGAAAACGATATCGATTAGAGTAGTAAAATTTTGCAAGATCAACTTTGACATCCAAATGAACATTTGGGCAAGAAATTGGTGCATTATCAATAGTGGGCGTGGCACCTACCATATGAATTAAATACTAAAATTTGTATATCTGGAAAACAATATCGATTAGAGTAATAAAATTTTGCAAAAGCAACTTTGATATTCAAATAAACATTTATGGAAAAAATGGGTGCATTAACAATAGTGGTCGTGGCACCTGCCATATGAATTAAATACTAAAATTTGGGGTGGCGAAGCACACCGGGTATTAGCTAGTATATTTATATAAAAAAATTATATAAAAAAATTGTTGCAAGTGCGTTGTGACTTTATAACTCATGAACGGTCAAATCGAATTCGATGAAATTTTTAGCGTTTGTTCCTATGGTCGTGTAGATGGTTTATCTAAAGACGCGTTCGTGAGTTATGACTTTTCATGTCAACATGTGATTATTTGTTTATATTAAAAAAAAAACAACAAATATGTATTCGACAAGACCTTAAGATCGCTAGCGAAAAAGTAAGTAGATCAATAGTAGTTTGATGTTATAATAGGACTATTTTATTTATAAATTTTAAGCTTACTTATATATTAAAACTAAAATATGCTTATCTTACTAACCATCATCTTCTCTCCAGAACAAAATTGGATATTGCAATGCGTCATAACAACGATGGAGTTCAGAAATACGATTTAGTTGCACTACGAAGGGTGCAGGGGATTCGCTAGTATAACATAAAGCATATGTAATAATAATTGATTTTTTTTAGGACAAATATTTTGGGAACCATTTTGAATATATAATAATTTTCTATAAAAGATATGTATGCGTATTTTGTGACAAAATTTTTCTTTTAAATGTAAGAAGACAAAACATGGAGCAAAAGTCTTAGAACAAAAATTTGTCTACAAAATAATTATTGCGAAATATGTTCTAAAAGTTTTGGTGTTTAAAAAAAGTTTAGACAAAAATTTTGTATACTTAATTTTCTAAGAAAAATTTTACAACAAATACTTTATTAAAAATTATTTTGCAAAAAATTTTTTAAAATAAATTTCGCTTCAATGTTTCTAAAAAAGATGCTACCAAAAAATCTTGATGTTTTCCTGAGACAACAATTGTGTGCCCTAAAAAGTTTGTGAACAAAACTGTTATAAGTTTGTTTTTGGACAAGCATTTTGTTAACCAATTCCCAAAAGTATTTCCAATAAATAATAATTTTGTATTAAAGAGATTTATGCTTATTTTGTGAAACATAAGTTTTGACAAAATTTTCCAAAAGTATTCCAAAAAAAATAAAAAAAATTTTAGTAAATTTCTATGCTTACTTTGTGACACAAATTTTATGAAAAAAATTTTCCTTAAAATTTTACAAGATCAAAAATTTGGCAAAAGTCTTGTAACAAAAATGTTTCTATGAAATTAATATTACAAAAAATTGTCTAAAAAATTCTAATGACAAAAAATATTTGTGCCAGAAAACATTTATTATGTTTCAAAAAAGATTTGACAAAAATTTTGTATTCTAAATTTCCAATTGGTATTAAATAAATTTAAAAAAAAAAAAATTAAAAGATTTTCTATAAAAAATTCTTTTATATAAAAATTTTTAAAAAGGAATGTCCCAAAAAATAGTAAAAAAACATCTAACAAACACTTTTCTACAATCATTTTGTGACAAAAACTATGTACAAATATTTTGTAGAACATGTTTTAATTTTATGATTTTTTAATTTCTGATTTGTATTTCAAAACAATTTTTTTTCGTAAAATTTTTTTCTACTAAAACTTGCAAAATAAATTTCCTACCTTTTTACAAAAATTTTTCACAAACTTTTCTTCAAGTGTAGTAAGTAACATACACCTAGAAATATGTTACTTAACTATGTAACAGTACAAAAACGACAATCATGCGACTATGCGTTGGATTTTTTTCTTGCTGCCGCTTAGTTTTGCCAATGTCATTCAAAATCGTCTACAACACCAACAACGATAAAATTGTTTGTGTGTGTTTGTAGTATGTAAATTGCTTTGCAGCTTATGGCGATGTTCTTATAGATTCTACAACTTTTTTTTATAGTTTTTTCTGTAACTTTTAGTTTAAATTGTGTAGAAAAACTAAAAGTGTCAATAATCTCGCTAAAAGATAGCAAACAGGCAGTAAGATGAACGCGAAAAAGTGGCAAAAGGGTTACAAAAATAACAGTTTAATATTTTTGTATACCAAAGAAATATGAGGGGTATATTAGTGCAGTCGTTTTGTTTGTAACACTTGGATCCTACGAAGTAAATTTATTGTGATTTATTCGTAAATCTATTAAATACATACATGTTCTAGGCTAGTAGAAAAAGTTATTAGGAAAAGGGAAAATAAGCATATTTGTTCAAGAAGTCCATAGGTCAACTCATCTACAGTGTTTCTTGGTAAAAGTGAATATGAATTCTCGTATTGCTTCTCTCGGCCTTTCCTCTATTTAAGCCCAAGACCATAATTATTAAAATATCTTAAAAACAGTTTTAGATTAATTAAGATGGAAACTGAAACCACACTTTTCAACTAGATATTTCTACTGATGATGGGTTATATGATTCGCCATAACTATATAAAATATTTCTTGCTCTACAACCCAGGCGGCGTAAAAGTAAAAATTTACATACAAATACGTTTATCGTCAATAAGGCGCCAACTGCATCATGACTGTAACTGAACACCAGCAACAATATACAAGATGAGCAACAGAAAAAAGAACAACTTATTGTATGCTTTTACAAAATATTATTACTAAGAGGCTGCTGGCATAAAATTTTTTTTTTAAAAAAAATATTTTGACAAGTTCGTCAAGAGAGGCCAGGTTGAATTTTATTGTGAAAAATGTTCCTTTGGAAAAAAATTTGATGACAATTTTTTTATAAAAATGTTAAAGTTTTTGAGGTAAAAACTTATAAAAAATTTTGTATAATTTATAAAAAAAATTTTACACGAAATTTGTACCAATTTTTTTGAAAATATTATGGAAATTTTTTTTTAATTTATTTAATTCTTTTTTTCTCTGAATTTTGGTGAATTTTTATTTTTTTGCATTTTTCTGGACTAAGAAAATATTTTCAATAGAAAAATTATTTGTGGATCTGTAAAAAATTTATTATTTTTCCTGTTGAAAATTTATTGCACATTTTTTAAAACGAACATTTGCAAAACTCTTTATTAAACTATTTGTTGTTGTAAGATTTTTTTATTAAAAATTAAAATGAATAAAATCCAAAATTCTGATCCCTCTTTTTCCTTCTATCACTTAATAATGTATTCATGCATGCGAATTGCTAATACAAGTGTCAATTGCATATTCTGATTTTCATCCAACAAAACAACAACTGCAAAAATCACCGTACAGAAAAAAAAACCTAAAAAGCTTAAATTTATTATCACGCTTTTTAAGTTGTTCACGGATTATTCTGGGCTGGGAATACAAGTACATTGTATACAAACAACAATAGCAGCGACAAGAACACAAACAATGTTTGACAAAATTTAAAATGCCACTAAAAATATGTTTTATGATTTTTTCTATTTATCTTCAAACACACTTAACACTTGCAGCAGCCAGCTAGCAAATTGCATATATATTAGACGAAATTATTATGCTAGTGTACAGCACATGTTCCGCTTCCTTCTAAAATCGAAAATAAAAAAAAATAAAAAAATCGATATTAAAATTCTTCAACATTGAAGTGCGAGCAGCAGCAAAGAGTTGAACTATTTTGAATTTTCCAATGTGCTGGCTGGCTGGTAAACAAACACAAAGTTTAAAATACAAATACTTTTGTTGGCCCCATCATTCGCGTTTAGGTGAAAACAATAGACAACGGGTGAGTTTGTCAGTCGGTAAAATAGTCAAACTAAATTCTACATGAAAGATTACTTCATGTAAACACTTGCTGCTAATGCTTGTAGTTTATTGTTGGTTCAATGGTTGCTATTTGTTGTTGCTGTCTAATATTTGACGATGACGACGATGCTGCTAGTAAATGTCGCCTTTTGTTTTTAGCAGCCTTATTATGGCTACATGGTGTTCTATGAGCTGTTACCATTGTTGTTGTTGTTATAGCTGTAGTAGAAGATGTTGTATTTGTTGTTGCCCTTTTGTCGTCATAACCATTAGTCTTTGAATGAATGCATTGTTGTTGTTACACAACTACAAAACATGGAAGGTGTGTTAAATTTCTTCGGTGTGTTTGTAAAATTTTAAACAAAAGCTTTTTTAAAATTAAAATGCAGAAATATTTTATGAAAACTATTTTTTGGAAAAGAACTTGCTACAATTTAATTTTTTTAAGGTATTGTTTTTTTTAATGTATTTAATTTGACCAAAAAAAAATATATAAAATTTGAGACAAAATTCATAAAAATGTTCCTTAAAATAATTAAAATTATTCAAAAGAGAATATTATACACAATTCTTACACGAAATTAATAGATGAACAAAGATATCAACAAAATTTTAATTAAAAGATATCTCAGACTTAACTTAAATTTAAAAAATTTTAAAAAAAATTAGTCAAAAAATAATTTTCTTCCAAAAATGTCTTTACAATCATGTCAAAAAATGTTCTGGGATATATTAATATAATAATTATTATTAATATAATAACAACATACTGCCTTCTTTTTCAAGATTGAGATTTGATTTTTTTTTTAATTATTTTATATTAATCCAATATTTCGCTTTCAAATTGGTATCTACTTCTTTAAGTAAATTTTTTATAATTTAAACATTTACAATATAAAAATTATTAAAACAAAATCTTGCAAAAAAGGAGGAAAAAAATATTTATTTTTTTAAATTTTTTTTTAAATTCAATTATCAAAATTTTTGTTAAAGAAGCTAGCCAATGTAGCAAAATATTGGCTATCAAAAAATAATCTTTGTAAAAGAGTTGATCTCAAGCTTGAAATATAAGGCAACATATTGATAAAAATGGATTGAAGATATTTACATAATATTTCTAGAATAACTTTTTCGTCAAATATTTTAGAAATAATTTTCTATAAAAATTGCCTAAGTTTTCGGAAAAAAATTTACCAAGTTATGTGAAAAAATTTTATTTAATATTGTCACATAAAAGATCGTAATGAGCAATTAAAAATCTTAAAAATTTTTTCAATAAAAACTGACACAATTATAAAAAAAATACTACAAAAAACTCCATAAAAACTATCACAAACAAATAAAAAACAAAATTTGGTATAATTTCCAAAAAAAAAAATTTTGCTAATAAATAATAATAATTTTTTCTAAAAATACAAGCAATTTAAAATAAAATTATTGTAAAAAAATTTTTCATAAAAACACTACAATTTAAAAAAAGTTAATTAAATATTTTTCAATGTGAACCATTTTTTATTTTGGCTTAAGTTCATTTATTCTTTCATTTAATTTTATAATTCAAATTTAATTAGAAATATTCTTTCTAACTATGTAATTTAAAGAGTGCTGATGATGAAATCGTAGCTGATTTCGAAAATGCATTCCACTCGGCTAATATCGGAAATAATTTTAAAAAGAATATTCCTAAAAATGGTTACAATTTAATTAAATTTGAATTATAAAATTAAATTAAAGAATAAATGAACTTAAGCCAAAATAAAAAATGGTTCACATTGAAAAATTTAATATATAGTAAAAAGTTCGAATAAAATATAAATATATAGTTAATTAAATATTTACCAAAATTTTTCTTTAAAAATTTTAACAAAAATTTTTATATTAAATTATCAAAAAAAAATTTATTAATTAAAAAAAAATATCCTCTAAAAATATTGTCTCAAAATATGTTTTAAAAAAATATTGTCACAAAATATTTTGTATAAAAAATTGTCCCAAATTTTTTTTATAAAAAATTGTCACAAAATTTTTATATAAAAAATTGTCACCAATTTTTTTTAAAAACAAAAATCATTTAATAAAAAACTTCCACAAAAATTATTGAATAAAATATTTTTCATAGATATAAAAATTGTCACAAAAACAAAACAGTATACTGTTTAGGTAAAAAACATTCGTTTACACTATTTGCAATATTCTGTTTAATATTTTTTTGTTGATTATCACTTTTTTTCTGTCTAGAGAGAAGAGTTGTATAAACTTCTATTTTTATACCCTTCACCTGTGGTGCACAAGGGTATATATAGCTTTGTCATTCCGTTTGTAATTTCTACAATTTTCATTTCCGACCCCATAAAATATATATTTTCTGAAAGCTTATGAATAGAGGAGACGATTAAGCCCTGACCGTCTGTCCGTCTGTCCGTCTATCCGTCTGTCCGTCTGCCCGTCTGTCCGTGTGTTGGTTGAAATCAACTTTTAGAAGCAACTACATGTTTCTCAGATCTGCATATGGTATCAATCTCTTGGAAATATCCAGGAATGAATCGCTATTGAAATTCAGCACAATTGCCCCATAACTTTCTGAGATATGAGCAAAAAACCACGACCACCTCGTTTTTTTTCACAATTACAACAACAACATACATACATAAATACATGTAAAAAACATACCAAACAAAAAAAAATTAAAAAAAAAATATTAAAAATAAGAAAAAAATAATAAAAAAACTACAAAAAAAAAATTTTAAAAAAATTAAAAAAATTTTAAAAAATTTATTAAAAATTTTTTAAAAAAATTTAAAAAAAATATAAAAAAAAAATAATAAAATATAAATAATATATTAAATAAAATAAAATAAAATTTTTTTGGCTCAGCTGGGATTCGATGCCACATTTATTCTAACGTGTACGTATGCACGTATTTTATATGGGATGAATGGTGATACAAACAATTGTTATTGCATGACTACACGTTGTGAAGGGTATATAAGATTCGGCACGGCCGAATATAGCACTGTTACTTGTTATAATTGTTGTTGCAGCTGTATGTATAAATGTATGCACCTATTGTTGGTGTTTTTGGTGCTGTGATGTTCTTGCTTATATTTAGTGTCGGTTAGTTATATATTAACTTTGTTGACTTTTTTTTTGCTGTTCGAATATATTAGTATTGTTAGTTTTTTTGTTGGTATGTATGTTTGTCCGTCCATCCGGCTGGTTGGCTGTCTGTCCATTTAACAAGACTTCTTTCTATATACATAGTTACTTTTGACTAGTACAACAATATTGCTTTTAGCATTTGCATTAGTATTTGACATTTCATGCTGTGAACGCAAATCGCGTTCAAATAGTTTGTTTGTTAGTTGTTGTTTTTTTTTTATTCTTTTAACAACTTCTACTCTTAAACATCACTTGCAGCCAAAATTAAAACTATTCAGCAACATCATTATTATCATTTCTATAGTCATCGTCATCATTCTCATCATCATTACTATCAAACATTATTATCTTAAATGTTCAGTGTCTGTTATTTTTCAAACCTTCTAAAACAGTTTCATATTTTTTTTTAGTTAAATATTTTCATTGGAATCCGTGCATGATTTAGATTCTTTAAACATGAACGAAAATTATTTGATTTATGTGATCTTCAATTTTTTAACAACTTCTTTTACCATTTAACACTTGTGTGAGTTTGTGTAAACTTAATTATCACACGTTCACTTTGTTTGGATTTATTATAAAGTTTGTTGCATTTTCGCTTGTGTGCGTGTGTGTTTGTTTATGGCGGACAACATGTGAGTTAAAACCAAACAAATAAATGTCTTCACAATTAAGTTTAATTGAATATTAATTAAACAAAACGCATAATTTATTGCTGTCACTTTATATTTTAACGATTTATCATAAGATATTTAAAATCCTTATAAACTGAATCAACTAGCGTTAAATATATGTTTCAAATTTCAAATTCAAATTTAACACAAATATATCATATATTATATATGGTATACAATTACAATACTATTTCATATAGTTTCTTTTTTTTATAAAAATGTTGATTTAATTTCATGGCAATTTATTTATTTATTTTATTTTATTTATTTATTTATTTCAATACAAAGAAAGCCTTTTTGTAGAAACTTTGTGAAAGAAAAATTTGAAATACATATGTATGTCCCAAATTCTAAAAAAAAGGAGTTGTCACAAATTTTTAGTACATGCATTTATATGCTTTTAACTTCCCTCAGATAAAAATGCTTTCTTTTGTCATAAAGTATAAAGACAATATACTTTCTGATTTGCAACAATTTTTAAACGCAAGTAATGGCATCATCGATAAAAATTATTCAGTTTTTTCCGGAACTGAAGGAAAACACTTTTTATACCTAGAATTCAATGGATAAGCATAAGTTGGAAAGAATATTAATGAGCATGGCATGGATTTATAAAAAATCTGTTAAACAAATGTTTGTAAAAGGGACATAAGCAGTTTTTTCTTATTGCCACAGATATATAAAGTAGGAATAATTTTCAAATTTTTTATCGAAAAAAATATTTAAAAAAATTGCAACTGTGAATGTCAATTTGCATTCGTGACTTGTTACTCAGTAGCATACATATTCTAATTTAAGTTGGTAAAGTAAAAAAGCTAAAAGCCTTTAATAGCAAATACAGTTTCTTAACCCCGTTCAGATTTTCAAAACAGCAAACTATATTATTAATTTGAATGGGAAAATTTGAATCAAAGCTTCAATATTTTTTCCGCGGATCAAACCTTATATCCACTACTACAATAGCAAGGATAACTAAGTTTTATATGAGTACCTCTTAAAGGAATCGAAAAGTTACGGGCATCCCCCATACGATATAATTATTAATTAATGATTTTTTATAGCCGAACGCTCCTTCTGAATTGCCTGCTATTAAATGACTTTAAGTACAATATAGTTATTGTCCTATGCGTAACTCATGCGTGCTTTACGCGTAACAAATCACATTATTTGCAAATATCTTGTTAAGATACAATGAAAACAGCAACAGTTGCGTCGCGTGGCATAGCATTTTTTTTTTTTTGGAAGCTCAACGCGTAACGCTATAACTAATTCGTGTGTAACTTTTAAGGCGCAAAGATGAGCAGCATCATTTTTTTTAAATAACGCTCATTTGATCAGCATTTAAAATAAAATTGAAGCTCTGCTTAGTTGAGCCCAATTAATAACTACTAAGAAAATTCATTCTTATTTTGCATTTTCAATATATTTAAACATTAAAAACAAAAGCATTTCCACAAAAAATTTTTAATTCAAAATTAAACAAAACATTTTAACAAATACCTGAACTTGATGGTTGCGTGGTTAGATTTATTACTTTTTTAAAATTACTTAAGATTAACTACATAAATTTTTAAGCAATTTTCGGGTTATTTTTTTAGTTTTCTCCCACAATGTTTAATTTCATCGTGTCACTATAAAAACACCGTTACCTATTTGATATTTATTTTTTACCTGGTGATGTAGAATTGTATGCACTTTAAGCAAGTACTTTTCGTTTTCACGGTACTTGAACTTTTTTCAACTAATCAGTAAAATGAAGGCCTTTTGACCCTAGGCATAGCTATGTGGGGCGTTTTGTTTAGAACTCAATTCTGTTTCGTTAAAAACTAGCAAATTTTAGAATATATATCCCTAATCTCCCTAACCTGTGGTGCACAAGGGTATATATAGCTTTCTCATTCCGTTTGTAATTTCTACAATTTTCATTTCCGACCCCATAAAGTATATATTTTCTGAAATCTTATGAATAGAGGAGTCGAGCCATGACCGTCTGTCTATCTGTCTGCCCGTGTGTCTATGTGTTGGTTGAAATCAACTTTTTGAAGCAACTATATGTTCCTCAGATCTGTGTATGATATCACTCTCTTGGATATATCCGGGAATGAATCGCTATTGAAATTCATCACAATCGCCCTATCACTTTCTGAGAGCAAAAAACCACGACCACCTCGTTTTTTTTTTCACAATTACAAAAACAACATACATTTATACTGGTTAGAGTAAACGTGGCTTCGAATCGCAGCTGAGCCAATACAATTTTTTTTATACCCGCCACCAAAAAAATGGTGGGGGTATATTCATTTTGTCATTCCGTTTGTAACACATCGAAATATCCATTTTAGACCCCATAAAGTATATATATTCTGAATCGTGGTATGATTTTATGACGATCTAGCTATGTCCGTCCGTCTGTCCGTCTGTCCGTCTGTCCGTCTGTCCGTCTGTCCGTCTGTTGAAAGCACGATAGAGGTCGCACCGAAAAAGCTAGGGGGCTCAAATTTTGCCAGAATCTTTCTTATAGACAAGGTTTGTTTGGTATTGAAAATGGGCTAAATCGGAATATTAGGAAGAGAGTTATAGCTCGAAAAGCAAGAGTAGGTCAAAAAAACCGTGTCCTTCGAACATCGAATAAAATGGAATTGTGTCCAAACGCCTTAACGTAGACTCATGAAACTTCGAATGTATATTTCCTGGGTAAAGACAATATTTTCCCCCGAAAATTGTCTCAATCTATGCATTAGGGGAGGAGTAATCGATCAAAACGTACGAAAATTTATACCGCACAGTGTATTTTTTGGTATATTTAAAAACAAAAACGTCATAAAAGCAACAAAATTGGATGTACAACTCTGAAATTTTGCACACTTTAGTTTTTGGTGACACGCTTTCTTGTAACGGCAAATCAATGTGCCACGCCTACTTTTACGCCCACCTCCCATATAACGTTTTAACTAAAATTCATATAATTTCTCTACTAATAAAGATTTTGGAATAATAAAGGCCTATATTAAAACACCTCAGTTGTACTCATTCGCAAAAATAACTTTGACACGCCTACTATAGCGCCCACTTTTCACGTTATCTACCGTTAATGAAATTAAAAAGCTCATAAAACCGCTAAAATTAGAGGTATGATGATAAATTTTGCTACGTCTATCCCCCTATGCAATTTCATTACTATGCCAAATTAAGGTGCCACGCCCACTTTTACGCCCACCTCCCATATAACGTTTTACCTAAAATTCATATAATTTCTCTATTAATAAAGATTTTGGAATAATAAAGGACTATATTGAAACACCTAAGTTGTACTCATTAGCAAAAACAACTTTGACACGCCTACTATAATGCCCACTTTCAGTTTTGAATTGTGTCCAGACGCATAAACGTTCATGAAACTTCGAATATATATTTATCGAGTCAAAAGAATATTTTTCCCTGAAAATCGCTTAAATCTATGAATTAGGAAAAGAGTTATAGATAAAAATGTACGAAAATATATACCGCACAGTGTATATATGTACGATTCTGAAATTTTGCAAACATGGCTTTTTGGTCAAAGTCTTCGTTATAACGGAAAATAGATGTGCCACGCACACTTTTTTCCTTAAATTTTTATAAAAATATATTAGTCATATATATTAGCATTTATTCATCTTACACTGCGCAATTTATTGTACTGTAGCTAAATATAAGATAAAGATGATAAGATAGATGACTCTACTAGCAACTACTAGATGGCATGCTAACAACTTATGCTTATGTTCTCCTGAAGTTATGCTCTATTAAAAATGGGAATTTAGGAAAATTTTGACCAAAGTCAAAAAAAAAATTGTCTCTAAACATTATAAACAATTTATTTTCATGTACTAATGGCTAACATATTTTAAAATTATACAAAACTTATTTCGTTTAAAAATCTTTTAAAAGCAAAATGTTATAGAAGTTTAAAAATCAAAATCTTACTAATAAATTTCCCGTTTTAGAAAAATGCAGAGAATGCATATTTTAAATCACCCTGTGGCCCTTAAAATTTAACCTTAAATTCACTTTCTTCCTCTTAAATTCATGTAAATTCTCTATGAATAAAGATTTTGGAATACTAAAGGACTATATTGAAATATCTAAGTTATGTTTATTAGCAGAAACTTTATTGACACGCGTATTTTAACGGCCACTTTCATTAAAAGACTAAATTTTCGAAAAAATTTTACTAGCATATCGAAGTTATAATGGGTGGTTTAATTTTAAGGGACTATGTTGATTTTGAATAAAATTATTATGAAATTATTATCATTTATTTTTATAATGATAATATTTGTATGCTTCAATTATCTATGGAACAAAATATCGGCCAAATGGCCCCCCAACCTAGGCGGCACACCACGATCCGATAGTCCAAATTTTCAATGACACTGTTGATGCTCGATTGTTGGGCACGATGATGAGTCGAGGTTGCTTGCTCTTTTGGCACGTTATCGTGAAAAACAGCAATGTTTCCCATTCAACGAACTAAGATGGCATTCACAGATGTTTTCACATTTCATACAGACCTGCTTTGCAGACATTTAAATATTTTTTACAATTCTCACGATTGTGGACGAATTCGAACGATTATGTTGACCAAAAGAATCACGAAGTGCACAAAATGCATTTTGATTTGAACGCCCATTTTCATAAAAATCTATAATATTTAAAAGCGTTGCTCGATTGCGTATCTTTCCACGGTTTAAATTGAGTTAGTCTGAGATTGAGAATGTCAAATGAAATACAGGAAAAAAGTTGAAGTTTAGATGTGGTTCACCTTCAACATGGGCCCTTAAAATTTAACCACCCTCTACAAAAAAAGTGATACATATTTTATTATAAAGAGATTATTCTATAGCGATTAACAAAATAATAAATATTGTGCTTTAAATGTACATAAAATTGGTGGTGGGTATAAAAGATTCGGCACAGCCGAATATAGTACTCTTACTTGTTTTTATTTAATATATTATTTATATTTTTTTTTTATATATTTATTTTTAATTTTGTAAAAAAAAAATTTAAAAAATTTTTTTTTTGATTTATTTTTAATTTTTTTTTTAATTTTTTTTGTTGTTTTTTTTTATTTCTTTTTTTAAATTTTTAACATTTTTTTATTTTTTTTTTACATACATACGTAAATTTATAATTCTACAATGGGATGTTTTTATATATGTATGTATGTTTTTTACATGTATGTACGTATTTTATGACATGAATGGTAATACAAACAATTGTTATTGCATGACTACACGTTGTGAAGGGTATATAAGATTCGGCACGGCCGAATATAGCACTGTTACTTGTTTTTATTGAAATTTGTTTTAACAAACTTTTAATTAAATACAAGGTATATTTGTTGGCCACAACAAATTCTTACCAATCGAATACTACAGATCATGTAATCAAATTTTTATTTATTGATCAAATTCTGCAGCTATTCAATAATATTATCTAAACTTTTGCGTTATCAAAACTGATAATGTTATATTTATAAATTAATATTTATTCGAACTTTTTATTCTTAAATTTATTATAAATCATTTTTATTCTGCCTTAAGTTTATTTTTCTATTATTAAACTTTTTAAAACTTTTACTAAATTAAATTAAATTGTAATAATTTTATGAATATTGAAAAATTACTTCAGCTACGTTTTCATTCTCAGAACTCTTTGTCGGTATACTCATGGCATATCCATAAGGTATATGCAAATGCGAATTGATACAACTTTTGAGGGGATGTTAAGGCCAATTCGTACATCAGGCATGGAAAAGTTGTTTTGCCAAATTAAATATAATAAGATTTGTTTAAAAAAAAGATATATATGTTTGAAACAGATTATTAGTGATGCAAAAGCTACAAATATACATAAATTTAGTACATTTATTATCAAAAAAGTACACATAAGTAAACTGTTTAATACCGAATCAAAAATCACATATTTCTTCCCTGCATTAATAAGGCAAATTCAACCAATTTTGACAAAAAGTTTCCCATCAGCTGGGCAGATAATTTCACCTGTATGAATTCGCCTTGGGTATACTCATATGTAATTTTAAAATCAATATTTATGTTACAATTTAATGAAATTAGAATAAGGGAAGCATAGCATTCATTTTTTAATTTGTCGAGAATGTTTTCTTTTAGTGTAACCCAAACTCTCTAATTTATACTTATGATATAAATATGGGACTTATAAGCAATTTTTTCAACTTGAAATCTTTTAAAAATTCTCCACCATCATGTCATTTTCTGCCAGCATTCCTTCTAACAAATCAATTAAAAATGTACTTGCAAAATGAATCAAAAAATCGTTTAACAATAAATTAACTTCATCACACTCTTGTGACATTTTACAGAACATAATCTTCAATTAAGTACCAAGATAATGTCAAATAAATTATATTAAATGCTTATAAAGAAAAAAAAAACAAAAACATTCTTCTAAGAAATATTCAAAAAAAAATATCTAAGTAAAATCAACTTTTATATTTAAAGCGAAGAAAATCAAGTATTATGTTAAAGAAAAAATATAATAAATAGAAACATAAATCGTAAAGATGATGTATAAAGTATTAAAGATTCAATCATTTTTTTAAAATGATTTCAAACAAATGAATTATTTATAGCCTAGACTCAAACCCATATATCACATTAACAACAACTACAATAGTTTTTGCAATAAATATTATTTAATGGCTAAAAAAAGACACTGTAAAATTATAAGAGATGAAAAATCATATATAAAAAATTTGGAAAAATAAAAAATAAAAAAAAATATTGAAAATTAAAAAAGTGCAGGTTTTATTAAAAAAATACAATATTTAAAGTGATTGGAGTTAGGCTTCTTCAGAGAAAGAGATAAAACACAGCTTGCTTAAAGTAAGTAGGAAAGTGGAAGAGCAACAAAGCCCCTCAATAAGTTTCTCTTGCCTTTTTGCTTCTAATTTTTATACCCGCCACCAAAAAAATGGTGGGGGTATATTCATTTTGTCATTCCGTTTGTAACACATCGAAATATCCATTTTAGACCCCATAAAGTATATATATTCTGAATCAGGGTTTGATTTGATGACGATCTAGCTATGTCCGTCCGTCTGTCCGTCTGTCCGTCTGTTGAAAGCACGATAGAGGTCGCACCGAAAAAGCTAGGAGGCTCAAATTTTGCCAGAATCTTTCTTATAGACAAGGTTTGTTTGGTATTGAAAATGGGCTATATCGGAATATTAGCAAGTGAGTTATAGCTCGGAATGCAAGAGTAGGTCGAAAAAACCGTGTCCTACGAACATCGAATAAAATGGTATTGTGTCCAAACGGCTTAACGTACAGTCATGAAACTTCGAATATATATTTCTCAAGTCAAAGCAATATTTCTAACCAAAAATTACCTAAATCTAATCATTAGGAAAGGAGTTATCGATCAAAATGTACGAAAATTTATACCGCACAGTGTATTTTTCGGTATATTTAAAAACAAAAACGTCATAAAAGCAACAAAAATGGATGTACGACTCTGAAATTTTGCACACTTTGCTTTTTGGTGAGAGGCTTTTTTTCAACGGAAAATCAATGTGCCACGCCCACTTTTACGCCCACCTCCCATATAACGTTTTACCTAAAATTCATATAATTTCTCTATTAATAAAGATTTTGGAATAATAAAGGGCTATATTGAAACATCTAAAATGTACTCATTCGCAAAAATAACTTCGACACGCCTACTATAACGCCCACTTTTCACGTTATCTACCGTTAATGAAATTTAAAAGCTCATAAAACCGCCAAAATTAGAGGTATGATGATCAAATGTGCTACGTATATCCCCCTAGGCAATGTCATTATTGTGCCAAAAAATTAAGATGCCACGCCCACTTTTACGTTCACCTCCCATATAACGTTTTACCTAAAATTCATATAATTTCTCAATTAATAAAGATTTTGGAATAATAAAAGGCTATATTGAAACATCTAAAATGTACTCATGCGTAAAAATAATTTTGACACGCCTACTATAACGCCCACTTTTCACGTTATCTACCGTTAATGAAATGTTAAAGCTCATAAAACCGACAAATTTAGAGGTATGATGAGGAAATTTACTACATATATCCTTCTAGTCAATGTAGTTGCTGTGCCAAAAAGTTAAGGTGACACGCCCACTATAACGCCTACCTCCCATATAACGGGTTTTCTTAAATTCATGTAATTTCTCTATTGACAAAATTTTTGGGAAAATAAAGAACTATATTGAAATATCTAAGTGGTATTTATTAGCAGAAACTTTATTGACACGCATACTTTAACGCCCACTTTCATTGAAAGACTACATTTACAAAAGCATTTTAGTAGCATATCGAAGTTATAAAGGGTGGTTAAATTTTAAGGGCCGATGTTGAATTTAAATAAAAAACAAATTATTTAGGAAATTATTATTATTTATTTTTGTAATGATAATATTTGTACGGTTAAATTATGTATTTAACAAAATATCGGCCAAATGACCCCCCCCCCCCATCCTTCGCGCCACTCCTCTATCTGTTGGTCCAAATTTTCAATGACAATGTTGATGCTCAATTGTTGGGCACGATGATGAGTCGAGGTTGACTGCTCTTTTGCCACACTATCGCAAAAAACAGCAATGGTTTCCATTCAACTAACTAAGAAGGCATTCACAGATTTTCTAACATTTTATACAGACCTGTTTTGCAGAAATTTAAATATTTTTTACAATTTTCCCGATTGTGGATGAATTTGAATGATTATGTTGATCAAAAGAATTACGAAGTGCACAAAATGCATTTTAATTTGAACGCCCATTTTCATAAAAAACCTAAATAAATTTAAAGCGTTGCTGATTTGCGTATCTTTCCACGGTTTAAATTAGTAAGTTTGAGATTGAGAAATGTCAAATGAAATGCAGAAAACTAATTTAAAGACTAGCTGTAGTTCACCTTCAACGTGGGCCCTTAAAATTTAACCACCCTCTACAAAGAAAGTGACACATATTTTATTATAAAGAGATTATTCCATAATGAGTAACAAAATAATAAATATTGTGCTTTAAATGTACACAAAATTGGTGGTGGGTATAAAAGATTCGGCACAGCCGAATATAGTGCTCTTACTTGTTTTTTGTTTGTTTATTTTATATTATTTTTATTTTGTTTTTTGTAAAACATTTATATGTTGATGAATGCGTATATGTAACACTGCACTACATAATATATGATTTATGTTTAACGTTTCCATTATTGTTATCAATATGTCATGCACCCGTTGAACAGTAAAAATGAAAAAAGTAAAATATGCAATTATTTTTAAGCAGTGTCGAATTTTATATACCCACCACCAAATAAAATGTACAATATACATATAGACATCCTCTGATAAATAATTCACATTCATTCATATAAGGAACATTAGTCCTAATCAATCTTATTCCAATCATGGGCCGAATTACGGCATCCGATGTCGATTGAAAAAGAGAGAATTCTCATAAGAATCCAATACAACTTTTACGTTCGATTGAAATTTTGATCGATATTGAATGCCGTAATTCGGATCTAGATCTATCTAATGCAATATTTTTTTTTATTCAATCCAACTTTTATTCATTCTATTCATCTCGCTTTCAACTAGTTTTTGTCATGGATGCGCTAAACTGCGACTACCCAATCCAGTTCCACTTCCTTCTTTATATTTCTACACACAGTGGTAGTTGTTCGTGGCCAAAAAAAAATCAACGAACTCCGCTGAGACATTTATTTACAATGATTTTGTTACATCTGGTGTAGCTTCTTCCTTAGAAACTTGCTATATAAGTATACTGAACTAATGTAATTTATTTCGTGACCTTTGGTATATTTGGAGAGCAATAAGCTCTTCAGCAACTTCTCGAAATAATAGTGTTCCAGCAATTGTGTCTATGCGACACATGTGGGTAGTTTATGTTGCACTTTCTTTTTTTTTAATTTTTGTTTTTGTTAGACTTATGTTTGAATTATGTAAGGGCAGGCTTTAAACTATCATAGAGATGCCAGATCTGAAAATTTATTATTTTTTGCTCCAGGGTGTGTTTATGGGTGGTAACAAGTGGGCGGGAAAAAATAAGTTATAATTTTTAGCTACTTTCACTTGACCGATTTTTTTTTTTTAAGCTTTGCACACATATAAAACTGTCATGATTATACAGTTTCGTGATTATAAAAGTAGCAGTTCCACGCCCATAAAAAATTAAGTTATTATTTTTAGCTACTTGCACTAGATCGATTTTTCTAAAACTTTGCACACATATTGAACTGTCATGACTATATAATTTCGTGATTAGAAAATTGGGCAGAGCTACGCCTATAAAAAAAGTAATAATTTTGAGGTACTTGCACTGGACCGATTTTTCTGAAACTTTGCACACATACTGAGCTTTTATGACTATACAATTTTGTGATTAGAAAATTTGGTAGTGTCACACACATAAAAATAAGTTATCATTATTAGCTACTTGCAATAGATTGATTTTTCTGAAACTTTGTGCACATGTCATGACTATACAGTTTTATGATTTGAAAAATGGGCAGTGCCACTCCCATAAAAAAAGTTATAATTTTTAGCTTCTTGCGTTTGATATTCAATTAAAATTCAGAATGTATTTTTATTCTTTAAGGGGCGTAGCAACGCGCGCCGGGCTTGGCTAGTATTATATGAAAAAAAGGGATATGAAATACTGTTAAAGTGGCCATGAGCATCATTTTTGAGTAAATATTTTAATAGTATATCATATCTTTTATTTATTTTATCGCTCACCGAGAGTTTTTAAAGTTGCCCTGTTAAACTTGTCATTAAATTTATATTAACTCGGTTCTCATAGTGTAGGTCACAAAACAGATGCACCACTTTGGTGGCATGTTAATGCTAGCCATCATCATTTTCAGCAAAAATAACATAAACTGCAATGTTAAGCAAACAAAAAATATTTAATGAAATGTATTTGTTATTGATGGTTTTCAAACATTTAATACCAGCACGTTAAATTTATTTTCTGTTGCTTCATTTCTACTTTTTGCAAACGTAAAAATCGAACCAGAAAAAAATATTTGAAATAAATTCATGAAAAGGGCTTGTCTTGAAAAAAAATAAATAAAAATTAGACGGTAAATTTTAGAATTATAACAAAACTGACATTCATAGTGACATTTTAAATCACCATTTATCAAAAAAAAAATCCAAAACACATAAATTTTTTTAAACTTTTGCCTTTTATAATATTTCCGTTACTGATTTACCAACGTCACAACAAATAAAGGTATTTTAGATTTAACAACTGCAAGTGCTGACTTAAAGACAAAAAGAATCAAATTAAAAAAAAACAAGTAAGAGTACTATATTCGGCTGTGCCGAATCTTTTATACCCACCACCAATTTTATGTACATTTAAAGCACAATATTTATTATTTTGTTAATCGCTATAGAATAATCTCTTTATAATAAAATATGTATCACTTTTTTTGTAGAGGGTGGTTAAATTTTAAGGGCCCATGTTGAAGGTGAACCACATCTAAACTTCAACTTTTTTCCTGTATTTCATTTGACATTCTCAATCTCAGACTAACTCAATTTAAACCGTGGAAAGATACGCAATCGAGCAACGCTTTTAAATATTATAGATTTTTATGAAAATGGGCGTTCAAATCAAAATGCATTTTGTGCACTTCGTGATTCTTTTGGTCAACATAATCGTTCGAATTCGTCCACAATCGTGAGAATTGTAAAAAATATTTAAATGTCTGCAAAGCAGGTCTGTATGAAATGTGAAAACATCTGTGAATGCCATCTTAGTTCGTTGAATGGGAAACATTGCTGTTTTTCACGATAACGTGCCAAAAGAGCAAGCAACCTCGACTCATCATCGTGCCCAACAATCGAGCATCAACAGTGTCATTGAAAATTTGGACTATCGGATCGTGGTGTGCCGCCTAGGTTGGGGGGCCATTTGGCCGATATTTTGTTCCATAGATAATTGAAGCATACAAATATTATCATTATAAAAATAAATGATAATAATTTCATAATAATTTTATTCAAAATCAACATAGTCCCTTAAAATTAAACCACCCATTATAACTTCGATATGCTAGTAAAATTTTTTCGAAAATTTAGTCTTTTAATGAAAGTGGCCGTTAAAATACGCGTGTCAATAAAGTTTCTGCTAATAAACATAACTTAGATATTTCAATATAGTCCTTTAGTATTCCAAAATCTTTATTCATAGAGAATTTACATGAATTTAAGAGGAAGAAAGTGAATTTAAGGTTAAATTTTAAGGGCCACAGGGTGATTTAAAATATGCATTCTCTGCATTTTTCTAAAACGGGAAATTTATTAGTAAGATTTTGATTTTTAAACTTCTATAACATTTTGCTTTTAAAAGATTTTTAAACGAAATAAGTTTTGTATAATTTTAAAATTTGTTAGCCATTAGTACATGAAAATAAATTGTTTATAATGTTTAGAGACAATTTTTTTTTTGACTTTGGTCAAAATTTTCCTAAATTCCCATTTTTAATAGAGCATAACTTCAGGAGAACATAAGCATAAGTTGTTAGCATGCCATCTAGTAGTTGCTAGTAGAGTCATCTATCTTATCATCTTTATCTTATATTTAGCTACAGTACAATAAATTGCGCAGTGTAAGATGAATAAATGCTAATATATATGACTAATATATTTTTATAAAAATTTAAGGAAAAAAGTGTGCGTGGCACATCTATTTTCCGTTATAACGAAGACTTTGACCAAAAAGCCATGTTTGCAAAATTTCAGAATCGTACATATATACACTGTGCGGTATATATTTTCGTACATTTTTATCTATAACTCTTTTCCTAATTCATAGATTTAAGCGATTTTCAGGGAAAAATATTCTTTTGACTCGATAAATATATATTCGAAGTTTCATGAACGTTTATGCGTCTGGACACAATTCAAAACTGAAAGTGGGCATTATAGTAGGCGTGTCAAAGTTGTTTTTGCTAATGAGTACAACTTAGGTGTTTCAATATAGTCCTTTATTATTCCAAAATCTTTATTAATAGAGAAATTATATGAATTTTAGGTAAAACGTTATATGGGAGGTGGGCGTAAAAGTGGGCGTGGCACCTTAATTTGGCATAGTAATGAAATTGCATAGGGGGATAGACGTAGCAAAATTTATCATCATACCTCTAATTTTAGCGGTTTTATGAGCTTTTTAATTTCATTAACGGTAGATAACGTGAAAAGTGGGCGCTATAGTAGGCGTGTCAAAGTTATTTTTGCGAATGAGTACAACTGAGGTGTTTTAATATAGGCCTTTATTATTCCAAAATCTTTATTAGTAGAGAAATTATATGAATTTTAGTTAAAACGTTATATGGGAGGTGGGCGTAAAAGTAGGCGTGGCACATTGATTTGCCGTTACAAGAAAGCGTGTCACCAAAAACTAAAGTGTGCAAAATTTCAGAGTTGTACATCCAATTTTGTTGCTTTTATGACGTTTTTGTTTTTAAATATACCAAAAAATACACTGTGCGGTATAAATTTTCGTACGTTTTGATCGATTACTCCTCCCCTAATGCATAGATTGAGACAATTTTCGGGGGAAAATATTGTCTTTACCCAGGAAATATACATTCGAAGTTTCATGAGTCTACGTTAAGGCGTTTGGACACAATTCCATTTTATTCGATGTTCGAAGGACACGGTTTTTTTGACCTACTCTTGCTTTTCGAGCTATAACTCTCTTCCTAATATTCCGATTTAGCCCATTTTCAATACCAAACAAACCTTGTCTATAAGAAAGATTCTGGCAAAATTTGAGCCCCCTAGCTTTTTCGGTGCGACCTCTATCGTGCTTTCAACAGACGGACAGACGGACAGACGGACAGACGGACAGACGGACAGACGGACAGACGGACGGACATAGCTAGATCGTCATAAAATCATACCACGATTCAGAATATATATACTTTATGGGGTCTAAAATGGATATTTCGATGTGTTACAAACGGAATGACAAAATGAATATACCCCCACCATTTTTTTGGTGGCGGGTATAAAAATTATAATAATAAAAATCAAAGCATTTTTCTGCACTTGCTAATCAAGTTATCAAGGAAAATATAATTATTTACAGATAATAAAGATTATCTTCATCACAATTATGTTGATGATGACATTAGACATACTTTAACCTTTGAATTACACATATAAAGGATTTATATAATTAAAAATATTTTTTAATTATATTTCATTTTTATTTTTTGTTTGGTATTACAATTGTAGACAAACGCTTTTATTATTATTTCAAATACATAGTTTAATATAAAAAAATGTATTTTTATAGTTTTATTGATTTATTTTTTTCTGATTCTAAAGATATCTTTGTTTTTGATTTAGCTTGTTTTTTTATAAATTTAGTTTTCTTTATTTTTTTCTTCTTTTGGTATTTGAAGGTGTTTTCTTGTATTTGTTTCTAGTGCATATCAAATGCTTATTGTTTATAGTTTTAAAATGTTGCTGTGAAGTTGGCCTTTAAATAAAAGACAAAATAAGCCAACAATAAAAAAAACTAGAAACAGAAACACTTTTATTTATTTTTGCAATATCAGAATTACACTGAAAATAATCTTTTTTGAAGATTGCCATTTGTGTTTTAAACTACCAGTTAAGCATTTAGCTTTTGGCTTTAGTAAAGCTTTCAGAGCTTTACGCTTATATTTGAGCAATATCAGAATTATACTGAAATAAATCGTTTTTAAGACTGACTTTTGTATTTAACCGTCTGTTATATACTTAGCTCTGGGGTTTAGTAAGGCCTTTGGAGCTTTACATTTATATTTTTGCATTATCAGAATTATACTGAAATATATATTTTTTTACAATTTGGATTTGCATTTTAAGGCGCTTTTATACTTTTATATACTCTTTTTAATAACAGAATTATAGTGAAATAAATCTTTTTTAAGAATGGCTATTTCAGTTTAAGGCTTCTGTTAAGCATTGAGCTTGTGGTGTAAGTAAAGCTTGCACAACTGTAATAGTTAAGCTTTAATATTATTGGTCACAGCTAAGGCTTATTTTAGAAAACTTTAGCAACAGTTTTTAAAAAAGCTATGTTAGATGTAAAATTAAGTTAAATATAGTATAAAGCTTCCAAGAAAATATTCCAATCGCATAATTTGTAGTATAATATTCACCTTTTCTTTTTCTCTTCTTTTTTTTAACAATTTTTTCTCCTGCAGACAACGACTTTTGTATTTGTGGCGCCCGTTAAGCATGTTGCTTTTTGTTTAAGTAAAGCTTTAATAATTAAGCTTTAAAAGTTAAGCTTTAATATTACATATTTTACTAAACCTTGCTGTAGAAAGTTAAGCTTTATTATTATTGGTTACAACTAAGGCTTATTTTAGAAAACTTTAACAAAAAGTTTTAAAACAGCTATGTCAGATGCAAATTAAAGTTTAATATAGGAGAAAGCTTTCAAGAAAATACTTTAATCGCGTAAATTTTAGGACTTTGTATATGTATTTTTATGAAAAAAACTATTCTCTGTTTTTCTAGAAATTTTTTCTCACTGCAGAAAAATTGTTCTTCGAAGTCAACAGGTATTCTTTGTTTTTAATATTACTGCTGCCGTTACACAGTGGGCTATTACTTAAAAATTAGGATTAAAAATAAATTGATATTAAATAATATTGAACTATTGTACATATACCCTGTAAATGTTTCTTTTAGTAAGAATGCACTTTTCATTTAAAAAAAAACACGTTTTTTTTAAATAGTTATGGTTTTATTATTTAATTGCAAAGAAGATTTATACGATTAAATATGTAGTAAAATAAAGGGTCCACCATCTAACTTTTTTTTTAGTGCTTATTTTGTGAATGGTAACACTTAGCTCATGTCTGATTTCACAGATAATTAGTTTTATCCTTCCGCTGAACGAATATGGTTGTGTATATGCTTGAACAACGCTGGGAAATATTGCGATATTACTTTGGTAAATTTTGCCAAAAAAAATCATCTTTTCAGATGAAGCTCATTTTGATTTTGTCGCATTTGGAGCACAGAAAACCCGAACACATACATTGAAAAGCCAATATACCCAAAACGAGTTACTGTGGCCGAGTCAATGGCGATCGTTATCGGGCCATGTTGAATGAATTTTTGTTCACATAAATTGAAAAGGAGGATATTGGCAACATTTAGTTTCAACAGGACGGCGCTACGTGCCACACAGCCGAAGCTACACTTTTTATAGCATTTTCAAAAAAAAAAAGTTATTTGGCGGACCCTTTATCTGTCAAATGGCCCCCAAAACTCTCAAGGCATTTTATTAATTTTCTAATTTTTCATGACTTTTTCACACCGATGACGTGTTGTATCTCGGATTTGAGCTCACAAATTGTTTCTGTTTTTTTCGCACAAGCCCACTATTTCACAAAATCCAAGAGAAAAAACTAGCGGCGTTAAATACTTGCTGTTAACGGCCTGTTAACATCAGGAGTTCTTGAGACAATTTGTTCTAGAAATCATTTCTGCAGTTAGTAATTTGCGGTGTGGCAGCTAACGTCGGACAGTTGTGACTTCATTTGTTCTCAATTCGACAATTCTGTTTATTTACGCAGCTATTCAGATGGAAATGCGCTTCATCGAAGAAGATGATTTTAACAAAAAAGTAACTTTGTTCCATTATCCATTTAACGAATCACTGGCGTTTTTCATAGTCAGCTGGATTCCAAGTAAACTAAATTTTCTATGTGTTAAGGAAGAGCAGGACTTTTGATAAATTTTTTTTTCGTAGTGCCTCTTGAAATTTTAATTAAATTTGCTTTAAACGATGCCGAAATTATGTTTTCGTATTTTCTGTAACACTCTCGTTTACAACCGCTATGTTTGCAATTTTTGACCCGTACGTTGATGAAAAGAAAGAAGTCTTACTGTCCATTATTCACTAAGTTTCTTCTAACTTTTTTCACCATTTTACTTTACTTCGAATGAGGGATACATTTTATACACTTTCTCCACTGAACGTTCTTCAAAGACTGCCAGCGGTCTCAATATAACTTTTCAAATATTTGTAACAAGTTTTCACAATTAAAACGGGTTTTTCTTTCATAAAGTGCAGCATTTTTAAAAATCGTAATAAACATATGTGAAAAAAGAGTTCATTTTTACTGAGACACCCTTTATTTGTCGAACAGTAAAACAACAAATGCAAAACTTATAAACGAAAATTTAAATTTTCAGAAAAGTAAAATTTTGATTAGTTATTTAAAACACAGGTTCATCTACATAAATTATAAAAATATTAATAGTTAATTTTACTCTCATAGTTTTTTTTTTAATGAAAACGTAGTCATAGAAAACAGGGGGCTGTAAAATAATCTGCTGAAATATTGTTGCTTTTATAGCTTTTCTAAACGTTGAGTTATTTGCCTTGGCTGGTTTCGTTTTATTGCTAAAACAAAATGCACTTTTTATGTACGGTATACAATTTTAGAGTATTATGATATAAGTTAAACTTATGAAGTCGTTATCAATAATTTCGCTTGCTATTGTAAACCTTGTCATCAAACTAAATTTGATACACACACCGAACTCTGTTGAATTACTGCCGTACCAGCTGCGCTTGTTCAAATAGTTCTTCTATAATAGTTATGATATAGAACGTTCTAAAAAAATAATAGTATTTAAATCCAGAACCCAAAGTCACTGACACAGTATATGATAATACATAAAATACATGAGTCACTCTGTGCTAAAGAAATATTAAACCCTTATTCGCACTTGTGGTTCATGTCTGTGACAAGGAGCGTAAGGTTGATTATCGATGTTAACTTTGTAAAAATTTTATAACGGGTGCTTTTAATAGAGGCATATAATATTAAAATGGCAACACTTTTTTACTGGTAGCCATTTTGGCAACTGTTATGTAATTTTTGTTTTGTTTGGTTTGACATTTCAACATGAATAGACTGGCGCATGAAACGCAAAGCGTAGATTCGGTGAATAAACCCATAACAAGATTGCCGTTGATCCCGATTTTCATAAGCGAATTTCATTAATCGATGAAGCTCACTTTAGTGTGAATGGATTTCTCAACAAATAATACCGCCATATTTTGAATGATGTTAATCCTCAAGTGTAAGTTGAGACACCGTCAAATCCAGAAAAACCGACTGTTTAGTGTGCTTTATGAGCTGGTGGAATCGTTGGTCCGTACTTTTTTAAAAACGATGCTGGTAAGAAGGTTATAGTTTATGGTCAACGCTATAGAGCTGTGATTACTGACTTCTTCGTTCATCAATTGAATAATCATGATGTGCCAGGTTTTAACACAAATCATGCCACAATTTATATATTGTAGGAAACGTTTGGTAACCGCATAGTTACACCTTTCGGATCTCTGAGTTGGCCTCCAAGAATTTTTTTGTATGTTGCAAGCTTAAATGATACTTATAAATGATAAATGTTTTTTGACAAACCCCACAGTACAATGTTGTTTTGATGCCTTAATGTTTAATGAAACCGAAAAACTACATGTATTGTTTTCAATATGTAGTCTGAATTAAAAAGAAAAAAAAACGAACACAAAATAAGAATAATAATAAAAAAATTTAACCCGTATGCTAAAGAAAAAAAAAAATAGTAGTAGAAGTAAAATTACAACAAAAATACGTTAAACAATCCATAATGTATCTCATCATATCTTGAGGTTTGTTCTTCTTTTAATTATACTAAGAGCAGTAGCTACAGTTATAAAAAAAAGTAACTCAATGCCTTTGGACTTTACTCAGACTCAAAAGACTCCAATACCGACCTAATGCCTATACACACAAGCATATTACACTTGGAAACAAAGTTTGAGGAATAATTTTATAAAAACAAATTAAACTGTAGTGTTACTTACTTTGCCTTTAAGGTATTTCTCTACATTTTTTTTTATTTCCAGTTCATATTTTATAAGTTCACTTGTTGTAATTTTAATACACTTCTACTTCACTACTACCTGTTAAACACAATAACAGAAATAAACTACTAGTATTGTTTTTTTTTCTTCTTCTTGTTGTTTTTTAACCAAAGATTACTACATCATTATTATCTTCGTTATAAGTATTTTTATTTAATTTTTTTTGCAATCATGGTTCTTGGTTTTTTATATTATTACTACATACCTCATACATACGTACATACACAACAATACCTTTATTAAATAGTATAAGAAAAATTTATATTTAATTTGCTATTGAGGTTTTTTCAGAAACTTATTTTATATTTCATAAAAATAAGTTTATAAGAATATGAGAAATTACTTAAGCGGCTTTTAAAGGTTTAAAAAATGTAGTGTTGAAATTTCTTAAATTTTCTTTAAAATTTATTACAACAAGCATGTCAAAGTTAAAGATTATAAATTTTTTTAACCGTTTTTAGGAAAAACAAATACTTTTAATATGATTAGAATATAATGGTTATATTTTTATTAAACTCTTTTTGTATATAAATAAAACTAACGATTATTTGAATAGGAATTAGAAAAATTGAGGCCTTTAATAATGGCATTCCAAAAAAAAATTTTTATATACTCCAACGGTCATATAACTTTAGAGATAAAAAAGCATATCGTCGTTGCTCTAACGAATTCGGTTATGTGTTTTTTACTGAGTTTTCAGTAGAGCAAAAAAAGTATTTTATTTTGTTACTTTACAGTACTAACTTAGACATACTGACCATTGTTTATTTTTGAACGAATCAAGATATCCTTAAACGGTTTGGTGAATAGATGTAAGACCAAAAAAGGTTCAAAATAGAACAAAAAATTTTGTTTAAAAATTGTCACATAACTGATTACGTCAGAACAGGACGATATGCAAATTATTAAATATTTGTTTAGTAATTGCAGGTTTGTTTAAATTTTTTTTTGTCATTATTTAATGATATTTATTTATTTTAATTTTTTTTTTGTATTTTCTTTTAATTCTGTACGTATTAAAAATTATCGACTAATTTTTTGCATTCAGTATTTAATTAAGTTTATTCCAGCCGCTTGTATATTTATTTACTGTTTAATATTTTGTTTTGAAATTTGTTAAACTCTACGTTCTTCAATATTCTATGTTACTTTAATTTTAATTATGGCTCTCTTTTAACTGGTTGATTTAAGTTATTTTTTTATTTTCTAGATGTAATTTTATATATAATAATTTATATATTTTTTGGCTCTATTAGCATTGCATACTTTAAAACATGTTTTAATGATTTTCGACAGTGATAAACGAAGGAGATTCAAAGACTAAACAATAAACACTGTCAGGATTTTAGTAAAACATGAAAAAGAGTTACATTGATGCACAAAACCTTAAACAATTTAGAAAACTCTAACATTAATGTTATGTGTGTTTCAAAAACATGGTTAGAAGCATAAACCCATTAGGAAATTGAATAACTTTTTTAGATTCACCAATACTTCGACCAAACTTATATCATCATATATTTCAGACCGCACACAATCAGTATTTGTGAAAAACGTATGTTCTGATAGGTTATCACTTATAAGGGAAGTTCTTCAGAGATTTATATTAGAACCACTGCTATTTTCCATATGAACAGATGATGTGCAACAAGCTTTAAGAAATAAATGACTTTAACAGAACCTTTCTTTGAGCTAGTGCTAACGGTCTCTGTTTGAATCGGCGAAAATCTAAATACATCGTAATATCAAGGAAAAGTTTAAATTTTCACATTTCCAAAGACATTATTTTAAATGGGGAGAAATTTTAAATTGTTGACAGAGCAAAAAATCTTTTAGTAGTTTTCAATAGAACGTTGACTGTTCATGTGAACTCAATGGTTGTCTTTAAGAATAAGAATTTTGCTGACTAAAACGTATCTAGTCCCTTCTGTATTGTACAGGTGTGAACTGTTTTCAAATTGTGACACAGTTTGTAAAAGAACACTGAATGTTTAAAAATATTATTGTTTGTTTAAAAATATTATAAGATATGTGTAAGGATTGAGAAGGAGGAGTCTACAAAAATCAATCGAAATGTCCTTTATTAAAATTGCATAGAACCAAATATTCTAAATAAAAACATAGCTTTAAATTTTAACTCAGGAAATAATACTCATAATCATACTTTAACATTTTGTTTAGTGGTTCACTCGCTTACCTGCAGAACCGCATTTTAAATTTTGGCTGAATATGAATTAAAATTAACTAAAAATTTTAACTTTGATTAAAATTAATTGAAAATTAATAATTTCCATTCTTAATTTAATTTTAAAATAATTTAAAGAAATACTTTTAAAATAAATCACAGTCCCTTACTGTGTTTTCTTTTTCTGAGTAATTGAAAAAGACTATACTTGCTTTTAACTAAAAACTGATTATTTTTAATAAAATCTACTTTAAAATTGTTAGCCTCTTTTAAGGCTTTTTAGCCCTTTTTCATCCATTTCTTGTATGGAATTTAGCCTTCTTTGGTCACCAAGGAGTGGCAACATTGGTTGCGAGTACCACAATTATCAATCGCAAAGTTTAGTTGTGATAGCAAAATTTTACGGTTGTATATACAGAATTTCGTTTTGAAATATAACATACTAGCCAAACCCGGCGCGCGTTGCTACGCCCCTTAATGAATCGAAATGCATTCTGAATTTTAATTGAATATCAAGTGCAAAAACCTAAAAATTATAATTTTTTTTACGGGCGTGGAATTGCCCACTTTTCTAATCACGAAATTGTAAAGTCATATCAGCTCAATATGTGTGCAAAGTTTTAGAAGAATCGGACCAGTGAAAGTACCTCAAAATTATAATTGTTTTTATGGGCGTGGCCCTGCCCACTTTTCTAATCATGAAATTGTAAAGTCATAACAGCTCAATATGTGTGCACAGTTTTAGAATAATTGGTCCAGTGCAAGTACCTCAAAATGATACCTTTTTTTTATGGGCGTGGCACTGACTACTTTTCTAATCACGAAATTATTTAGTCATGACAGCTCGATATGTGTGCAAAGTTTCAGAAAAATCGGTCTGGTGCAATTACCTCAAAATTATAACCTTTTTTTATGGGCGTGGCCCTGCCCACTTTTCTAATCACGAGATTATATGGTTATGACAGCTTAGTATGTGTGCAAAGTTTCAGAAAAATCGGTCCAGTGCAAGTACCTCAAAATTAAAACTTTTTGAGGGGCGTGGCCCCGCCCACTTTTCTTATCACGAAATTATTTAGTGATGACAGCTCGATATGTGTGCAAAGTTTAAGAAAAATCGGTCAAGTGCAAGTAGCTAAAACTGATAACTAATTTTTATGGGCGTGGCCCCGCCCACTTTTTTCCACCCATAAACACTCCCTGGTATGTGTCCAACAACTTGCCAAAGTTTGAGTCCGATCGGTTTTACAGTTTCGGAGTCTATAGCTAACACACACACACACAGAGTTTCACTTTTATATATATAGATAGATAGATAGATAACTGAACTATTGGCAATGAATTTAAATGTTTGTTTTCTGGGTGTAAATTTTTAAAATTTTTAATTATAAAAATAACATTAAACATAAATCTATATTTGCGAAATTTAAGAAACGTAAATCTGATAAAATTTTTTTTTTAACTCAATCACTTCAAAGTGTTTTTAACAAAATAATCGTACAGCTTTACAAATTATACAATAACCTAGAGTTGGAAAATCCTCCTCCTCCTCGTTTACATTTTTTGTTTTTTTTTTTGTTTATAAACCACTTATTTTAATGTTAACAAAGCAAATAAACCAAAACTAAAAGAAAATAAAAAAAACTTAAAATTTTATTCGCAAATTCCATTAAAAAACCCAAACTAAATATTTGCCAAAAAAAATTATAACAAGTAAGAGCACTATATTCGGCTGTGCCGAATCTTTTATACCCACCACCAATTTTGTGTACATTTAAAGCACAATATTTATTATTTTGTTAATCGCTATTGAATAATATCTTTATAATAAAATATGTATCACTTTCTTTGTAGAGGGTGGTTAAATTTTTTAGGGCCCATGTTGAAGGTGAACTACACCTAGTCTTTAAATTTGTTTTCTGCATTTCACTTGACATTTCTCAATCTCAAACTTACTCAATTTGAACCATGGAAAGATACGCAATCGAGCAACGCTTTTAAATATTAAAGATTTTTATAAAAATGGGCGTTCAAATCAAAATGCATTTTGTGAACTTCGTGATTCTTTTGGTCAACATAATCGTTCGAATTCGTCCACAATCGTGAGAATTGTAAAAAATATTTAAATTTCTGCAAAACAGGTCTGTATAAAATGTTAGAAAATCTGTGAATGCCTTCTTATTTCGTTGAATGGGAAGCATGGTTGTTTTTTTCGATAGTGTGGCAAAAGAGCAGTCAACCTCGACTCATCATCGTGCCCAACAATTGAGCATCAACATTGTCATTGAAAATTTGGACCATCAGATAGAGGAGTGGCGCCAAGGATGGGGGGGCGGGGTGCATTTGGCCGATATTTTGTTAAATACATAATTGAACCGTACAAATATTATCATTACAAAAAGAAATAATAATAATTTCCTAAATAATTTGAATAATTCAACATCAGCCCTTAAAATTTAACCACCCTTTATAACTTCGATATGCTACTAAAAGGCTTTTGTAAATATAGTCTTTTAATGAACGTGGGCGTTAAAGTAGGCGTGTCAATAAAGTTTCTGCTAATAAATACAACTTAGATATTTCAATATAGTTCTTTATTTTCCCAAAAACTTTGTCAATAGAGAAATTACATGAATTTAAGAAAACCCGTTATATGGGAGGTAGGCGTTATAGTAGGCGTGTCACCTAAACTTTTTGGCACAAAAACTACATTGATTAGAAGGATATATGTAGCAAATTTCCTCATCATACCTCTAATTTTGTCTGTTTTAGTGGGCGTTATAGTAGGCGTGTTAAAGTTATTTTTACGAATGAGTACATTTTAGATGTTTCAATATAGCCTTTTATTATTCCAAAATCTTTATTAATAGAGAAATTATATGAATTTTAGGTAAAACGTTATATGGGAGGTGGGCGTAAAAGTTGGCGTGGCACCTTAATTTTTTTGTACAATAATGACACTGCCTAGGGGGATCTACGTAGCAAATTTGATCATCATACATCAAATTTTGGCGGTTTTATGAGCTTTGAAATTTCATTAACGGTAGATAACGTGAAAATTGGGCGTTATAGTAGGCGTGTCAAAGTTATTTTTGCGAATGAGTACATTTAAAATGTTTCAATATAGCCTTTTATTATTCCAAAATCTTTTTTAATAGAGAAATTATATGAATTTTAGGTAAAACGTTATATGGGAGGTGGGCGTAAAAGTGGGCGTGGCACCTTAATTTTTTTGTACAATAATGACACTGCCTAGGGGGATATACGTAGCAAATTTGATCATCATACCTCTAATTTTGTCGGTTTTATGAGCTTTTAAATTTCATTAACGGTAGATAACGTGAAAAGTGGGCGTTATAGTAGGCGTGTCAAAGTTATTTTTGCGAATGAGTACATTTTAGATGTTTCAATATAGCCCTTTATAAATCTAAAATCTTTATTAATAGAGAAATTATATCAATTTTAGGTAAAACGTTATATGGGAGGTGGGCGTAAAAGTGGGCGTGGCACCTTAATTTTTTTGTACAATAATAACACTGCCTAGGGGGATATACGTAGCAAAGTTGATCATCATACCCCTAATTTTGGCGGTTTAATGAGCTTTTAAATTTCATTAACGGTAGATAACGTGAAAAGTGGGCGTTATAGTAGGCGTGTCAAAGTTATTTTTGCGAATGAGTACATTTTAGATGTTTCAATATAGCCCTTTATAATTCCAAAATCTTTATTAATAGAGAAATTATATCAATTTTAGGTAAAACGTTATATGGGAGGTGGGCGTAAAAGTGGGCGTGGCACATTGATTTTCCGTTAAAAAAAAGCCTTTTACCAAAAAACAAAGTGTGCAAAATTTCAGAGTCGTACATCCAATTTTGTTGGTTTTATGACGTTTTTGTTTTTAAATATACCGAAAAATACACTGTGCGGTATAAATTTTCGTACATTTTGATCGATAACTCCTCTCCTAATGCATAGATTTAGGTAATTTTTGGTGAGAGATATTGCTTTGACTCGAAAAATATATATTCGAAGTTTCATGACTGTACGTTAATCCATTTGGACACAATACCATTTTATTCGCTGTTCGTAGGACACGGTTTTTTCGACCTACTCTTGCATTCCGAGCTATAACTCACTTCCTAATATTCCGATATAGCCCATTTTCAATACCAAACAAACCTTGTCTATAAGAAAGATTCTGGCAAAATTTGAGCCTCCTAGCTTTTTCGGTGCGACCTCTATCGTGCTTTCAACAGACGGACAGACGGACGGACATAGCTAGATCGTCATCAAATCAAACCCTGATTCAGAATATATATACTTTATGGGGTCTAAAATGGATATTTCGATGTGTTACAAACGGAATGACAAAATGAATATACCCCCACCATTTTTTTGGTGGCGGGTATAACCACCATTTTTTTGGTGGCGGGTATAAAAAGTATTTCCAGCAGAACTTTATAAAAGGCGTTAAGTGTAGGTTTCTTTCAAAATTTGTTTTCATATATTTTTTTACTTTTTATACCGCCACCAAAAAAATGGTGGGGGTATATTCATTTTGTCATTCCGTTTGTAACACATCGAAATATTTATTTTAGACCCCATAAAGTATATATATTCTGAATCGGGGTTTGATTTGATGACGATCTAGCTATGTCCGTCCTTCTGTCCGTCTGTCCGTCTGTCCGTCTGTTGAAAGCACGATAGAGGTCGCACCGAAAAAGCTAAAGGGCTCAAATTTTGCCAGAATCTTTCTAATAGACAAGGTTTGTTTGGTATTGAAAATGGGCTAAATCGGAATATTAGAAAGAGAGTTATAGCTCGTAAAGCAAGAATAGGTCGAAAAAACCGTGTCCTTCAAACATCGAAAAAAAAGGAATTGTGTCCAAACGCATAAACGTAGAGTCATGAAACTTCGAATATATATTTCTTGAGTCAGAAGAATATTTCTCCCCAAAAATTGCTTAAATGCATTAGAAAAGGAGTTATAGGTCAAAATGTACGAAAATTTATACCGCTCAGTGTATATTTGAAGTTTGAAACGTAATAAAACTGACAAAACTATATGTACGGTTCTGAAATTTTGCAAACATGGTTTTTTGGTCAAAGTCTTCGTTATAACGGAAAATAAATGTGCCACGCCCACTTTTTTTTTAAATTTTTATAAAAATATATTAGTCATATTCATTAGCATTTATTCATTGCAGATGGCGACATCTGTTGAAGGCGCCACTACATTTTGCAAACACTGAGGATGATGTCTTTGCTAAACATCACGTAGAACACTAGATGACTCTAGTAACATTTTTTTGCACAAACTACAAAGGAATTTTATAGGGGTTTGTGAAAACGAAAATGACCGAAGTTTGTTGACAAAAATTAACTAGAGTAATGATTTGTGCCCAACTTTACATATAGTTGTACACACAGTCTTATGAGGTTTAAGATTTAAAAATATTAAAAAAAAAATGTGCATCAGTAGATTTAAAATAAGTATTTGAATATTTAAAATACATATTTTAACAAATTTTTTTTTATCTATCTATTCTTTTGTAAAGGGTGGTTAAATTTTAAGGGCCACAGGGTGATTCAAAATAGACATGCTCAGCATTTTGCTAAAACAGGAAATTTATTAGTAAGATTTTGATTTTTAAAGTTCTATAACATTTTGCTTTTAAAAGATTTTCAAACGAAATAAGTTTTGTATAATTTTAAAATTTGTTAGCCATTAGTACATGAAAATAAATTGTTTATAATGTTTAGAAATAATTTTTTTTTATCTTTAGGTCTAAATTTTCCTAAATTCCTTTTTTTAATACACCATAACTTCTAGAAAACATAAGATAACAAAAAGAAATTAGCGCCATTTAGTAGATAAAACTCTCCTCTATACCCCTATACCCCATTTTATACCCGTTACGATCCGACCGTGATCAGCAGACCAATTTTTGTGACACAAGGTCAAATATTTTTTGCAAAATTTTAGTAAAAGAGCTAAACAAATTTTTTTGTAATGTGTTTTTTTGAAGTATTTGAGTTTTTATATCCGCCACCAAAAAAATGGTATGTATATTCTTAATCGGAGTTTTATTTGACGACGATCTAGCTATGTCCGTCCGTATGTCCGTCTGTTAAAAGCACGATAGAGGTCCCATCGAAAAAGCTAGTGGGCTCAAATTTTGCCAGAATATGTCTTATACACAAGGTTTGTTTGGAATAGAAAATTGGCTAAATCGGAGTATAAGGAAGAAAGAAAAATTGCCTAAATGCATGTATTAGGAAGGGAGTTAGAGATCAAAATGTACGAAAATTTATACCGCGCAGTGTATTTTCCAATATGTTAAAAATTTTAAACCTAATAAGAGTGACAAATTTAGATCTACGATTCTGAAATTTTGCAGGAATTGCTTTTTGGTCAAAGGCTTTCTTCTGACGGAAAATAAATGTGACACGCCAACCTCCCATACAACGTTTTCTCTCAAATTCTTATAATTTCTCTATAAATCGAATAATAAAGGACTTTATTGAAATATCTAAGTTGTATTTATTAGCATAAATAACTTCGACACACCTACCATAACGCTCACTTTCCACGTTATTTACTGTTAATGAAATTTAAAAGCTCATAAAACCGACAAAATTAGAGGTATGATGATAAAATTTGCTACGGAAATCCTTCTAGTCAATGTTATTGCTATGCCAGAAAATTTAGGTGACACGCCCACTCTTACGCCCACATCCTATATAATGCTTTATCTCAAATTCATATAATTTCTCAAGGAATAAATATTTTGGAAGAATTACGGACTATATTGAAATATCTAAGTTGCATTTATTAGCAGAAATTTTATTGACACGCTTACTTTAACGCCCATTTTCACTGAAACACTTAATTTACGAAAACATTTTACCAGCATATCCAAGTTATAAAAGGTGGTTAAATTTTAAGGGCCGATGTTGATTTTGAATAAAACACAAATTATTTAGGAAATTATTATCATTTCTTTTTTAATGATAATATTTGTATAGTTCAATTATGTATGGAACAAAATATCGGCCAAATGGCCCCGCGACCTCAACGGCACACCTCGATCCGATAGTCCAAATTTTAAATAACATTGCTGATGCTCAATTGTTTGGCACGATGATGAGTCGAAGTTGACTGTTTTTTTGCCACACTATCGCGATAAACAGCAATGCTTCTCATTTAACGAATTTAGAAGGCATTCATAGATGTTCTAACATTTTATACAGACCTGGGGCCGAATTACGGCATTCGATATCGATCAAAATTTTACTCGAACTATCGAGTATGCTTTAGGTATATAGATTCTAATAAGAGTTTTCAAATTTCGATCACGTTCGAGTGCAGTAATTCGGCCTCTGTTTTAAATTTAAAATTTAACCACCCTCTACAAAGAAAGCCATTAACAAAATAATAATTATTGTGCTTTAAATGTACACAAAATTGGTGGTGGGTATAAAAGATTCGGCACAGCCGAATATAGTGCTCTTACTTGTTTATATTTTCTTTTACACACAAACATTAATTGTGAAAGGTGCAACAATTGTTGTTAGTAGAGATTTTATAGCAACGTTTAAAAAACATAAATATTTCAAAAGTGAACAATTATTATAACAAATAGCCAGTTTTGCGAAAAAAAAATATGGTTTTATTTTTTATGTACTAATTTTACGATGGGGATTTTTATTACTTAACTTTTTTTCTTTCGTTACAATAAAATTCTTAAACAGCTAAATGTGATTGTAAATTGAATGTTTTAAGATTGATGGCTCTAACAATTAAATGCTTAATTAAAAGTTCTTCTGTACACATTTTTTTTTTGCAAGCGAATCTTATATGGATAATGTGTAGTAATGAGATCTTTTTTAAGTTAAAGATTTTAGGAAGTATATCTTGGTATGAAATAATTTTTATACCCGCCACCAAAAAATGGTGGGCTATATTTGATTGGTTATTCCGTTTGTAACACATCGAAATATCCATTTAAGGCCATATAAAGTATATATTTTCTGAGTCCTGAATTCATTTTATGACGATCTAGCTATGTCTGTCTGTCTGTCCGTCTGTCTGTCCATCTGTTGAAAGCACAATACAGGTCGGACCGAAAAAGCTAAGGGGCTCAACTATTGCCAGAATATTTCTTATACACAAGATTTGTTTGATATTGAAAATGGGTTAAATCGGAATATGAGGAACATCGAATAAAATGCAATTGTGTCTAAGCGCATTAACGTAGAGCCATAAAATTTCGAATGTATATTTCCTGAGTAAAAAAATATATTTCTAATTTATGCAATAAAAAAGGAGCTATAGATCCAAGTGTATGAAAATTTATACCGCGCAGTGTATTTTTCGGTATATTCAAAATTTTAAACGTAATAAAACTGACAAATTTAGATGTGTGACTCTGAAATTTTGCAAACATTGCTTTTTGATCAAAAGCTTTGTACTAACGGAAAATAAATATGACACGCCTACCTCCCATATAACACTTTACCTAAAATTAATATAGTTTCTTTATGAACAAAGATTTTTTGACAGTTCAGGATATATCCTTCACATCACGGGTAAACCTAAATTTTACCTTAATTTTTTTTTTAAATAAATACAGACAATTCTTAGCCTTTTTAATCCTAAGAACGTCGGTCTTAATTGCAATGGATATAGGGCAATCTTATATGGTATTAAATCACTAATACGTAAAACCTCTATGCTAAATACTGTATGCTATAAAAATTCTTCTTAGTCTAACACAAATTTTTGTTTATTTGTTGTTCAATTGAAGATCTGCGTAAACTATGCATTGCGGAACTAAAAACTTATTCTTAAAATACCCATAAACGACACACGTACATATCGAGGGCTTAATATAAAAAGCACTTATCTCAATTTTCTATTACTTAACAAGAGAAGGAAAAAACTTGAAAGACTGAAATTATTGTTTGGGATTTTTTGTGTGGCTGTAATTTTTTAGGGGTGATGTGTTTCTTAGTTGACTACCAGAAAACGTTAAAAACACTTTTTGGAAAAAATTGAGATACGCCCTTTTTAGATTAAGCCATCAATATTAACCATGGTTTGTTTCACTTAAACGTGCAATAATTTTAAGGAGTGTTGGCAAATATAAAGTAGACTAGTTTTAAGTATTTAAATACTTAATATCAGTTATAAAGTTAAAAATATAAATTCTCCAAAGGTCATTCTATAGAAGAAAAAACAAATTCGTTGACTAGCAAACACTTTAAAACACTTACCACACAACTATTAAGATTTCAATACTTTACAAAATTAATTAAATTTAAACTACAAACTTTTTCAATTATCTTTACTTTTATAATCTAAGCACTTGATGTTATTTAACAAAATACTGACTCGAAACAAAGACAAAATAATAAAATCATTAACAATTTAAATCGTTTAAGTTTAAAAAAATATATTAAACATTCACCTGTTTCTTTTAAAATAAATATCTTTCAAGTGTTTAACATCTTCTATTTAGTAATAATTATGCAAAGACAACTTGAAAACAACAACAAAATCACTTTCAGATGACTACGTAAATTATAAAATTATTTTTTTTTTATACATAAATCAATTATGGAAATATAGTATTAACAAGTACATACTTAGAAAAAATGTATTTATTTGTGGTAATAAATTTTATTAATATTTTATTATTGAGTAGGAAAGTTAGTAATTTAAAGTAATTTTGTATAATAAATGTGCAATTGTGATGACCCGTTTTACAAGTCTGTTGTGCGCTACTGTGGTATTCTAAGATTTTAATTCCAGATTATGATCAGTTTGGCTAAATCGCGGAAATAGTCTTTGTTATTAAATGTGTGGTTAAGTCTATTTGAATATAAAATATTTTCAAATTGATTCTTCAAGCTCGAGGTCTTTATAAATATTTGTTGTTTTATTTATTATTCAATATTTCGCTACTCCTTTGTGTAGCATCTTCAGGAAAGAAATTGTGTGTTTTAACAAAATTTTATATAATTTTCTCTATATATACAGACAATACAAAATAGAGAAGAACAGGAAATAGCTAGGACAAAATTGACTACAATTATAGATAATCATTTAAATAAAATGAAGTTGACGAATAGAGATAAGTTTCTATTGGATACAGTAAATGAGACGAATAAATTCTTAAAGGGAAATAAGGACATTCTTATTTTGAAAGCGGATAAGGGTAATACTACTGTAGCTTTAAGAAAACAAGATTATGATATGAGAATGGAAAATATTCTAGGAGATATTACAAAGTACGAATTAATTAATAGGGATCCAACAAATAGATTACAAAAGGTGAATAATAACATAGTTGAAGAACTTTTTAAACTAGAGATAATAACGAATACTGAGCGTAACATACTAAAGACAAATATTGCTACGGCACCTAGGATATATGGACTACCGAAAATTCATAAGGAGGAATATCCCTTAAGACCAATTTGTTCATTTGTTAATTCTCCTTCTTACCAACTCTGTAAATATGTAGCTAACATTCTGAGGAAGATTACTGAGAGTTCTAAGTATAATGTTAAGGATTCATTAGAATTTAAAGATAGAATAACTGACCAATACATAGAAGATGATGAGAAATTGATTTCACTAGATGTAGTTTCATTATTTCCAAGTATACCTGTTGACTTAGCTTTAGATATCATAGAAGGGAAATGGAATATGATAGAGAAATATACGAAAATGGGGAAGAATTTATTTTTGAGAATTATTCAATTTTGTATTGAAGAAAACAGATTTTTTCAATATGATGGTAAAGTGTATTTGCAGAAAAAGGGATTACCAATGGGATCTCCAGCATCCCCAATTGTAGCGGATATAGTTATGGATAAATTATTGGACACTTGTATGGGAAAATTAAGTATTGGACCGAAGATAATAATAAAATATGTGGATGATATTTTTTGCATTGTTTCGGAATGTGCAATTAATGAAATGTTGGATACACTTAATCAATTCAATCCTAATATTAAGTTTACAATGGAAGTGGAAGTTGGTTCGAAACTCCCTTATTTGGATACATTATTGATTAGGAGAGGTAACAGTATAGTAGTGGATTGGTATCAGAAACCAACTGCATCGGGGAGAATCATTAATTATTATTCTAAACATAGCAGACAGATTATTATGAATACGGCTAAAAATTTTATAAAAAGAGTATTAACAATTAGTGATAAAGATTTCCATATGGAAAATAGGGAGAGAATTAAGGAGATATTGATTGACAACAATTTTCCTATTCAAGTAGTTCAAAGTTTGCTAAATCAATTTAGAAGGAATCATGATAATAATAATGATAATAATAATAATGATAACAATAATAATAATAGTAATAATAATAGAAATAGTTATTCAGACATAACAGAACGGAAAATTTACAAGTCTATGACTTATGTGCCGCAAATTTCGGAACGTTTGAAGAAATCTAGAATCTTTGATTCTGAGAGATATGGAATAGCTTATAGGACATATAATACATTAGGTAGACTATTTAGTAAGACGAAAGATAGAATAAATAAGTGGGACATGTCAAATGTAGTATATAAAATACCTTGTAACGGTAATGATAATGAGAGTTGTGATAAGGTTTACATAGGTACGACAAAGAATAAACTTAAGACGAGAATAGCTGGACATAGATCGGACCAAAAGTATAGAGACAATATTAATTCACAAAAAACGGCTTTGGCAACACATTGTTCTAAATCGAATCACTATCCAAACTTTGAAAATGTATCAGTTCTAAACATTGAACATAATTACAAACGTAGATATATGTTAGAAATGCTACAGATAATAAATATTCCAGGAACACAAAGAATTAACTTTAAGGCAGACACAGATAATGTTGCTCAGAACTATAGGCATTTAATACACAAAAAATAACATTCCCAAAAGCTTTAAATTTAGTAATACATATTTTGTGTTAATATTTTGTTATGTTACATTTTTAATATAATAATTTTTATGTTAATTTTTGTAATACTACGTTTTTTAAAAAATTTTTTTGAAATGTTTATAAAATATTTTTATGTTAGAAAATTATATAAAATTTTGTTAAAAAAAAAAAAAAAGAGAAAATTATATAAAATTTTGTTAAAACACACAATTTCTTTCCTGAAGATGCTACACAAAGGAGTAGCGAAATATTGAATAATAAATAAAACAACAAATATTTATAAAGACCTCGAGCTTGAAGAATCAATTTGAAAATTTTATAAAATAAAGGTCAAATAAGAGCAATAAGAATTGAATATAAAATATTTCAATAACTTTTTATATTGTACAAATTATTTATTTAAAGGAAAACTTCAAATAAAACCCATTTCTTATTTTAAACATATTAAGTTTATATAATAGAAAACAAGAGTATAAAACCAATAGCAACAGTGATTAGAAAAAGTTTTTTTTGCAAATGATCACAGCGGTCATAATGATGTCTGTCTGGCAGCAAAATAAAATAAAAAAGTTTGACTGAATTCAATGTTCAACAATTGCTCTATAACATCATTATCAATATTATAAACATCTTCATAATGATGATCAGTTAGATGTGGCAAAACAAAAAAAAGGAAAAAAATATCATTATGATCATGTTAAATCATGATCATGTTGTATGTAAAAATACAACAATAGGAATCGAAAATGATTACTCTTCCATGAGTAATTGAGAGTAAAGTACTCAGTTTCTAATCTTTAAACAAAAATCATTATTTAATAACATTACGATCATAATCTATGAGATGAGCACAATATTACAATGATCTAGAAGAACATGGTTATTAGGCATAAATGATCAAACACAGCAACAACATTTAATAACATTTCATAATGATGCCGTTCAAGTTAGTAATGATGATCATGGCAAATAAGTAAAGAGCAGAGTAAAATGTTTCAAATATTAATAGAATAGTAGTTGATATTATGTTGTTATTGTTGTAGAGTCATTGTTTGCTTTGTATATTTAGATGATACAACTAAAGTGAAGGCAGTAGTACAATATGCTCAACCAACTTTTTTTGTTGGCAACTCCATTTTAAATATTGCTATTGTATGCTGTTGCCGCTGTTCACCGTTTCAGCAACAGCAGCAGCAGAATCATTCGCATCATCTGTAATTGTTATAAAAAGCAATGCATCGCTGTCTCAAACCCTAATTCAAATCTAACGTGTTGTTTCGAACGGTTCATAATACAACAAATATATTTTATTAAACAAGAAAAATTACAAAACAATTGTTTTGAAAAAAATTAACTTAACAATTACGTTGAATTTCAACACAAAAGAGAATTACAAATTGTTCTTTATAGAATCAAAAAAATAAATTCCCTTTTAACCAATAATTTGTGGCAAACAAAAACAAAGGATTACAAAATAGTGCATGGATTATTGAGTGTTAGTGCGAAGAGAAAAAATCTTAAAATTATTAATTATTTCGTATTTGGGATTACAAGTTTGTGCTGCTAAAAATGTTGTCAATGAAAACCTTTGTTCTAATTGTGAGTATTTAAAAATTAATAAGAAACATTTATTAACAGTTTTTAATAAAAAAAGTGTTGGCTTAAATAACTAACAACAAACATTAAGGGCCGTATTCATAAAAAATATTTTAGATTTATTAAAGGCTTATTTGACAGATGTTGTAGAGAAATTTGTCAAATAAGCCTTTAATACACCTAAAATATTTTTTATAAATACGGCCCTAAGTATTTTCAGTTTTAAAGCAAATTATTTTACAATAGGATCAAATACTTTAACAACCAGTTTCTTTAAATTGAACTAAATTTAGTGGCTTCAAAAATATTATTTTTAGTACCCAAAATTTTGATAAATTCTGTGAAAATTTTTTTTATAAAATTTTAAATTCTGTTATTTGTATAAACAGCCAGTATATTTAACAATTTTACAAAATACTTAAAATGGTTCTTGCGTTACTTATTTAACAATTTCTTATTGTTTTCAACTTATCCTGAATATCCTTTAAAACAAAATCTAAAATATCTAGTATTTTGCTAAATTTGTTGAACACTAATGCTTAAACATATAACAATATTAATACAAAACTAACCATGTTGTAAAATAAACTATTCAACATTAAGGCAAATAGTGTTGTTAGCAAAATGCTTGCAAAAGTAGTACATTATTTATTTTGTCATCCAAAAACCAGAGTAAATCGGATTGTTTTATAAATAAACAATAAATATTAATTTAATTTTATGAACAAACGCATACATATGTATATAAAAAGTACACATACATGCACACATACATATCGCTACTTTAACAGAAAGGACCATAAAAATTTCAACTGCCTTATATTCAACAAGTGAGACTACTACTACGTCGTGTCGAATCTGATAATACCCTTCACCATCATGCATATAGGTATAGTGGCCACATCGTGGCCTAACCAAGACTTAGTGTTATTATTTATATTACATAAGTAGTTAGGTGTATTCTAGTACTCAAGCCCTTTCATTTGATACTCATATTAAGGGCGCAAAGCCATAAATATTTTTTTCCATCCATATATTAGCCATTTTGTTTCGGATGCCACCTTGGATTTTATCTTCTTCATTGTTTTCGGTATTTTACTAGTCAAGTTCTTTCGTTTGATACCAATATTTAGGTGATTTAGGTCGGTACATTTTCAGTTACTAGATTTCTCTCATTATTTTTAACTTAATCTTTTTTAATAGTTTAATATTCTGCTGGTCAATCTATTTTTTCTATATAGATACCGTTGCCCTTTTTTGTACAGAAGCTGATAAAATCGATTTTCGCTTGTATATTTTAGTAAAAACAACGAAGCAATTGTATCTGTGTGTTTATGTAGCACTTCGTTTCAAATCAATTTGCCACTCTTTCACGGTAATAATTTTTGAGATGGCTTGCATCTTTACCAAGTCCAAATTAGAACCTTTAGTAACTGGATATATTGAAAAAATATACATAAATTTCCAATTTTTTTTCAATAACCGATTTATCCGAATTTTTTTATAAATATTTCTAGAGACATACTGTATCTATAAATAGCAACAGGCATCTCTGCAAATTAATTTAAAGTTGAAATTTTTTTATTTTTACGGTTGTAATTATAAATTGTACATATATACCCATAGGTTTTTTTTTTGTGGTGATTTAGGAAAATCCCTTCGGATCATCAGATGTCGTCACATCCGGTATGTGGTCTTACCACTAAAAACCTACCTACTTCTGAAAATTTTTCTATCAGGAACCGCGTTCGCATTACTTCGCATAGAGAATCAGAGTGGTTCAGCCACGTTACTCTATTGCCTGCGTCCAGGCGGATAATAGTGATCCCCTATCAAGATCAATCTTCTTCGTTTTTAGTACGTTCTCCGCGTATTTCACGACCATTTGCCAATTTCCATTTCCGCGTAACATTTGGCTGATAATACTCCCAACAGTTACGGGACCAATCTCCTCCTCCAATTTCTTTCTCTCATTTTGCCATCGTTCGCAATTAAAGAAAGTATGTTCCGCGTCGTCAATAGCTCCGTCGCCATATATACAGCTTAGATCCTCAGCTTTTCCCATTTTATAAAGGTATTTCCTGTAATAGCCGTGTCCCGACAGCATTTGGGTTAAGTAGTAATTTACCTCCCCCTCATTTCTATTGAACCATTCATTAATCCTTGGAATTAGTTTTGCGGTCCATCTTCCCTTTGCAGAGCTGTTCCACTTTTCTTGCCACTTCTTTAGTGTTTCCATATACACATAGTAGTACAAAATATTACTTATAATTCTCATTGGGTTTATAGCAAGTTCAGTATAAACCGTCAAAGTTATAAGGAAGAAGGGAGCAGCTACTGGCATTGCTCGTGTGGTACTTTGAATTAGCCCTTTAAAGTAAGACCCAAAATTGTGTCGATATCTGTTCCCCAAACATGTGCTCTGTTGTCGAAACTAACTCGTATTTTTACCGAATCTGAATACAAGGCCCTCCGAGTTTTCCTTATATTCGTCATAACACTAACGCGTAATATATTGCTACCGAATATAAGGACTACCGCATTTTCCTTACATTCGTCGTAACACTCTTAGTGTAATCGAATATAAAGCAATCCGCATTTTACATTCCCCGGTAATCATTGGCATTTCAAACGAAGGTTTCCTTACTACAGAACTGTGATTTTTGTTCAAATCAACCAACAACTTAGTGTTTTATTCCCAAAGGAAGCAGACCATTGAAACCACCCGTGGACAGAATGAGCCCTACCACGGCTGTGAAATAAAACTGCATTACACGGTGAAAATATAGGTAAAAAAAGAGACAGTCCTATTTATTTGCTTGTATCTCAGTAAGTTATAAGGCACGATTATTTGCAAAAGACTAATACCACAAACAGATTTAAAAACCCCCCATATATATCATGGTAAAGTTTATCTCAATAAACACATGGACATATGAATATTACTTAATTATCATAGTCATAAGCTTTCAGAAAATATATACTTCATGGGGTTGGAAATGTTTTTGTAGAAACTTGAAACGGAATGACAAATCTGTATATACCCTTGGCATCAAAGGTGAAGGGTATAAAAATCAGTTTTTGTGTCCAACACCAAAAAATGTTGCGGTTAAATTTATTTCATCAATCCATTTACTACATCTCGAAAAACATGCTTCAGCCTCCATTGGTCATATCGCCTTTGATTTCTTGTATAACTCCAAAATATCTTAGTGATGTCTGTCCATCTGTCCGTGAAAAATATGCATGCATAGTCCAACTGTCCGTGAAAAGTATGCATGCATAATGCATCATATGATACACTATGCTTTTTGTTTCATGGACGCAAATTTATTACTGAATATAAAAAATGTAAGCATATGTCCTTTTTCGGAATTAGGAAATTGGATTAATTTTATTGCATTAATGAGTGTAAGCTTGATAAATTTCTGAACTTTCTTGATCTTGGCATTTTGCTTGATCACTAATTAAATTTTCGTGACCATATTTTTTTAATTGTTAACAAGGCAAATGGTTACTTGTATTTATTAAGAGGTGGTGCAAGGAATTTCTTGATCGACCTATTCTAGAATACGGATCAATTATTTAGGATCCTTACTACAATATTAATATTGATAGTATCGAGTCTGTATAAAAGAAGCTTTTGTCTACGTGGCCTTGGATGGAATTCGTTTTAACTACCTGCATACGAAAGCAGACTCTGTCTAATAAAATTACCAACTTTAAAAAGTCGTCGTTCAATGCTGAGTTTTTCTTTTGTGCTAGGCCTAATTTAAGGCGATGTCGACTCTGAATTCCTGCTAAGTAAAATATATTTTAATGTTCCAACCAGACCAACTCGAAACTTCCGTCTTATTAACTTAAAATACTACAGATCCAACTATGCTAATGATGATCCTCTTCGTCGTATATATGAAAACTTTACTTTTTATCACCTTATTGGTCTTAATGAAAGTAAAGAAATTGTGAAAATAAATATTATTTTATATTTAAAAATTTACGTGTTATTTCATGTTAAAGTTTGTTTTTTTTTAATTACGGGTTGCTTACATCTAAACAAATTTATATGTTCTTAAGGCACAAGTAAAAAAGATTTTTACTTTTGTTTGCTTTGAGTCATTATTACAACTTGCCAACAAACTTAATGTTAATAAAAGCTTACGTTTGTTAACGTGAGCAATAAACTAACCATTAAGTATTTTTCGTTATTACTACCTCCCTGTAAAATAAATTGTATTTTTTTTAAATATGGCAGCACCAAAGCAAATACCGACTATTTGTAACATATTAATAAGTTCCTTCAAAACAAAGTGTCAACGACAAACAATTCCTTTATACCGGAGAAAATTTGGTAACTTTTAATTTATAAATCTCACGTTAAAAGTTAAAGATAGAGTGATCTTCCCTTTAACATATCGGACACTTTTAGGTTAAAATGAAGTTGTAATAACGAAAAACTAGTTATCTGTCCGATAACATCATAACTTAAGTTATTGGTAAGTTAAAATAATGGCCCTTAGACTTTTATAATGGAAAGTAAAATTAAGTTATAAAATTTAAGCCAGCGCTTGCTTATCATGATGACGTAACTGATACAAGAAAACAAAAATAACAATAACTTGTATTCGATAATTAAATATTGTTAGAGTAAATTTGATATGATCATAGCGATCATGTCGTTACTATGTTTTTTTATTCTCTTCTTCTTCTCTATTTACTTAGATATATTGGGTAATATATTGTATATTTATAGAAAATATTTCAAAAATGTTTATGTGATAGATATAATATTTACGTTTGTTAAAAAATACAACAAAATTTTATGAAAATATATGTATGTGTATATGTACAACAGTTCAATATTGATTAACTCATATGTACGTACGTATGTGTAGTTACTTTTATTTTAGTCACACACATATATAAAACAATAAGTACCATTTCCACAACTATTAATAATGTTTATATGTATATACTTACATTAAAAAAAAACTTTTTTTCACACATACTAAATATATGTTTGTATGTGTATACATATATGTGTATGCATCTGTAATTGTATACTTTATCCTAGTCTTAGATAACAATTTTCTACAACAAATCGCAGACAAACATAAAATAAATATATTTCATATACGAATATTAAATGTCATTTAACATAGAATTTTTGTTTATCTTTTTTTCTGATTTATTTTTTATTTATATATGTTTTTGTGTTTTTATAACATATAAAAATATGCACATATCTATTAAATAAATAAACAAAATTCTTTATAAACATATTTATATAAGTATTGTCTTTTATTATGGTAAATCTTATAAAATTGTCTTTAATATTTTTCTTTTGGTTGTGTCCAAATTATGTAAAGAATTTGAAAAACTAAATAAAGATTTTATACTGGAATGTTGTATTGAAATTTTAAGTAAATATTTTTACAAAAACAAAAGAAAACAATGTTTATAAACACACATAAAACAAAGGATATTTTAAACTTTAATAAAAGTTATACATAATAGTACATAGTATAATTGATACAAGATTTTATTAAGAAAAAGGAAAAAAGAGACAAATGTAAAGCATACTTTAAGGGAACTAAGAACTCTTTTATTAACATATGCATACAGGGGAAGATTTATTTTCTTACCTAAAAATTCACCTGGTACTTTAACAGGTTAGTAATATACAAGTAAAAGTTCTAAATTTTGCCGAACCGAATCTGATAATAACCATCACTATAATTTACAAAGGTCTAATTTACTACACTATTTTGATTTATTATATCCGATACTAGTTTTGATTTTGATAGATTTTGTATTCTAATAGTCAACCCCGTTCATTTTTTATCCATATTCCTCTATTTTGCATCAGACGTTATCTGTTTATTACATTTTTTTATAGTTTACTTTACTGTACAGGTCGTTGCCCTTTAGGTGGGTAGGTATGTAGGTAGGTAAGTAAGGCTGGTGCAAAGTTACCCTCACACCCTCACCCAGAGACCAATACGGTCCATTGTGACGTCTTAAAATAAAAATAAAGAGAAGATTAGAATAAGATTAGGAAAAAAATAATAGAAGATAGACAAATGGAGAAGTAGTGGATATCAAATTAATGCGAAAAAAAGAGCCAAAACCCTACAATTGACATAATTCCAGTCTCATGTCACGGAGCCAGGTCATTCCCATTACGAATCGTATCATATTCTTGAGTCCACAGCTCGAGATATCCCATAATCCCCCTGTAGTCTCCCGATCCTCACACAGCCTCTACATATCCGACAGGTTCAGTTCCATTCTTACCGCCATCCTGCCCAACATACAGTGGACCGTTACCCTTTAAATTGACACCAATATTGTGGGGTTTGAAAAGAATATTTTGGTTGATTGATATTTGATCCATATATCTGCCATTTTATTTATAAAGGCTCTCTTTATTTTCAACTTTTATTACTGTATTCTGCTGGCCAAGCCCGTTCCTCTGGTATCAATATTAAGAAAACTTGAATGTGATACATTTTTATTTCTGGATTCGACTGTTTAATGAATTTATTGTAGGATATTTTGTAGTGGCGGCCATTACGGATTTTAAATTTTAATAGTGTTATGTATTCTGCTTGTCCAGCTCTTTCATTTATTTACCTTATTTTTATACCCATATTGACTCTCTAAATTGTCTAGAAGCTGAAGAAAGTCTTTTGTAAATTTTAGGAAAAACACCGAAGCAGCTTTTTGTTTTGGTTCTTATATATCAGCTAGTTCTCAATTTATCAGGAACCATTTTCAAGATCATGGCTTGCAAAGTGGTGTTTTAAGTGTATCCATAAACTACTAAGAAGCTGGTGAATCTGGTTTTCGAAATAATTTTTGCATACAAATTATTTAGGGCATACAAATTTTAACATTTTTGGTAAAAAAATATAAGAAAAACAAAGGCAGTTATGTTTATTTGTTTATAACTCAAAAAGTTCTAAGGCGCTTGTGCTGGGTTCTAAAAGGCGATTCCTTCTTCGATATTTATACAACATGTAGGGACTTTTGAAGCTTGATTTCAATTAGTACACGGTTAGACGGAAATTGCCGATCAACTAATTATAAACACTTAGAAAACATGCACTTGATTAAGGTGGAGATCAATATTGTAGAAAATACAAACAAAATAGCAAAGCGATACATGTCCTTGGCATCACAGTTGAAGTATATACAAATATTTTTAAATTTTAATTATTTTTCACGATTCTTTTTTTATAACAACCTTAATAGTGGTCTGTCGTACCTACTATTATTTTTATTAAGCTCAGTAGTTCATTTCAATTATAGAAAAAAATTCCAAAAATTTAATCCACAATAGTTGAAAAAAAAATCTTTCGCTACAATTACAGTTAATATTTTAAAAAATAAATTTGTTTTATCTTCCACAGACTTCTTAACTGTTCTCTAGGCAGTTGTACTCAATTGTAAAAATATTATGTAAATTATGTGTTTTGTTTATAATCTTATCTCCATTTATGTTCACAAAACTCCTAAAAGTATGCTTTGTTTTATGATAACTTCAAAGTATGCTTTAAAATTTATACATTTCTTACACTTTTTTCTTTCACACATAAAACTTTGTTGCCTTTTTTTTTGCAAAATTTTTTTATGATTCTAAACTATCAACAGCAATGGCAGGCAGGCATCAGTAGAAATGGCAACAAAATAAGGTCGTAAAACATTAGCAATAAACATTTCATTGACAACATATGTTGTACATTGTAGCTAGCAATGACAACTGTTATACATTTTGTTGGTACTTTTTTAACATTTTTCGTTTCTTTGTCTTATTTTTTCTTCTTCTATTAAACCGAAATTTGAACAAAACTTCTTCTGTACAATTGTCTAGAAACAATAATAATATATGAAATATGTACAAACTTACACACATATGTATTGTATAATATTGGTGTGTATTGGTAGTTGTGTTAGCACTCAAAAACTTGTGTAGGATTTAAGTCGTGCCGTTTTCTAAAACAAATGTTATAACACTTCGATGATGTGAACAATTTTTTAACAATTTTTCTTAAACGAAAGAAGGCAAACAAAAAATGTGTCACACAAAAACGTGAGTTTTTTAAGATGAGGAAATGAAAAAAAGTTTTTTTCTACGCTGCAAATTAGTTAACAATAAAAATTGAGTTTATACAAAGCAATCCAACTCTTCTGCATGTGTTACTTAATGAACAAGTAGATCCTAATGATGTGCTACATGTGTGTATATTTTTAAAACCATTTGTTTCATTTTTATACTTTTTTGTTCTTAGTTAAAGAAAGATAATGATGAAAATCATTATACTTAAGTTAAACACAACATGCACGGAAAAAAATAACTTAATTCACAATTCAAACAAAAACTTATAGATTCAAATTTTTTAATAATAATTCGATGAATACATCTGTTCCTTAGATGCTACATAGGGGTCAGTAACTGAAATGTGGACTTTGAAATACGTTACCGTTTGATAACTCCGCAAATTGTCAAATAAAAGTCTTAGTTGTTTTTTTTAAGTGTATAATCAGTATTTGTTTTATATATATTCTATCAAAAATCCGTTAGTGTAAATGTCATTAAGTACTTGATAAAATTTTCTTGAAAAAACGGTCCACATTTTTTTAATATTTTTTTTGGCACATGGTTTTCTAGATTTCGACAAATATTGTTTTTGGTTTTAATAATGTTTAATATTGTTTCTTTTTCTTTTTTTTTTTTTGTTCAGCTTCTCTTTGAAAGCTTCAATAACAGTTTTTTGATAGCTTGCAACATATAACAAATGATTTTGCCATATTTACAGCCTACATTTAGGAGTAATCAAACAGTAATGACAGAAAAAATAGTATTAGAAACAAATAAAAAAATAAATATACTACTTAGAAAAATAATAAGTTTCACACAAAAAAAGTTGGAAAAAAATTGATTTTAAAGACAATAAACAAAACAAAGTTATAAATAGTTTAACAAAACTTTTAATACATTAATGTAAAAGGATTCCCATTCTCATATATTTTCTGCAGTTGTATTAAATTGGTTTTTGAAACAGTGTAGTTTATGCTTGTAAAGACTCTCTCTGTCCAACCTCTCTTCGGTTTTCCTTTTTTTTTTACTTTTCATCCATCTTTGTTTAAACAATTTTCCCCTGTAAAGTACAGCATCAGCAGAGATTTTATAAATGTTTTTCTTTTATTTCATTGTTACAATACAGTCGTTAAAATTGTTTATGTTTATAATATTTGTTTATGGGTTTTTGTGTTCTCCTCTTTTTTTTACTGCAAACAATTGTGACATAGTTTTAGGGTTGTTTGTTGGTGTAATATTTAAATTTTGTTTTTATTTTGTTTTTAACAAATATAAATATAATTCATTCAAAATATTTCTGTTTAGAATTTTTATGGTTGTTATTTTAGAAATTTCTTTTCAAGGCAAAATAATATTTGTGTTATTCGGTTTTCTGCATATGTAAATGTTTATATCGAAACTAAAAGTTTTTATTTGTAGACCACATCAAAGAAATTGTTTTTGTATGCAAATGAATGTGCTTTCAGTCTAGTTGATATACGTTAATTTTAGAAGAATCTCTAAAATTGTTTAATATTAATATAAAGGGAGGTTTTAAATTATCGAAAGTTTTTCTTTAAAGCACAGTATTTAAAAAAAATTCTATGCCAATTATGTCAATTTAAAACTATTTTTTAAAGTTTGTATGAACAGAGAAATGCTTTAAAAATATATTGTTAATTAGTAGAATTTTTTTTAGTGAAAAAACTATGAATTAAACATAAAAAATATATTTTGTATTATTAAAAAAAAAAAAGTCGCACTTTTTCTTAACTTGCTGTAACCTTCTTATCAGGTCTGTAATACTTTCCGATCTCAAATATTTAAATTTTGTACTCCCATTCCGATTGTTTTTTTCTTATATTCCAAAGATTTCGCTAATTCTGTATATTTATTTTTAATTACAAATTCTTGCATACCTTAAGGTGCAATTTTTCAATTTGTATTAGTTTACAAAATAAAATTAATCTACTTTTTCTTCTTGTTGTAACTTGTAATTCTGCAATTCTCTCCGATTGCAACTATTTAATTTATATACTCCAATTCCGATCGTTTTTGTCTTACCGTCTACTAACTCTGTGTATTTATTTTCAACCACAAATTACTGCATACCTTAAGGGGAACTTTTTTTTTCTACACCCAAAAATCTTAATTGGACATCCCTAAAAGTATTCACCCTGAAAACTATTTAAGGCGCACTTAAACCGCTAGACAGAAATTATTAAATCCTGGTACAGGTGTTACAAACGTAATACAAAATGTCTATTTTTAATAAATTTTTATCTGCTCAGGCTCAGACGGTAGAGGCTGGTAGAAATTTTAAATACTGAATTAATCTATATATATAAAACAGTAACGTGACTGACTGACTGACTGATTCATCATCGCACAGCCCAAACGCAAAGAGCTTGAGACATGAAATTTGGACAATCGGTTCCTCTTTCAATGTATAGCTCTAATAAGAAGGGATTTTTAGAAATTCGTACTTTAAGGGGGTAGAAAAGAGTAAAAATGGGTAAAATCAGTAATGTGGTAAAAAATATGTTTAAAAAATGATGCGCGATTTATATGACCACAAAAAATTTTTATTTATCGAAAAATTATCTGTTTGATAATTTTTAAAAAATTTAAATTTGCTAAAACATTTTATAAAAACAGAATCTTTATATTTTAAGCATTTAAACAAAGATTTTTTTATAAACAGGGCATCTACGTGTTCTTTTGCTTTATCGATTCCATGGTTTGTTCTATCGTTAAGAATATTATTTAACACAGTTTTAGTACAAATTTTTGATGGATCTGAGAACATAGTTGTCGTTGGATTAACACGGAATATAAGTTTTCCTAAGGCTCTACATTTCTTTTAGATTACTAAACTCGTTGACCTTTCAGCTCCTGCCGATTGTCTTTTAACCAATTCTTTATGTTTATCAAGCCCTCTGTGTTATTTAAAAGAATTAACCAATTTGGGTTTAAGTGCATCCATTTTTTATCAGCGCCCTTTACAGTTTTTACCACAAATACAGAATATTAATTATATATTTGTGTAATCAAATTCACCCATTCGGTTATTATAAGGCTTTAGGAACTCGAATTAATCGATTGTTTTTATTTTTTTGGGGCAAATTACAAAAAATTATTAATTAATAACATATCATCAAAAGTATGCATTCCAATTTCACAGTCCATTATCGCAAAAGGCTTCAACAATATTGACGCGCTGCTTAATTGTATACCTCTGCATGGTTTAATTCGTCAAACACTGAAACAAAGAAACGTTAAATGAAGTGGCTCAAAAAACTTAACGTTAAGGTGTGACCCACAATTACCTTAATGCATTTTTGGTTGTAGCATCTTTTAAAACTGTCTTAACTTGTGTGTATAATAAAGTAAAATTTCATTGCCTATTTAAAGGCGTTTTTTCTTCTCTAAATTTAAACACTTAAATGTCATCTTTCAAGATAATTTCAAGTACTTCATTTTGAATTTTCTAACAAAATATGATAATTTCCTTTGCAGTTGTATAATATATATGAAATGAAAAGATAATTTTCAAACCCTTAAAGCCTTGTCATTTAATTTTTAATGGACAGACGGACAGACAAACATAAAAGTTGACAAAATTTTTAGCTGTTTTAGTTATAACACTTGAATGTAAAATGCAAACCTAAATGGCAGTAGTAGTATGTACGTAGACGAAAAACTAGATATGCAACTCACATTTTCTGACATTTAACAAACTTAACAGAAAAAAAAAAAACAAATATGACACAAAACTACACTTAAACAGATAAATATATGTAACACACCCATAAGAAAGGACTTGTATATACTTTTACACTTATACGTAGACATTTATGACTACACTACTCTATACACTACTATGCTAGACTATTAAAACAGCAATGAATTGCCAACTTCCTTTAACACAACAACTAAAACACAATATAAGAGAATTGTAAACGTTTTTGAATTAAAAACAACCCAAAACTTAAACATACAGGAACAAGTTTTGTAACAAAAAAAAATTAATTTTTTTCGTGAAATTCTATGAAATTTCTATGCCTTTTTGCGTCCAAAAAATTCTATGCATGTTTTTTCCTGTAGTTAGATTCAAAATCAAAAAAAAAACAAGTAACAGTGCTATATTCGGCCGTGCCGAATCTTATATACCCTTGACAACGTGTAGTCATGCAATTACAATTGTTTGTATCACCAATCATCTCATATGAAATACGTGCATATGTACATGTAAAAAACAAAAAAAAAATAAAAAAAAAATATATTAAAAATAAAAAAAAATAATAAAAAAAATTACAAAAAAAAATTTTAAAAATATTAAAAAAAACATTAAAAAATTTTTTAAAAATTTTTTTAAAAAAATTTCTTAAATAAATTAAAAAAAAATATAAAAAAAAATAAAATATAAATAATATATTAAATAAAATTTTTTTGGCTCAGCTGGAATTCGATGCCATGTTTCCTTTAACTAGTATGTATGTAGGTTGTTGTTGTAATTGTGAAAAAAAAATGACGTGATCGTGGTTTTTTGCTCACATCTCAGAAAGTTATGGGGCAATTGTACTGAATTTCAATAGCGATTCATTCCTGGATATTTCCAAGAGATTGATACCATATACAGATCTGAGGAACATATAGTTGCTTCTAAAAGTTGATTTCAACCTACACACGGACAGACTGGCAGACGGACAGACGGTTAAGGCTTAATCGACTCCTCTATTCATAAGCTTTCCGAAAATATATACTTTATGGGGTCGGAAATGAAAATTGTAGAAATTGCAAACGGAATGACAAAGCTATATAAGCTATAGGGTATAAAAAGAGATCATAGTATTAGAGTCTGTTCATACACACATACATACATACGCAGGAAAAAAGTGTCTGGTTAGTTGTTATTTGTGTTTGTGTATTTTTGTTTGTTTTTTTTTTCAAACTAAACCCAGCAACACTCTGGTTTTAGATTTTGATCTTTGCGGTATTGTATAGCTTTTTAGCCATATTTTTTTTAAAACTCTTCCTCTTCTTCTGTTCGCGTAAGGAGAACTTTGGTTTTTATACCGTTAAATGCAACAAAACGTGTTATTTGCTATGATACTAAACTTTTCTACACTGAATGTTGGAGTAGTATTATTATTTTTATTTTATGTTTGCCTCTTTTTTTTTTTAATTGTACGTTTTATTGTAAAAGTAAAGAGTCTTATTGCGTTATATGGGAATGAAAATTAGGAGGACCAGCTTAAAGGTTATAAAAATCTTGATTTAGAGAGACATTTTAGGGATTCCTGTAGCTAATAAAAAAGTTAATGGAAAGATAAATCCTCTTTTTATAGAACATTTTTTATATACAATATTTATTTTTTTTACAAATGTATACTATTGAAAACTTGGGAAAATAATGTACCTTTTTAAGTTCCTTCGTACATTCGGACATAGTCAAAGGACCCTGAGCTGGATAACTGTTCTGATCACAGGACATGGCAACTTCCAGTATTATCTGCACAGGATTAAGGTTGTGGAGGATAATGTTTGCAGAATGTGCCTTGAGACTGCTGAGACAGCGGCAATGGCTGGCAGTAGACTAAGTACCACCGGCAGGCACACACTGGATGTGAGTGCTATGAGGGAAATTAGTCTAGGGTAGATGCTCGCGATTACAAAGGACTCTGTGATGAAGATTGTAGACAATCATTAGTCTACAATGTGAAGTCACAAAAGTCTAGAGCAAAAGCCTGGGATGGCACGGGACTCTGTGAGGTCGGGGATACCCTTTTTTTGGTAGCCTTGTAATCTCTGGGAAACGAAGGGGGTCATAAAAGGACCCTTTTATGGAATAGGTCTGCTTTGGTATTCCCCCTATATGTATAAGAAAATGGACGGTTCTTAACACATTCTATATTAACCGAAATGTTTCAAGATTTCAACACGTCTGCGTTTTTGTTCAACCCGAAAATATCAATATTTTAAATACTTTTTTATACTAAATCTAAAAAAAACTAAATTATCCCATTTTTTACGATTTGTTAGAATAAAAAATACCGTTATAAAGGGTAGTTAAAGGGTTAATAAGCTCTAGAAAAATATTTTCCATAACATTTTCTACAAGTTGCTTAACATATACAATACCTCAATACCTCAGATGTAAAAAAGACATAGATTTATATACCGAAATGATGCAAGAACAGGCAAAAGCTTCCATTAACCACCTTTTACAAAAAATTTCGATGTGATCCTTCAATATGTCGACACTCGTTTATTTTTTTTGTCTCCTCTACCAGAATCAATCATTGAAACTCCTTGGTTTTAAAAAAAGTTAGAAAATGTTATACATTATAATCACATTAAATTTCACACTGGTACTGAATAGAACCAAAAAAAGTTTATGACTTAAGGCAGTTGGTTTAATATTTTTTTTATATTTCTCATTTTTAAATAGGCGTACTCTAGTTGTAACCATCTTATAAATAATAGTCAATAATTTGTCAGCGTAGTATTTTAGTAAAATATGATAAAAACTACAATAACATCAGTAAGACTACAACTAGATTTTTAATAAATAAAGGGTCCGCTATCTAACGTTTTTTTTCAACTAGTGCCTATTTCGTGAATGGTAACACTTAGCTCATGTCTGATTCGACAGATAATTAGTTTTATCCTTCTGCTTAACGAATATGGTTGTGTATACGCTTGAACGACGCTGAAAAATATTGCGGCATTACTTTTGCCGATTTTGCAAAAAAAATCATCTTTTAAAATGAAGCTCATTTTGATCTTGGCGGGTATGTACACAATCAAAATTTTTCGCATTTGGGGCACAGAAAACCCGCACGCATACATTGGAAAGCCGATACACCCAAAACGAGTCACTGTTTGGTGCGGATTTTGGTCCAGAGGCATAATTGGCCCATTTTCTTCGAAACTGAGCAAGGAGTGGCGGATCCTTTATTATCAAAATCTAGTGACAAACAAGATTGTATTTTGTATTAAAAATTAATAAAAATTATAAAGATTTTGCTCAAGTGCAAATACTTTAAGAATATATTGACATTGAGGTTTAAAGTTACGAAAGTCTGCATATTAAAATAAGCCAATTGTTGCCAATATTATATAGTGTAAACTTCTTAGGTGAAGTGCAGAATTTAATAATCGGGAATTAAAAATATCCCGAGCTGCTAATGTTGGTCTATTTTCGCGAACATTGTATATAAAATACTACAAAGTGGCTCAAAAGTTACCACCTGATGTTTGATCCTATGGTTTGGTTTAAATTTGATGTCAAAGCTTTTCAAGTATCTTTTCTCTTCACAAATATTAAATCAGAACTCACATTCATCGCTATTTGCAAAACTTATATCATTTTCCGATAAATTGTGTTGGCTTTTGTGCCACCTTGTATTTTCGAACTAATTTTTTCCAAAAGGTTTTTATTCACATTTTCTTTACAACAAAATATTTGACAAATTTTTATGAAAAAAGTATTTTATCGCTACCTAACTGGTGGCTAGAGCAGGGCAAAAATAGTGATATAAATGAAAGAAAATAGCAAATAAAAGTAAAAGTATTGATTGCTGTTTGGTTAAAATTTCAATCTAAATCATTGTGGTAAAATATATGAAAAAGGAAAAACTAAAAGTAGTTACCGAATTCAATTAACTTAAGTCCCGGGAGTTAAATAGATGATATTTACAACCAACATGTAACCACCGATCAGAGAGTGCTGATGATGAAATCGTAGCTGGTTTCGAAAATGCATTCCACTCGGCTAGTGTCGGCAAAAATATAATTTTTAAGATTTATTCTTTAATTTATCACAATTAAAAAATTCTTTGTAAAAATAAAGAATGTCAAATATGAACTCAAGCCTAATTAAAAATGTCAGTTTAAAAAGTATTTTATACTTCATTTGCTTGTTTGTACCTGTTTGTTAACATTTTAATTCATTTTTTTTTTTGTTATAGTTTCAATTTATAAAAGATTTTTGTATCAAATTTTCCAAACTGACATCTTGTATGGCCACCTTTTTTGTTCCTCATCTCCTTTTATAAATGAAACAAACATAAACTCTAAATGGTTGCTAAGAAGTCAAAAACTTTTAATACGATTTTTTTCCTTCTTATTGCGTTGTTTTTTTTTCTAATAAAATCCTTGTTTTTCTCGTAATTCCAAAGAAAAATTACGTGTTTTTTGCTATAATTTTTACGAGACGGCAATGTTTGTGTTTCGTTTGTGAAAGAAAAAAACCTGGCAAAAGCCAGACAGGTCAAGACTTATTTATTTTGAATTTCTGCTATTTATCTTGAAAATTCATCAAAAGAATTAAAAATTTCTCTTTTAGTTTTGAACATTTCTTTTGCCATTATGTGTCTTTGTCGAAATTTTAGCTTCTAAAGAAAGTAAATGTTTATGTTTAAAATTATAAAAGTATTGTATGCAGACAAGTACGAATACAATTGTTAAATTATTTTAAAATTTATAATGCAACGGGTCACAAATATTTTAGCAATATTAATAAAAAAAAATTCAAATAGAAAAAAATACGTATAAAGCTAAAGCAAAATTATATTTGTCTACTGCAGTATTTATAAAAAAAAATATTTTAGGAATATTGAAGGTTTATTTGACAAATTTTTGCGCCACGTCTATCAAATAATCCTATAAGAAACCCAAAAACTTTTTATTTTTATGGTTATGACAGCTAGTATATATCATATATCGTCGCTGCTCTTACGTGACGGTTATGATAATTTTTGAAATTTTTTTTATTGCTACATTTTGAACCTCTATCGGTCATACATCTATTCACCAAACCATTAAGTGATATCTTGATAAGTTCAAGAATAAAAATAATCGGAATGCGTAAGTGTAATAGTGCAAAGTTACAAAATAAACTAAGTAAAAAACACATAACTGAATTTGTTTTAGCAATGACGTTACACTTTATATATTCTTATACTTTCTTAAGCTTGATTGACACGTGCTATAACTATAACCATACAAAACAGCTGTTGAAACCAAAGTTATGGGCAACAATGTATTTGATTTTAGGTGATTGGCCATAACACCATAGCTTTAATCATAGAAACCAATTGAATTTTGATTTCTTATGGATATAGCTTTATGGTTATATCACGTTTAATTTTCATTTTTATTTATTTATTTAATTTTCTAATTTAATTAACCAAAGACCATTTGCCCGTTGTAGTTAAACACACCAGAGTCTCTGGCGGTACACTACTTACTACTCCATTGGGGCACCCTTTATTTTTATATTTTATCTTTATTTACATTTAGTTAATTTAACTATTAAAAGTGTTCACCCTTTGCTTTAGAATAAGCTAATACTTCATTATTGGACCACATGTAGTATAAGTAATATTAATTGGTATTATTCAACATAAGGCTAATTTATCTGTGCAAATCGTGGGTCACAGCCAGAGTTTTCAGATTAATTTTGATATTTTGTTTTTAATATAAAATATATATTTTAATAATTATTATTATAAATATCTTTTATAAATCTTTAAAATAGATTTAATACAATTTGCTAAAATTTTCCAAAAATAAAAAAGTTGTCATGATTTCTGATTCATTTTTTTTTTCCAAAAAGCATAAAAAGGTTCAATATTTGCTTTAAAATAGACTAACAAAAAAAAAAGAAAAAAAGAAAACAAATAATTTTTGTTGTTTATGTTAAACAAATGTAAGATATACATAGGTATGAATGTATGTATGCATGCAGTTGCGATTCTACTGCTGTATGTATAAAAGTTATCAGAGATTTATATCAGGTTTATTAAACTGATTTTCTATGTTAATTTGATAAACAAACCCTATATACCCTAAACGATATTTGGAATTCATTGCGAACGTACAAAAGAAGAACAACATTTGCATTGCACTTGCATTGATATAACTTGTAATAACGCGTCAAGAAGTTCGTATTGCATAGAAGATATTGTATAGAACGTTGGCCACACTTTTTTAACTGGCGGCCATTTTTTCGGCAGGCTAGTGCTTTATGTTTAATTTGGTTTGCCATTTTAAAACAAATAAACTGACGTATAAATAGCAAAGCATAGATTTGGTGAATAGGCGCCAAAAAGTATTGCCGTTGAACCCGATTTTCTTAATCGAATTTTGTGGAGCAATGAAGCTCACTTTTGTGTGAATAAATACACGAATTAACAAAACTGGCATACTTAGGGTCATTATTACCACTTGCTGTTTGTTAAAGGCAGGATTTTGTCGGACCGATAAATGGTTTTGCATAATAAAGCCTTCAATTTTTATTTTTGTTTCCATTTAATATTATTATTTTAATAAAAATACCAATAAAAATTTGAAGTTGTAATAATGCAAAGCTATTTATCGGGCGTAAAAAATCCTACCTTAAACTAACGGCAAGTTGCAATAATAGCCCTTTAAGTGATAACATGTGTTGAGGCATCATTACATTTAGAAAATTTTACTGTCTTCTACAGTAAACTTTCTGGGCTGATGTAGTCATTGGTTCGTACTTCTTTGAAAGCGATGATGACCAGAACGTGACAGTTCATGAACTGAACAACTATGATGTTCAAGAGTTGCAATTCAACAAGAAGGCGCAACATGCCACACACCTTGTGTCACAATTGATTTATTGAAGGGAACATTTTGTAACTCATAGTTTCACGTTTCGGCTCCCTGAATTGACCTCTGCTAGAATATTTTCTTTGGGGACATGTTAAGTCGCTAGTCTAAGCCGATAACACCGCAACAATAGACCACTTGGACGATAACATTCACCGCGTTATTGCCGACATAAGGACATAAATGTTGAAAACAGTCATTTAAAATTGGACCTTCTAACTACACTACATCCGAGCCAGCCGTGGCGGTCATATGCTAGAAGTCATATTTAAATTATAATGCCAAATGTTTAGATTTCGAAAAGAGTGAATTTCATGTCAATTTAAAAAATACGTCTTTCTTTATTTCATTTCATATTTCTTTACTTCTATAAAAATCACCCTTTACGTATATGCACACATGTATGTATGCACATGAACTTTAATATGAATCAAAGTGAAAGGATGCCAGATATTAATATTTACATAAGAGAAGACTTAACTACAATGTTGTTAAAACATTGTTTACACGAACCATCTATTTTTGCTCATACATACATATGAATATCTCATATTTCATACATAAAAAAACTAGACTTAAATTATTATGGTTTTTTTGGTACCGAATTTAACGATTCTCTTAACAAATTTATAGCCAATTAAATCGCAAAATATTTTCTAAATCGCCAAAGAATCGCCATGTCGCCAAATCAAAAATTAAAATCACCATGCTTGGCGAGAAATCGCTATATTTGACAATCCAGTACACAGCTAATACTATTTCCTCTCTTTTCTCTTAAATCTAAAACTGTTTGCTATAGTTTAAAAAACACTGCTTGCGAATAGTCGATTAGATTAATTTTTACGCTGTCGACGAATTTTAACAAATAATTATAATAAAAAAACACCAATTTTTCCCTTCACTTATTTTATTAACCATGTAACTGCCTAATATTTCCTTTTATTCAAATAATTTGTAATTTAGTGAATCTCTTTGCAGTATTAAAATTTTTTAAAAACTACCGTTAGCTATTTAACTAAATAATTTCACACACATACATAAATATGCATGCATACGCATTCAAAGTATTATGCAATTCTAATAGTAGTAAGTTACTATTAAAATATAAAAAAAAGAAACGTTTACATGAATTTGGTATGCAAAATTAAACATAACCATGGGATATAAGATATAATTATATATTCATTTATTGCAATTGAACTCTTGCGTACTTAAAAATGCACACATACACCCGCAAAACTATTAAGTACATAAACAATGAAATGATTATGTTAGTATTTAAGTGATAATGCTGTTGAACTACGTTTTACAGTTTATTCTACTCAAATGTTAACATATATTTGTGAGTGTGAGTATGTCATATGCAATATTAACTAATTTGCAAACAAAAAACCTAAATGTAGGCTTTCATAATACGAGTACAATAACTAATTCTATGATATTTTAATAAGAAATATATTGTCGTTTTATTATGTCTAAATTTACGGTAAAGCAATTGTAGTCCTTACATTTTAATTCTTAAACAATATGCAAACAATATTGAGACAAATATTTTCTACCAACTTAAGAAATTTTTATAACAAAAACCAACATAAGAAACGTTTTAAAACCTGTTCTTTTAAATACCATATGCAGCCTCAAGATTCCTTTGAGTAAGAGAAAACTTTCTCTTTCTCTTATATATTTTTTACCCGAATAAACTTGTGCCCTAATCGTAACATAAGTTCATTTTTGCCAATAACCTAGTTCATATTTTCCATGAACCCCTATTTTATTACATTGTGGTTCGTGAAAAACTAAATAGGTTGTTAACAAAGATAAACTTCAGTAACTCGAAAAAGGCAATTGTTATAAAAGAGACGTTTACTTAGATAAGGAACTACAGTTATTTTAATTATATATCATATTTGAGGTGAGCGATGCCAATTTAGCATTTTTTGGGCTAAATTTTTCGCGTTTCACTAACCCAAAAGACCCATTTTTGAAGGTCAGTGCGCGCTAAATTTTTGCGATTCACTTCAAAAGTAAAATGGTTCAAATGATATAATTATTTGACAAACATTTAATAATTATAAAATAATCTAGTATAATTATGAGTTTTTTTTTCCCAATTCGTATCTTGAAATTTATGGCTTTTTTGGTGTTCCGATACTAAACGTTTTATAAAAGATGTATGTGGAATTTAACCAAAATAACAAAAAAAAAATTTTTAAATATATAATTCTGCGAACTCTTATTTCACAAAAAAAATTAAGGCAATTACAAAAAAAAATTATGAATCTACAAGAGTTTATATCCATATATTCAAAGATTTCACTAGAATATTAAACATTATAAAGGGTGTCCAAATTTAAGGTATCAAAGGTCAACGGAACTAGCTACAGGAAGATGTTCCGTAACTTTTTAGCAGAAAATTTATAGAATAGAAAATATGTGGTTTTAACAAAATCGTGCCACTTACCCCACATTAAGAAATGTTATGGATCTTTTAAAAAAAAGTAAAAGAATTGCAATATTTCTCTTAAGAGGACAAGTGACCACTAAGATCGGTGTGATTTAACACCAAATAAAATAAATAGAACAAAATAGAATTATAGCACTTTTTGGCGTGTTATAGGAACCTATAGCGTAAAAACTATATGCATATAATTTTTCGATAAACATCATCTCTTGGAATAATAATTTATTTTTACTTATATTTAAAATAGAAAAGCTATCCTTTAAGTTGTTTAACGAGCGAAGGTTATTCAGCTAATTTTAGTTACCGACTTCTAAAAGCATGCTAATGTAAGTTGTTTTGTGCAAGTGGCAATTATGAAATTCGGCAGCTGTTACATATGTTTATTTAGATTATTAAAAGTGGAGCACTTTACTTTGAATTGTGAAAACTTATTATAAAAGTTTGGAAAATTATGAAGAAACAGATCGCAAACAATTTTAAGTCGAAAAAATACACATAATGTCTCAACCATTCTAAGGGTGGTCAACAAATTTTAAAAAACTGGATCGGTTTTGGACAGTAAGACTCCTCTGCTTCAACGTACAGGTCGTTCTCTTATAAATATTGCTGTTATAAACGAGAGTGTCGCCGAAAACCTCAATTCAGCATCGTTCTCAACAACTTTAAATTTCACCTTCATGCATACAAAATGCAGCTTATTAAGTAGCTCAAACGAGCATATCATAAAAAGCACCAGCAATTAATTAGCTAGAGAAGTCAATGCGAATTTTTCGAAAGACGTCATCTTCTCCAAAGAAACCTATTTCCATGAGAAACAAATTCACCCACAAAGAACAAACGTCTGCTGCGGATTTTGATCAGGCGGCATGGTTTGGCCTTACTTTTTTGAAGATATTTCCGAAATTGCAGTGACTGTGAACAGCATTGGTTACAGGAGAATGATTATGAAGTTTTTGTTACCTTAACTAGACGGTATGGATCTGGGTGGCATGTAGTCATGAGCCGCATTACATGCAACACCTTGTATAAAACAATCCATTTATTGAAGCAATGATTTCTACAGCAAATTATGTATCTCAAAAAATTCTTATGTCAACTTCTTATATCATCAAGATCATGCGATTTAAGAACGTGCGATTTTTTTGGCCGATATTTTATTAAACTTATTTGGCACATTTCTTCTTTATAATTTCATAAAAATCACATCAAAACTTTTCTTTAGAAAAAATTAAAAAATTAAAAATTAATCAACATTCTTTCGTTACAAAAAATATAATTTATTTGTTTTTACATAATTTTTTTTGCCTCACATCTTTACACCACCAAAAAATTTTGCTGACAAATTTAAAACTTTTTATTTTATTTGTATGCAGAAAGTTATGTAGTATAGGCAGCTGTTGTGCATCTTACTTGGGTCCATTATATTGATACCTTTCTGATACTTGAATAAAATATTATATGAAGAAGAAAATTAGACCAGTTCAGAGTCTCTGGCAAGAAGCAAACCTCCAGACTAGGAGACCATTACATTAATAACTAGTCCAACGGTGCACATATTCGATTTGAATATTTCGATAAATTTCTCCACAAACTGAGTCAGCTGTATATTTCTGTTAAAGTAAAGGAAAACTGCTTATGTCTGTTAAAATGCTTTAGAAAATACACTTGTGGGTAGTTTTGAATTACAAAATTATTATTATGATACTATGTGTATAAATTTTAGTTTAAATATTTTAGCCAGTGAAATATTTATATTCTGGATATTCATGTAATTTTATAATAGATACGTATGTCCTTTGCAAGTATGAAGAAATTGATCAGAAATATTTTTCTTAATTAATTAAGAGGACAAAAATTTTTTTAAAATAAGTATATCAAAATTATGTTCTTTCAGTTTCAATTTCAATTTATTTATTACGATAATAGTAACCTAGCCTATGGGCCGTAATCAGTTACAAACCTCTTCTATTAAAATATGACTACTTCACATCATAAAAAATAGAAAGAATTCAAATAAATATAGAGTAATGAATATGTATAATAGAAATAAAATTTTGTATAATTAGTAGTATGTATGTATGTAGTATGTTGGTCTGATGACTTAATCTTTGTTGAATATAAAAAAAATTTACAGCATATTAACCTAGAAAGTAAACCAAGCCAAAATTAATCAACTTTAAGAAAATTTACTGATAAGTACTCTAAAAAATTTTATATTGAAAAATAATCACAAATAACCTTAGAACGACTATATTTTGTTATTTAAATTAAACAACACTTTGCTTATACTGTAAAATCTGTTTATCGAAAAAAAAATATTTTCTTAATAATTTGTAATAAAAATTTTTAAAAATGAACATCTTCAAACATAAAAAAATTTTACTTTTCGTCTTTAAACAGTTTCATCAGAAGAAACTGATGATGCATAAAAAACATAGTCGCCGCCTTATATAAAATTCTTACCTTTTCAAGATGTTACCATTTGCAGTTGATGCAACACATCAGATAAATCATTTAGTCTATTCACCCATCCATTTTTTTTTTCTCATATCTTACTTACATATTTCTAAATCTAACAACTATCTAACAACTTGTTGGCTATTGTTTAGTGCAGCGAACTTTAGAAAAAATCTAACTAAATAACAAATAGTAGTTGAAAAATATGTTTTACATACAGTAGCAACAAGTAGGCGTTTTGCATATCAGCAAAAATAACATGCCCTCAAAAAAATATGTTTAAACTTTTAGACAGATGTGTGCAAACAAAATAAGAAACAATTAAAAATTTGTAAAGCAATACATATTGGTAAAAAGCGGTGCTTAAGATATTTTATCTAGTTGCTTAAACGAACTAAAAGTTTCCTAATACAAGTTAAACATAATATTAAAACTCCAAGCCACTGGATAATTTTTATTAAAATTGTTGTCTGCCTACTGCACAGTTTTCAAATTTGACAGCCAAATCACTACGACTTGGACTTTTTGTATTTAAAATGTTTTTGATTTTTAATAATAATTTATAAAATTATAATTGCATGTTAATGTGTTATACTGCACGAAAACTAAGTTGTAATGTGTGCTAACCAACTAAAGTTTTGTTTACTGCAACATGATGGAGCTTTTATATTATCAAAACAATGTGTTCTTATCAACCAAACTTTTACCATTTATATGTTTAACCAATCATACCATTTTTATAATATTTCTAATTGTCACCACTACAATTATATTATATTATGGTTTCGTAAATCATACTTTCAATTTAAATAAAATCTAGTGCATTAAATTGTTATATTTTCCACGACCATTACAATTACATTATAATATGTTCTCATATATTTTAATTTTATTATATTATATTTTCAGTTTTCATAATATTATTATAATAAATTCTGATGCTCTATAATTATGTTGTCAAAAGTTTAAATAAAATCAATTATATTTTAATGTGTTGATACTCTTTATAATTAAGTCATGTAAATAATGCAATTGTAATATATTGCATTAAAACACTTAATTATTATGTTATAATATAACCAAATTTCAACTATAATAATATATAATAGATAATAATAAGCGTAATAGATTGGTAATATAGTGAGTTATTAAATTTTTATTATAAAATGTATTCTAAACCATTACAAAATTATTATAATTTCTCCTTATCATTTGTGACTATCTTATTAGGAACTCTTTTTGTTATAATTGAATCATAGTATAACACATTATAATTGTGTTATAACGATCCTCAATACCATATAACAGAAAGTTGATGTATACATTTCAGTATTATAATTAATTATGGTGCACTCAACTTCAATAATAGATTAATAAAATTATGTTATAATACTTAAAAACACATACATAGTTATAGTATTAACAAGAAATCCTAGGAGCCGTGTTATCACAATTTTTTAAATTTCATTTAAAAATATAAAAACTCAAAATAAAGTCAAGCCTGAAAAACTTTTTAAAAAATTAGTTTTTTTCTAAAAATTTTAAATTAAATTAAATTTATTGTTTGTATTTTATAAAGCAAAAAATTTTTCATTTTAACAATATGACAGTTAGGACACTTTTTGAATAAGCCAAATATGTATGTATGTAGTTTTTCATATTTTTTTTGATATAAAAACTTGCTGACCCGAACGTTGTTTTACCACATTAATTTATTCAAGAAAATATTTTTTTAATTCAATAAAAAAAACTAACTCACTCTGAGTACATCAAAAAAACGTAAAACAAATGTGTTCTACGTTACGCAGATCTTTATTACTTTAAAATTGATCGAAGTCGTTACGTTATTAAATTGAGGCGTAAATTGTACCTTGAGGTGGTCACCTTTAATGAAGGGTCCGCCATCTAACGTTTTTTTTTCAACTAGTGCTTATTTCGTGAATAGTAACACTTAGCTTATGTCTGATTTCACAGATAATTAGTTTTATACTTCCGCTGATCGAATATGGTTGTGTATACGCTTGAACAACGCTGGGAAAGTGGGCCCACGATCGACCTACAGAAGAAGCCGATTTTGCAAAAAAAAAATCATCTTTTCAGATGAAGCTCATTTTGATCTTGGCGGGTATGTAAACAAACAAAATTGTCGCATTTGGGGCACAAAAAACCCGCATGCATACATTGAAAAGCAGATACACCTAAAACGAGTCACTGTTGGGTGCGGATTTTGGTCCAGAGGCATAACTGGGCCATTAGCAGGGAGGGGCCGTTACAGTCAATGGCGATCGTTATCGGGCCATGTTGAACAAATTTTTGTTCATAAAAATTAAAGAGGAGGATATTGGCAATATTTGGTTTCAACAGGACGGCGCTACGTGCCACACAGAAAATATTCAGTAGTTTTTTTTTATAGCATTTTCCAAAAAAAAAAGTTATTTGGCGGACCCTTTGTTTAAGAGTATGAAAAGTAAATGTTGACCGATTCTCAAACGTTTATTTCTGCATTGGCTGGACTATAAATTGTGTGCAATTTAAAGAAAAAAACTAAAAACTAAATCGATGCTAGTACATAATTTAAAAAAAGTTGGCGTTAAAATAGGCGTGGTAAAAAAAGTATCCTATTTATCATACCAGAGTCTTAGTTATATTTATTATGTGAAAATTTCAAGAAGATCGGTATTGCAGTATGGCCCACCTGATGGGGCGTGAAAAAACACGTGGGGTTGAGGGGTATGAAAAATAGATTTTGACCGATGCTCAGACCTACCCGATACACACAAAAAATTTCATGAATATCTGTCAAGCCATCTCATAGGAGTTTAATTACAGACACTGCGATATCAGAATTTTATATATTAGATATTTTAAATGTCATAAGCCAACAATTTTATATCTAAGACAATATTTTGTTATTTAAATTATACACTAAAGGCCAGTTTATTTGTCGCTTGAACTTATCTTTAAAATATAATTATTATATTTATTAGCATATATTTTTACAAAAGAAAACTTCAACAATTTTTTTTCTTGTGTCAACTTTTTGAAATTCCGCTCTTCAAAAATTCTTATATCTTATGAAAACGTCAAAATATTATTAAACAATCATTAAACAATTTATTTAAACTATAAATCTAGAAACACCATTTAACTTCAATATTTATTAACAATTAAATACGTAAACATGTAAGTGTATAATTTCCATAAATATCGCTATAAAAATACTTTAAAATTGTATGTGTTTATGCTTTAAACAGACAACAACAAAGAACAAGCAATAAATAAACATACCTTTAATTATTTATTTCTTTTTTCATATACATACATAGTATATATTTTATGTACCAAAAGCTGTCAATTTTCATATAATAAAAGACACTTTGTGCGCATAAATTTATATTTATTAAACAACAAGTTGGTTGTAATAACTGCTTATTATCTTGTTTAATATATTTATGGTATTAGTTGTAGTTGAGCTTAATAATATTTATAGTTTGTTGTTTTTATATATATATTTTTTTTTCTTCATCATAAATACTTTATATATTTTATGAAATAATTGCTTAACATAAATGAGTTAATGCATCATCATCATCGACAGCCAAACAACACCACCACTTTGATGGTTGATCATCAGAACATTATTATACGAAAACGTTGCAAATTGAAATGAAGTGTATTGAAGTGAAGTGAATGAGTGTATAAATGAATTAGTTGAGTTGAAGTTCATTTAAGCATTTATCAACATAAAACGATATGTAAGTTATAAATATTTGTGTAATGATGCGGATGTATGTGTGTCAGTGAAAAATGTACTTATAGAATGTGTAGGTGTATAAAGTTTTAAGAAAAGAGGCTAGTCTTTGTTTAGTTGATTTCAGGTCTTAAACATTTTTTTTATTTTTTATTTTTATTTTTTGAGTTCTGAGCTTAATTGCATTATTTTAAGGCATATGTAAATGAGATCATTTAAATGCATAAACGTTATAAATGCTAACGATTTTGTTGACAGTGAACTTATATACTTATACCAGTGAACTTACAGCAATTACCAGTGGTTACATCTTTGTCATTTAGTGTATAATTCCAAAAAAAAAAAGTTTATAAAAAATCCAAAAAATTGTAATCAAAATATTGATCCTTGTAATACCCTTCACCTGCTGGGCCAAAGATATTTACAGTTATGTCATTCCATTTGTAATTTCTAGAATATTTATTTCCAATATTTATGTAAATATTTTCTGATATCTTATAACTACGGAAGTTGAATATAGAATTTTCGGATGACCATGTGTTGATTAAAATTAATATTTAAAGCCCTTACATGTTACTTGTTACTTGAAAACATTCAGTAATGAACTGTTTTTTAAATTCAGTATAATAGTGTCATGACTTTCTGAGGAATTAACAGACTATCGCCGTTTTTTACTATATTTTTAATATTAAAAGCTTTCTTCTCTAGGATAATATATTGACACGTTTGCTACTTTATAAAAATACGAAATGATCTAAGGCAAAAAAATTTGGTCAAATCAGTCACTAATCGGCAAAGTTATAGGCAAATATTAATTGGAAAAATATAATTTTTTTAAATTTGTCAAATTTCTCAATCTCCTCAAAAATTTCGGATATACTAGTAACACAGAATTATTAACTTAAATTTTAGAAATTATTTTTGAAAACTACATAAAAATCAGTTTGAAACTAACTGAGATCTAATCACAAATGCACAACTACTGTCTCGTTGTTTCTAAAATTCACAAACGAAAATTGATTTTTTCGGTAGTTGGCATCGAAAGAAAATTATTGGCTACAATTAAGAATCCATGTTGGGCTCACTACAAAATGGCGTACAAAAATTTTATCAAATCAAATTAACTAATTAAAAATATATCCGCTTTAATACCCTCAATATTGATATAAACTAGATAAACCAATACAATCACCTTAATACTGGTATAAAATAGATTTATCAGTAGAATACAGTAAACTATGAAAATGTGTAAAATTCGACATGGCGTCAGAAAGAAAATGGCGGTAATATTTTTTATTTCATCAATATGTAAAGGGAGTTTTTAATAGAAATAAAATTTGTTAAATTAATAAAAAATTAAAAATTAAATTTTTATTTGAAATAAATATAATAATTTGGAATTATAATTGAAATATGACCTCTGATATACGACCGCCATGGCTAACTCTGATGTAGTCTAATCTGAAGATCTGATTTTAAATGACTTTTTCTAACATTTGTGGAAGTATATTGGCAATAACGCTGCGAATGTTGTCCTCCAGGTGGTCAATCGTTTCAGGCTTATCGGCACAAGCTAACGACTTCAAATATGCCCACAGCAAATAGTCAGCGGTGTTAAATCGCACGATCGTTAAGGCTAATTCACCGATCAGAAATGAAAAGCTATGTGTTATAAAAGCTTTGTGACTACGATGTCTACGTGGTGAGGTCATTTTACCTATATAAATGATGATATTGTTAATATGATAAATGAGAGTATAACTAGACTCGGCACTGCCGAATATGAAACTCTTACTTGTGATTTTTTTATACGTTTTCCTGAAGACATGTCTATGAAAAATATTCCTATCGTCATTGGCCTATTGATGCCAATCAAATAAATTTATTTCAGACTACATACTTAAAATCTTTAGTCGCAGTTTGGTATTATTTATATAGAAAAAAAGTTATAATACAAAATATACGTTAATTTGTATGAAAATAATTTTAATAAAATAATTAAATAAATTATTTAATACTATTAACACGTTATATAAAAAATTAGTCAAAATATTATTTTAAATTAAGCAACAGTCAACCATAACATGATTAAACTATTTAATCAGAAGGTAAAATACTTACACAGGCATCAATCGTAAATCCAGCTTTTATCTATGCTTAGTGCCACTACAGCAGAGTTGGTAGACCAGCTTTCTTTATGTTGATGCTATTTGTACATTTGTATTGATGCAATTCTGAGCAACCCAATATTAAAAGTAATATGAATTGCAGTCTTTGTTAGAGTTAGTTGCAGCATCATCAACATCAGCAATCAGATTGGGTTAGTAAGACCAAAAACAAATCATTGGTTTCCATTTTTCTCTGTTTGGCGGTATCAAATCAGAGCTTGAAAACTATTAGCAGGCATCAGAAGGATTAAAGCCATACTTTTTTAAACATCACACACTTCTTTAGCATTTACAGTACTGTCTGTTTCTCTCCTTGCTATGCTTATCTAAACAAACATAATACTATCAACATACTCGTATTAAATCAATCCAATACAAATCCAATCCATACAAATTTTATAGGACGCTTCAACAAAAATTATTACAATGATGGAACATTTCAAAGAAGGACATCATCAAAATAACCAGTTTTATTTTATTGAAAGATCATGAAATGAATATTTAATTATATCTGGCATATTTCTCTCTTCCAATAACCATCTACATTTCCATAATAATTGGCAACTGTAAGCCATAAAAGTATTATTTAAATAGTTTTCATGATATTTAATTAAAATTCAAACAAACTAAAACTAAAGCCCCAAAAATATTGCAAATGCCAACAAATCACAAACAAACAAAAAAGCCATTTAAATTCACATAATGCCAAGATTTATTAGAATTTTTCGCCAAGAAAAGCAAAACATAAAAAAATAGTAACATTCAAAACCAAAATAAAACTTTACATCAAATAGTTAATAGGCACATTTAACAATTCGACAAAAAACTATTTATTATTTTAACATTTTGCAAATGATAAACATCTTTATTATGCTGCTGCTCGTTTTGTTACTTGCAGCTTAATGTTGCTGATGATTTTCATTTAAAGTCACATTTTAACATGTACTACTGTGTTTTCAGCGATATTTTATCGCTGTTTTTTGTTTTTATAATCGTGGTTGCTGTTTCTTTTTTTTCTTTAATTTTGCATAAATACGAGTTTTTAACTGCTGTTAACTGCTGTCTTGTGGTAGGAGGAAATAAGAAACTGTTATAACTCACACTATATTGGTTTGAAATTTTAAGATCTTTTTTAAAATATTTTTTATTGCTTATGTTTAAAGTTAACAAGTTTATTGTTATAAAAGAAATTACAGTACCACCGGTAATAAAATTGAAGAGTTTAGTATATTGCTGTAAGTAGAAAATGTATTGTCAAATTGTGATTTATGTTGATCTTAATATTCCATAAAATGTTTAAACAAATTACAAAAGGTTAAGAGGTTATCTTTCAGTAAATCAAAATCTCAAATACTTTACATATTAACTTTCTCAATCAAATTAAATAAAATGTGTGTGTGTATCAGACCCACCTCTGTTTTTAGCTTAAATATATACAACAATCATTGTCATATTTCCAATCAGCATAATTAAAATGAATTGTTAAGTTTTTTTTATCGCTACGAATCATTTAATTACCATATCATCCCTAACATAAAAATAAATTTAAAAAACAGCTTATAATTGTACGAATAAAAAACGGAAATAATTATTTATACACATCCAAAGTGCAGCTACAAAAAAGTTCCTCATGGCAAATGTCAATTAAACAAAGCATATATTATAAATTCTTTTTGCATTAAACACTATAACATTAATCTAACAAAACTACAAAAAAATAGCTAAAAATAACAACAACATACAATAGATTATCGACTTACAAAACGTTTCAAGATTATCAAAAAAAAAACAAACAAAAAGCATACACATGTGCATTCAAACAAAACAATCGTTAATAAACATGTTTTTTTTTTCATTGCAATTTAAATAATGAAATTTATTACACTATCTTTCAAAGATATTTAAACATATTTGTGTTCATACACACAAACATACATTCTACAACCAGGTAGACAAAATTATAATTAATGATTTGCTCGTCAAAACATGGCAAACACCAAATTGTTATGTGTTATTCTTTTTTTTTAGAAAACTATAAAGATTTTTATTATAATTTAAAGCTACAATTTTATGTATTTACCTCCTGTAGTGACAATTTGTAGCAAGTATAGTTTAACAAAGTGTTGAAAGCTAGGCTTTAAATTTGATAAATTATTTTAAACTTTATGAGTTTTGTTGATAATTAACTGAAACAATTGTAATTTACTACTTTTTGGCAGATATAGGCTAAATAATATCAAAGACTTAAGAAACAAACAGTTTGTTATTGCTCGTAAACACAATAAAACGATGCTAGTCAGAAGACTTAAGCAAGAAACTCTTTTAAGCGATCAACTCAGTAATTTAAAGGACTTAAGCAACAAACTTTATAAACAAATGCAAAATATGTATAATATCAAAGACTTAAGCAACAAACAGTTTGTTGTTGTTCGTAAACACAATAAAACGATGCTAGTCAGAAGACTTAAGCAAGAAACTCTTTTAAGCGATCAACTCAGTAATTTAAAGGACTTAAGCAACAAACTTTATAAACAAATGCAAAATATGTATAATATCAAAGACTTAAGCAACAAACAGTTTGTTGTTGTTCGTAAACACAATAATACGAAGGTTGTCAGAAGAATAAGCAAGAAACTTTTTTAAATAATCAACATAGTAATTTAAAGGACTTAAGCAACAAACTTTTATAATTATGTAATAATAAAAATAATAAATAAATAATAAAATGTGATAATTAAAAAGAATAACATAAGGGGAAAAGCCTAAGTTTGGTAAATTTCGTTCTCACTCACTTCAGCAAAAAATATGAATTTGTATGTGAAGTTTAATTTACAAAATCAATTTTCATATAAACTTGTGAGTTAAATAGATGATATTAACATCCAATACTAAGACATTCTGATCAAAGAGTGCTGATGTTGAAGCCGTAGCTGGTTTCGAAAATGCATTCCACTCGGCTGGTGTCGGGATACACACTTGCTTTTCCAGTATATTCTTTCATTATCAAAAATAAAAATTGATTTCTTCATATAAAAATGAGAAATTTAGTGTTAAAATAAACTTGAGCCAGAATAAATAATAAAGTCTTTAAAAAACAATAAAATAAAAATTGATAATAAATAATATCTCAACCGCTTGTATATTTATTTTGTTATGTGGAAATTCCATTCTTAGCGTGCATAAACATCAAACAAAAATCTAGTACTTTTGAGTTTTGAGCAAATTCTAGTTGATTTCCTATACAAAATGAAGTTTTCTTAGTTACTAGATTTTTTAAAATATACTTAAAGCTTATTTGTGCTTGATAATTCATATATTATACTTAAAAATGCTACGCTTCAAAAAAATATTAGACCATAATTTAAGAGGAGGTTGCAATTGGTCGGGTACTTTATTGTTTAGATTGTCTATTTATGCAGTTTGACATCAGAGTCTCATCTTAAAGAGAGCTTATAAAAAATCTTATAAATAATACTTGCTGAAAACAAAATTTCGGAAAATATTGAAAAACTATAATGTAAACGTTATAGGTTTTGAAACAAATTTCAAATTAAATCTTTTACTTCCATTTCGATGCTATATATATGTAACAAGTTAGAGTTTTTAAAAGAAAACTTTAAAAACCAATACAATTTTATTGAATTTGAGAGGTTTATCAATAAATCTGTAATGCTCGGGACGTCCAGTAGTACAAACTATTTTTAGACGAATTCGAAATAATTCATATTATTTATTTGATATTTTATTTTTTGTTTTTTATAGAATTATACGCATACAAAATAGCTTAATTTAACATTTTTTAGGTACAAAATATAAAAAACTCAAGAGTTAGTAATTTAAATTTAAATCAATAAGACACATACAAAACTCAACGAACCGCTCAACAAAACTGGAAAATAAGTTTTTCACCATAGAAAGAGGAATTTGAAAACTTTAAAGTAAAACAGAAATTTTAATCTCATATAGAGAACGAACAAATTTCTGTACAAATGTATTTCTCTTACAACCTTTACTATATGCTTACTATTTTTTTAAATCATACTATAGTGACTTTTCGTACAATATGTAATAAGAGAGTTCTTACTACTGGATGTCCACTTTAAAAAGCCTGTTTCTAAATTTTCGATTTTTATACCCGCCACCAAAAAAATGGTGGGGGTATATTCATTTTGTCATTCCGTTTGTAACACATCGAAATATCCATTTTAGACCCCGTAAAGTATATATATTCTGAATCAGGGTTTGATTTGATGACGATCTAGCTATGTCCGTCCGTCTGTCCGTCTGTTGAAAGCACGATAGACGTCGCACCGAAAAAGCTAGGGGGCTCAAATTTTGCCAGAATCTTTATTATAGACAAGGTTTGTTTGGTATTGAAAATAGGCTAACTCGGAATATTAGGAAGAGAGTTATAGCTCGAAAAGCAAGAGTAGGTCGAAAAAACCGTGTCCTTCGAACATCGAATAAAATGGAATTGTGTCCAAACGCATTAACGTAGACTCATGAAACTTCGAATATATTATAATTATCTAAATTATTATTATCTAAATCTATGCATTAGGAAAGGAGTTATCGATCAAAATGTACGAAAATTTATACCGCACAGTGTATTTTTCGGTATATTTAAAAACAAAAACGTCATAAAAGCAACAAAATTGGATGTACGACTCTGAAATTTTGCACACTTTGCTTTTTGGTGAGAGGCTTTTTTTAACGAAAAATCAATATGCCACGCCCACTTTTACGCCCACCTCCCATATAACGTTTTACCTAAAATTCATATAATTTCTCTATTAATCAAGATTTTGGAATAATAAAGGGCTATATTGAAACATCTAAAATGTACTCATTCGTAAAAATAACTTTGATACGCCTACTATAACGCCCACTTTTCACGTGATCTACCGTTAATGAAATTTAAAAGCTCATAAAACCGCCAAAATTAGAGGTATGATAATAAAATTTGCTTCGTATATCCCCCTAGGCAATGTCATTATTGTCCCAAAAAATTAAGGTGACACGCCCACTTTTACGCCCACCTTCCATATAACGTTTTACCTAAAATTCATATAATTTCTCTATTAATCAAGATTTTGGAATAATAAATGGCTATATTGAAACACCTAAAATGTACTCTTTCGTAAAAATAACTTTGACACGCCTACTATAACGCCCACTTTTCACGTTATCTACCGTTAATGAAATGTTAAAGCTCATAAAGCCGACAAAATTAGAGGTATGATGAAAAAATTTGCTACATATATCCTTCTAATCAATGTAGTTGTTGTGCCAAAAAGTTTAGGTGACACGCCCACTATAACGCCTACCTCCCATATAACGGTTTATCTTAAATTCATGTAATTTCTCTATTGACAAAGTTTTTGGGAAAATAAAGGACTATATTGAAATATCTAAGTTGTATTTATTAGCAGAAACTTTATTGATACACGTACTTTAATGCCCACTTTCATTGAAAGACTACATTTACAAAAGCATTTTAGTAGCATATCGAAGTTATAAAGGGTGGTTAAATTGTAAGGGCTGATGTTGAATTTAAATAAAAAACAAATTATTTAGGAAATTATTATTATTTCTATTTGTAATGATAATATTTGTACGGTTCAATTATGTATATAACAAAATATCGGCCAAATGGCTCCCCCCATCCTTGGCGCCAATCCTCTATCTGATGGTCCAAATTTTCAATGACAATGTTGATGCTCAATTATTGGGCACGATGATGAGTCGAGATTGACTGCTTTTTTGCCACACTATCGCAAAAAACCGCAATGGTTCCCATTCAACGAACTAAGAAGGCATTCACAGATTTTCTAACATTTTATACAGACCTGTTTTGCAGAAATTTAAATATTTTTTACAATTTTCCCGATTGTGGACGAATTTGAACGATTATGTTGACCAAAAGAATTACGAAGTGCACAAAATGCATTTTGATTTGAACGCCCATTTTCATAAAAAACCTGAATAACTTTAAAGCGTTGCTCATTTGCGTATCTTTCCACGGATCAAATTGAGTAAGTTTGAGATTGAGAAATGTCAAACGAAATGCAGAAAACAATTTTAAAGACTAGCTGTAGTTCACCTTCAACATGGGCCCTTAAAATTTAACCACCCTCTTCAAAGAAAGTGATACATACTTTATTATAAAGAGATTATTCCATAGCGATTAACAAAATAATAAATATTGTGCTTTAAATGTACACAAAATTGGTGGTGGGTATAAAAGATTCGGCACAGCCGAATATAGTGCTCTTACTTGTTTATATTAAAACAAAATTTCTTAAGGTTCAGGGTATTGTTTCCCAAATTTTCTATTAGGCCGTCTGTCCGTGAATATGTTAAAATCAACTTTTTGAATCCCGCACGTATACTTCAGACTCTTATATGGTACTAGTTTATCGAATATGCTTTTAAGAATTTTTTTATTGAATATCAGTGGGTACATTACGAGCTGGGATGTGAGCGAAAGAATGCTACTGCCTCTGCTTTTGCCCAACCAAATTCAGATTTTGCAATTTTTGTTTGTTACGTTTATACAAAATATGTACCTTTGGCAAAACTTCCACAAAATATTGATTTAATGAACCAATTACCGCCAAAGATATCGGAAAAAAATTTTGAAGAGTTTTCAAACTTTATTAATGATTTCCCTATTTGTAGAAAATTTTCGATTGAATTTCTAGTACAGAATTAGGTGATTGGAGTTTTATCTATTCAAGCAAGCATACTTTTATGTGTGAAACTATTTTTTTAGATTTAAATTTCTAAATTTGTGGAAATTAGGTATTTTTTGCAGATTTTTGTTTGGCTTTACGTCATAAAAACTCAATTTTGTTGTTTTATTTTTAAATAAAAGATTTTAAATTTCTTTATTTATTTTATTCTAATACTTCGACCTAGATCGTAGATCATCCTCAGGGATATAATAAAATAAAGTATAAAGAAAAAAATTGTCAAGTTTTTACATCTACAACAAAAATAATTGCATTTAAAAGTATTTTAGATATTATTTTATGTATATCGAGTTGAAAAACCATCTCTTTGTTTTGTCCGACTATATTTATTTATTGTATGTCTGTAAGTTTGTGCACATTTTTCTGTATCCGTCTTATAATTTAATCTCTTATGTGATGGTACTTCGATTATGTGTAGCATTTCCAGCATGTATTTCTTTGAATAATTATTATCTTCTTGTAACTCTCTCACCTCTTTAAAGTTTGGTATTTATCCGGTTATGGTACTGTGGGCTGCTAGTGATGTTTTTTGTTCAACTGGTTTATCAAATGTTTTATAATATGTTTTGTGTGATGATATTCTCGTAGAAATAATCAGAATTTTAGTATCTATTTACTTTTACTCGATGTGAAAATCTTTTGCCTGGACTATGGTCTTAAATTGTTTTAAAAAATAGTTTTAGGCTGCAAGAATATAATTTTGCATTGACATCTAACGAATTCGAAAGCAATTGTGTGGACAAGATGAAGTGTAAAATATGATTTTAACCATTTCTGGTTCAACTGAGCTTTATGAGACAATGCCGAGACGTGTTGGAATATCCATGGTCTATAACAAACATTTTTAAGACTTTTTTGTTCTAAATCAGCATTTAAAACATATATTTTTGATAACAACTTGCATTAATTTTGACACCAGGATCAAAGAAAATTATTGAACGGCAGTCACAGCTGCTCATATAATTATTTGAGATAGAAAACTTCTTTGGGTGGCCATGCATACGCTCAAATTTTCGTAAATGCATTCAGTAAAATAAACACGATTATTTTTAGAGTTCATAATGTGCTCAATTGGGAAATTTTTTTATTAAAGAACACAATGTTTGGAAACTTGCAGCATGCAACTCGTATTTTTTTTACCATTTACAGGTGATAGTCAAGGCAAAAGATGTCCATATCGAGCTTAAGTAAATATATTCTTAAATATTAATTATTCTCACACATTTTGTAATTTGAGGCAATAAAAAATAAATTATAAACATTTTAATCGCCTAACCCGGTATAAAAATGTTTTAAATATTTTCTTAATGTTTATTATTTATTAAATATATGCGAGAGCATTATTTTAAACATAGATGGCTCTTAAGGGCTCAATTAATTAAAATAAAATAAATTTTGATAAATAAAGATTTTGAATGATGTTAATTTTTCGATAAAATTTCAAACTTTCATTTAAAAAAATATTAGAAAAATGTATTTTCCCACTGCTAAACAGAACAACTAAAGCAAAGAAAATTTTTTTTCTGCAGTACATTTATTTGTAAGTTTTTATTTTTATTAATTCTCCTACAATACAGTCAATATGAATGTTTGAATATAAGGATGTTCAGATGTTAGGATGTTTGTTACTTAATCACGCAAAAATGGCCGAACGAAACTAAATGAAATTTGGCGCACAGATAGACAACAAAATAGACTAACACATAATCTACCCGATAATGAAAAAAATTTGCAAAAGTATCCAAAAAATATATTTTTAGTATTTTGTTATTTGGTTTTTCAAGGCTTTTGAGTGTCCAAAATTTAATAAAAACAAATAAATTTTCCAACGTCATCTACAGAAGTATTTTGCCTAAAATTTTTGCACTTAATCCTATTCCACTTATGTAATAAATATGTATGCCTTAATATTATGATAGTTTTACTCAATCATGCAAAAAAATAACTAAACGAATTAAAAAAAAAACAATGACGACCAGATAGAAAATAAACTGAATTATAACATAAAAAGGTTACATTTCAGGCCGATAATATCTTAGATGAAGTCGCGTTCACAGACAAGTTATTAATAATTTAAACAGATTTGATTAAAATTAATAAATTGTTTTTATTTAGAATTGTAGGTAAAAAGCAAATTTATTATTTATTATATTATATTACTCATACTCCTCTTCCATGCTTCCAAAAATTATTTATATTTAATTGCTTTCAATTAAGATTCACATTTTTTCTCGTTAAATAAATGAATTAAATTACTCTACTAACTAAAACAAAAAAAATGTCCTGAGGAAAATTTACAGCATTTAAGCAAATGAATAGAAAAAATATTTATACCTAGAAAACGAGAAAACACCGCACCATTTAAGTCAGATAAAAATCACAATTGACATTAAAATAAAATACAATAAATTGAAAAAAAATAAAACTAAGTCCAACAAAAAGCAGAACCAGTTAAAGTCATAGACAATAATAACAACAACTACAACTGCATATAAAACAACTATTGCAGGTGCAAGTACAGTTTAATTTAGAATTGTTATTTTGCTTTTTTATAACAATTTTTTTTTATTGCCTGTTTCCAAAATTTTTAAAAGGGCATTTAAAATGGCAATTAAATTAAATGAAAAAAATTGCAAAAAAATAAGTTTTTATATTAAATGCAGAAAACCAAATACGTTATAAAATTATAGTTCATTTAATGCTAATTTAGCCAGGGAAAAGATGTTTCATATTTATTATTTTGTTGGTTTTTGTTGTTTGACATGAGTTTTTATATTTGCGTGTAACAACTTTTTCTCTCTCTTTTCTAGATAAACGATTTTATTTAGCACTAAATAAAATCATTCTTTATATAACCATGGCTTTCAGAACTGATAATTCAATTCATTGTAATATACTACATTTAAATATTTAATAAACCGGGCGTTTTTTATAAAGGTAGAGAACTTTGGCAACTTTTTTTTACAGGCTTGGTATTTCAACATGAATAGACTGACGCACATAGGGATATTTTTCTAATCTAACCGGACATCACTTTTTTTAGCTTATATTGCTTCATAAAAATTATTGAGTTTTTCTAGATCAATCAAATGCCAGAAATATGTGTTATAGTCATAGGGTAATAAAGGTAGAAAATAAGAAAAATCGGATCAAGGGGAAAAGGTTTTCCTAAGAAGAACTAATCCTAGCTCTGAAAAATTTTACTTTTTTTAAGTCTTACCAAGTTTTTGTTTTACAAATTCATCTTTAATCGTCAGTCTAAGTTTTGACCAAATGTCCGGTTAGATTGGCAAGATACCCTTATGTGTGACGCATGAAGAGTAAACGCTTAGATATGGTGAATAGGCACAAAAAGAGATTGCTGTTGATTCCGATTTTCATAAGCGGATTTTGTTTAGCGATAAAGCTCACCTTTTTTAATGGATGAGTCAATTAACAAAACTTCCGTATTTGGAGTGATGATTATCCTCAAGTGTCTGTTTAGACACCATATTATCTAGAAAAACTTACTGTTTTGTACGCTTTATAGGCTGTTGAAATCATTGTTCCGTACTTCTTTAAAAACGATGTTCCTCAGACCTTTATAAATCCATGATAACTGACTTTGTGTTAATAAATTGAACAACTATAAGTTCAGAACCTGTGGTTTGAACAAGTTGATGCAACATATCATACAACTCGTACCAAAATTAATATATTGAAAGAAACTTTTGAGGATGACCGCATAATTTCACACTTCCGACCCGTAAATTGGCTTTCAGAGTCATGCGATTAAACGTCGCTAAACTATTTTATGTGAGGATATATGAAATAGATAGTCTACGTCAATAAGTCCGAAAGAACTTACCACTTGAAGGACAACACTCCCCTCATCATTGTCAATATACGGTTACAAATGTTGGGAAAAGTCCTCGAAAATTGAATCTTCAGATTAGACTATATCAAAATCAGCCGTGGCGGTCATATGCCAGAAGGTTATATATTAAATAAAGAAACTTTCACGTAAAATTAAAAACATTCTATATATTTGATTTCATTTCAAAGTTCTATACCTCTATAAAAAATACACCTTTCTATTAGGACAACAGACATCGAACATTAAATTGCTGAATATCATTCGATAAGTATAAAAGACAAATTTAGAAATAAATGCTATGCTTCCAATTTTCTAATTTCATTTAACTGTAACATAAATATAAGTTTCAAATTTCATAAAAGAATAACAATAAAGAGTACTGCTAAGGAAATCATAGAGTGTTTCGAAAATGCATTCCACTCGCCTTATATCGGAATAATTTTCCAATATCCTTAAATGTTTACAATTTTATTGAAAAATAGTTTACAAGGTCCAATAAGAAGAAAAGACAAATCTAATAATAAGAAAATGAACTTAAGCTAGAAAAAATTATTTACAAATTAAGATAGTGTATTAGATGTAGGAACTGAGATCTAGGTAGCAACTAAAAAGAGGTAGTTAACGTCTCTTCAATATAAAATCATCAATATATTGCACTTTATTATCCGACTGTAAGAGTTGTTACGAAAAAGTTGACCAACATTCAGCACGTTACATTATTTTCTTCTTCTTGCAATGCATGCATTAAAAAATATGTTCACAATTGACAAAGATTTGTTCCAATAAGCAGGACCCCTATATTTTCTAACATCGAATAACTTTAAAATATTTAACTATAGATTGATATAGCAATATGGTTGATATGTTGTCTAAATTTCTAGGATTGAGATCAATTTTTTTATAGCAAAAATTAATAATATTTTTATTTTTATATTTTTTTACCCTTCACAGAGAGTGTACGGGTATATATGGGTTTCTCATTCCGTGTAAAATGTCCACAATATTCGATTCTGACCCCGTAAAGTATATATTATATATGATTTATCTGTCCGTCTAACTGTCTGTCTGTGTGTATGTTGAAATAAACTTTTTTTAGGCCTCCGAAATCACCAAGATCAGTGTAAAATATTAAAATATCTGAAATATTTAGAAGCAAAGTTATAGGCAAAAATTATTTGAAGAAATATATAAATTTTTTTCACTATATCAAAATTTTTTAAACTTCTAAAGAATTTGTGACCACACTTAAGATACCAAATTGTAAGACGTAAGCTCAGAAATTATTTCTAAGGAAAACTAACAAATCGGTTTGAGACCAACTGAAATATAAGCACCAAAGTACAACTACTTCGGTGGTTTTCCTAAAATTTAAAAACGAAAGTGAGTTAATATGGGAATCAAATGAAAGGACTTGAGAAATTATATATAGTTTGATATGAAAAGAAAAAAATTCAGAATGTCTTCTTAGATTAAATGGAGAATATATGAGTCAAATATAGTAGCTACGACTTTATCAACTTTAACCCTCACAATATTAGTTTCAAAAAAAGCGCTTGACTAGGGCAATATAGTAGACTATAAAAAAAGTGTAAAGTCCAAGATGGCATCTGAAATAAAATGGAGCTATTGGAGTGGAGCTATTTTTTTTTTTAACCCAAAAATATGGATATCAAATGAAAGTGCTTGACTAGTAGAATACAGATAACAACGTAAAAATTCAAAATCGAGGATGGCGTCGGAAATAATAAAGAAAAATGGCGTATAACATGAAATATAGGTTAAGCTACGATGTGGGATTATACCAATGTGCATGATGGTAAATGGGCATTATCAGATTCGGCACGAATCTAGTTATTTATTTATTTATTTATTTAGGCGTTAAGTTATAAGGGGAGAAAAATGTTTACAATAAAATTTTGTGGCTATGTCTATATCGTTAAATATTTGCCTAATGTGAACATGCCTTAAATAACATACAATATATTTGTCTTTTTGATTTAAAACAAGTAAGAGCACTATATTCGGCTGTGCCGAATCTTTTATACCCACCACCAATTTTGTGTACATTTAAAGCACAATATTTATTATTTTGTTAATCGCTATAGAATAATCTCTTTATAATAAAATATGTATCACTTTCTTTGTAGAGGGTGGGTAAATTTTAAGGGCCCATGTTGAAGGTGAACCACACCTAAACTTCAACTTTTTTCTTTGACATTTCTCAATCTCAGACTAACTCAATTTGAACCGTGGAAAGATGCGCAATCGAGAGACGCTTTTAAATATTAAAGATTTTTATAAAAATGCATTTTGTGCACTTCATGATTATTTTGGTCAACAAAATCGTTCGAATTCGTCCACAATCGTGAGAATTGTAAAAAATATTTAAATGTCTGCAAAGCAGGTCTGTATGAAATGTGAAAACATCTGTGAATGCCATCTTAGTTCGTTGAATGGGAAACATTGCTGTTTTTACGATAACGTGGCAAAAGAGCAAGCAACCTCGACTCATCAACGTGCCCAACAATTGAGCATCAACAGTGTCATTGAAAATATGGACTATCGGATCGAGGTGTGCCGCCTAGGTTGGGGGGGCCATTTGGCCGATATTTTGTTCCATACATAATTGAAGCATACAATTATTATCGTTTTAAAAATAAATGATAATAATTTCATAATAATTTTTTTCAAAACTTCGGTATGCTAGAAAAATGTTTTCGTAAATTTAATCTTTCAATGAAAGTGGCCGTTAAAATACGCGTGTCAATAAAGTTTCTGCTAATAAACATAACTTAGATATTTCAATATAGTAATTTAGTATTCCAAAATCTTTATTCATAGAGAATTTACATGAATTTAAGAGGAAAGTTTTATCTACGAAATAGTGCTAATTTATATTTGTTATATTATGTTCTCCTGAAGTTATGCTCTATTAAAAATGGGAATTTAGGAAAATTTTTACCTAAGTAAAAAAAAATTATCTCTAAATATTATAAACAATTTATATTCATGTACAAATGGCTAACAAATTTTTAAATTATATAAAACTTATTTCGTTTGAAAATCTTTTAAAAGCAAAATGTTATAGAAGTTTAAAAACCAAAATCTTACTAATAAATTTCCCGTTTTAGCAAAATGCTGAGAATGTATATTTTGAATCACCGTGTGATAATAATATAAAAATATGTATCACTTTCTTTGTAGAGGGTGGCTAAATTGTAAGGGCCAATTTTAGAAAGTCTGTGAATGCCTTCTTAGTTCATTGAATGGGAACCACTGCTGGTTTTTGCGATAGTGTGGCAAAAGAGCAGTCAACCTCTACTCATCATCATGCCCAACAGTTGAGCATCAACATTGTCATTGAAAATTTGGACTATCAGATAGAGGAGTGGCGCCAAGGATGGGGGGGAAGGGCCATTTGGCCGATATTTTGTTAAATGCATAATTGAACCATACAAATATTATCATTATAAAAAGAAATGATAATAATTTCTTAAATAATTTGTGTTTTATTTAAAAACAACATCAGCCCTTAAAATTTAACCACCCTTTATAACTTCGATATGCTACTAAAATGCTTTTGTCAATGTAGTCTTTCAATGAAAGTGGGCGTTAAAGTAGAAGTGTCAATAAAGTTTCTGCTAATAAATACAACTTAAATATTTCAATATAGTCCTTTATTTTCCCAAAAACTTTGTCAATAGAGAAATTACATGAATTTAAGATAAACCGTTATATGGGAGGTAGGCGTTAAAGTGGGCGTGTCACCTAAACCTTTTGGCACAACAATTACATTGATTAGAAGGTTATACGTAGCAAATTTGATCATCATACCTCTAATTTTAACGGTTTTATGAGCTTTTAAATTTCATTAACGGTAGATAACGTGAAAAGTGGGCGTTATAGTAGGCGTGTAAAAATTATTTTTGCGAATGAGTACAACTTAGGTGTTTCAATATAGCCCTTTATTATTCCAAAATCTATATTAATAGAGAAATTATATGAATTTTTGGTAAAACGTTACATGGGAGGTGGGCGTAAAAGTGGGCGTGGCACCTTAATTTTCTGGCACAGTAATGACATTGCCTAGGGGGATATACGTAGCAAATTTGATCATCATATCTCCAATTTTGGCGGTTTTATGAGCTTTTAAATTTCATTAACGGTAGATAACGTGAAAAGTGGGCGTTATAGTAGGCGTGTCAAAGTTATTTTTGCGAATGAGTACAACTTAGGTGTTTTAATATAGCCCTTTATTATTCCAAAATCTTTATTAATAGAGAAATTATATGAATTTTAGGTAAAACGTTATATGGGAGGTGGGCGTAAAAGTGGGCGTGGCACATTGATTTTCCGTTATAAAAAAGCGTCTCACCAAAAACCAAAGTGTGCAAAATTTCAGAGTCGTACATCAAATTTTGTTGCTTTTATGACGTTTTTGTTTTTAAATATACCGAAAAATACACTGTGCGGTATAAATTTTCGTACATTTTGATCGATAACTCCTCTCCTAATACATAGATTTAGATAATTTTCGGGGAGCAATATTGTTTTTACTCAGGAAATATATATTCGAAGTTTCATGAGTCTACGTTAATGCATTTGGACACAATTCTGTTTTATTCGATGTTTGAAGGACACGGTTTTTTGGACCTACTCTTGCTTTTCGAGCTATAACTCTCTTCCTAATATTCCGATTTAGCCCATTTTCAATACCAAACAAACCTTGTCTATAAGAAAGATTCTGGCGAAATTTGAGCCCCCTAGCTTTTTCGGTGCGACCTCTATCGTGCTTTCAACAGACGGACAGACGGACAGACGGACGGACATAGCTAGATCGTCATCAAATCAAACCCTGATTCAGAATATATATACTTTATGGGGTCTAAAATGGATATTTCGATGTGTTACAAACGGAATGACAAAATGAATATACCCCCACCATTTTTTTGGTGGCGGGTATAAAAAGGAGCTGGTTAGTTTTCACTCTTATACAAACACACTAAAATACATGTCATGCACGATTATATATATTTTCGATGTTCCTTTTATTTATTTAATTTATTTTAAGCCCATGCAGAAAAAAAAATTAAGAAAATGTATTTATTTAAATATATGTATTTAGTTACACATTAATATCATTACAATTTAAATCAGTTTGTGCAATTTTAATTATTCCATATATTTTATATAAATATGCTTGTTAATTATTTAGTTTTGTTGGTTTTAAATATTAACGAAAGTGGTCAAAGGTTAATTAATCATTAAGCGTTTAATTTTTATAATATATTTTTCTGTTTAATAAAAAATTATTTTATTTTATTTAACTGAACTTTTAATAAATATAAATGCAATTAAGCTTTAAATAATCTAACACGATTAATGTTAGAAAATTACTTTAAATATTCTAATAATGATTTAATTTATTGAACATTTTATTAAAAACATTTTTAATTTTTTTTTCAGAGTATATCACTAGTGGGTTTGTCTTGTATATATGCCCAAATAGCGCCTGGTTCAAATCAATATTTACCTCCCACAAAAAATGGTTATGATTACTCAGAACCAAATAAACCATTTGTAAGTACAGCAAATTAACAAATTATAATGATTCAGTTAGTGAACTTGTATTGTGACGTTACGAATCACACGACAAAATTTTTCGCACAAACAACAGGTGTTTCTGTTTATTAAAAATGTATCACAACTTTCCGTGAAGTAAATATTTAATGAAAATTGATTTTTACGAAGGGAACGTAATTCACTGGACATATTGTAAAAAGAAAAAAGAGACAACACTACATTATTACTAACTTACACACACATTTCAACGATACTGAAAACTGAAAGTAAAACAATACAAATCTATTAACTGAACCATAAGCGTGATGTCTAATTTTTTTACAGAATAAAATAAAAGAAATAATTACATTCCAACTAAAATCACTTGATTTAAAATTGTTTATCCTGACATAAAAGCATTCAAATTAGTCATATCAGGTATAGTTGCTTAATAATCAATTTACCAGACATGACTTTTATGATTATGAAAAATATAGTGAATTTTAAATGCACTAAATTTCCAAACTCTAACAACTTTTGTTGCAACAAATTAATTGTTCAATTCTGTTTTCAAAAGTAAGTTTATAAATCAATTCGCAACAAAACTACAAAGTGCATTTATCAAATTTAAAAGAATACTACAACAATAATTGCTTAGTTATTTTAAAATAAGTATAAAATACAACTTTGGCAAGAAAGTTCAGCCAAATAAAAATGAGCAACTATTTTGTCCTACTACGAGCACTTTTTTGTTGTATACTTTCAAACCAGCAGCACAACTGTTAACCTATATTTTTCCTGCCATAATAAAAACAAACATAAAATAACAATAAACTACTATAACAACAACAACAAAACATCAAATAAAAACAGAATATAAAATAATAAACAGCTCAAACACATGCATTCATTCAGTCAGTCAGTCAAGTAACCTATAAAGCACGTGAATTGTATACTGCTTTTTCACTTTTTATACCTTTTTTGCATTTTTTTTTTCCTTTTTTGTGAACACTTCCCTCTGCTTCTCAACATTAATGACAAAGTGATGATAATGAAGTAAAATGCATAATGATGTTGTTCCGAAACCATCATGACGTAGATGTGAATGTTGGTTGGGGGTGTTTGTATATTAAGTTTGAAGTTATAAGCAAATGTACAACAAAATGAAAAATGTAAAGCAACAAAAAAAACAAAAACATAAAAATGTTTAGTTTGTATTAAAACAACGCGAAAACTACTGACTCATACATACAGACGAACTATAGGTTAGTGGAACAAAAGTGAATTTGTAACGGTTTTTGCACTTTGTTTAGCAAAAATATGGTCAACAAATAGAGGAGCACAAAAGAGGTAGGTTGCTCAATGATTTTAAATTCTGTTTGAAAGATTTACTAAAAAAAACATATATTAAATTACAATGATTTAGCAAAAAATAAGGAAAAGGGAACTTAAAAATTTAGTTTGTAATTAAACGGGATACATAATGAGACGTGTCAATGTAGTAAGTAGTTAACCAAAAACTATCTGTCGTTTTCATTAAAAATATTAAAGACTTATTTGACAGATGTTGTACACAAAATTTGTCAAATAAGTCTTCAATAGACCTAAAATATTTTTTATGAATACGGCACCACATCTTTGATAAAAGTAATATGAATAATAGTTTTCTGTATAAAAATTTGTTTATATTAAAATTAAAAAATAATTACTTTTGCGATAAAAAATCATGCCTATCAATGTATTTTCTGTAAAAAAATTTTTGTATAACAATAATTTCTATAAAAAATATTTTGTATAACAATATTTTCTATAGAAAATTTTTTGTTTAACAATATTTTGTATAGAAAATTTTTTCTATAACAATATTTTCTACAGACAATTTTTTCTATAACAATATTTTCTACAGACAATTTTTTGTATAACAATATTTTCTATAGAAAATTTTTTGTATAACAATATTTTTTACAGAAAATTTTTTGTATAACAATATTTTCCATAGAAAATTTTTTGTATAACAATATTTTTTTATAGACAATCTTTTGTATAACAATATTTTTTATAGAAACTTTTTAATAACAAAATACTTTCCATAGAAAATTTTTATATAACAATATTTTCTATAGAAAATTTTTTGTATAACAATATTTTTTTATAGAAAATTTTTAGTATAACAATATTTTCTATAGAAAATTTTATGTATAACAATATTTTCTATAGAAAATTTTTTGTATAACAATATTTTTTACAGAAAATTTTTTGTATAACAATATTTTTTACAGAAAATTTTTTGTATAACAATTTTTTCCATAGAAAATTTTTTGTATAACAATATTTTTTTATAGACAATCTTTTGTATAATAATATTTTTTATAGAAACTTTTTAATAACAAAATACTTTCCATAGAAAATTTTTATATAACAATATTTTCTATAGAAAATTTTTTATAAGAAAATATTTTGTATAGAAAATTTTTTGTATAAAAATATTTTCTATAGAAAATTTTTTGTATAACAATATTTTCTATTAAAAATTTTTTGTATAACAATATTTTCCATAGAAAATTTTTTGTATAACAATATTTTTTTATAGACAATTTTTTGTACAACAATATTTTTTTATAAAAAAATTTTTGTACAACAATATTTTTTTATAAAAAAATTTTTGTATAACAATATTTTTTTATAGAAAATTTTTTGTATAACAATATTTTCTATAGAAAATTTTTTGTATAACAATATTTTCTATAGAAAATTTTTTGTATAACAATATTTTCCATAGAAAATTTTTTGTATAACAATATTTTTTTATAGACAATTTTTTGTATAACAATATTTTTTTATAGAAAATTTTTTGTATAACAATATTTTTTTATAGAAAATTTTTTGTATAACAATATTTTCTACAGAAAATTTTTTGTATAACAATATTTTCTACAGAAAATTTTTTGTATAACAATATTTTTTTATAAACAATTTTTTGTATAACAATATCTTTAATAGAAACTTTTAAATAACAAAATACTTTCTATAGAAGATTTTTCGTATAACAAAATACTTTCTATAGAAAATTTTTATATAACAATATTTTCTATAGAAAGTTTTTATATAACAATATTTTCAATAGGAAATTTTTTATATAACAATATTTTGTAAAGAAAATTTTTTGTATAAAAATATTTTCTACGGAAAATTTTTTGTATAACAATATTTTCTATGTGTAACAATATTTTCTATAGAAAATTTTTTGTATAATTTTATTTTCTATACAAAATTTTTTGTATAACAATATTTTTTGTAAAGAACAATATTTTCTATAGAAAGTTTTTTGTAGAACAATATTTTCTATAGAAAATTTTTTGTATAAAAATTTTTTCTACAGAAAATTTTTTGTATAACAGTATTTTCTAAAAAAAATTATTTGTATAACGACATACTTTCTATAGAAAACCGTTTGTATAACAATATTTTCTAAAGAAAATTTGTTGTATAACAATTTTTTTTTATAGAAAATTTTTTGTATAATTTTATTTTCTATAGAAAATTTTTTATAACAATATTTTCTTTAGAAAATTTTTTGTATAACAATATTTTCTTTAGAAAATTTTTTTTATAACAATATTTTCTTTAGATAATTTTTTTTATAACAATATTTTCTATAGAAAATTTTTGTATTTCAGTATTTTCTATAGAAAATTTTTGTATTTCAGTATTTTCTTTAGAAAATTTTCTTTGGTTAACAATATTTTTTTATAGAAAATTTTTTGTATAACAATATTTTCTTTAGAAAAATTTTTTTATAACAGTGTTTTCTATAGAAAATTTTTTGTATAACAATTTTTCTATAGAAAATTTTTTGTATAACAGTATTTTCTAAGGAAATTATTTGTATAAATAAATACTTTCTTCAGAAAAACGTTTATATAACAATATTTTCTAAAGAAAATATATATTTTTATAGAAAATTTGCTGTAAAACTATATTTTCTCTAGAAAAATTTTTTATTAAATTATTTTCTACGGAAAGTTTTTTGTATTTTAAAGCAAAGCAGAGGTTCTATAAAAATTTTCTCAGTTCTTTCTGTCGAATATTCTATATAAAGAAGTTTTTATCCCAAATAAGGAATAAAGTATAACTTCATCATTTTCAGACAAAATTTATGTCTATGGAGAGAGAAAAGTTTGTGTATAACAGTGCGAAAAATGTCCTGTAAGTTAATTCGTTTATACATTTGTTAAAGAAAGAACAATTTAAAGTATAAAATTATTGACCAAAACAATTTTTTATAACATAATATCTATAAAATTAAAATTTTTTGTAAAGCAGTATTTTTTTTAATCCTTTTATATAAAACAGTATTTTAAAAAAAAAAAATTTTAATAAAAAAAATTTTCTAAAAAAAAATTTCTAAACAAAATTTAAAGTTTTTAAAATAAAATTTTGTTTAAGAATTAATTTTTTTGCAATAATATCTGTGTATAAAAGTTTTCACAAAAACAATTTTAAAATAAAGTTCGTATAAACAAGGTTTTCACAAAACTATTTATACGACAAACTTTTTTATGATTAAAGAAATCGTTTACCACATTAAGAAACAGTGAAAATATGAAGCTGGTTTTATAAACTAATTCTGAAACAGTTTGGCAACTCCACAGAATAATATGCGAAAAATCTACAAAGCACCGACCTACATACATAAAAACAATTACCTAAGCAAAACGAAACTAAAAAACCCAAAAACTAGAAAAACTCTTGTAAAAAGTAGGTGTTTTTTAACTTTAAGTAATTTGTACTTTATGTTGCATGCAACTTTATTTAACATTTACCTTTGAAAAGGCTGAAAATAAAACTGTAATAAAGAGTGAGTCAGAATACAGTTATACACACTATTCCAGCCAAACTTATTCTTGATTCAACAAATTATTATTTTTTAATCACGTTAGCTTTTAAATATAAATTTGGCAGGTATTATTATTTTTTCTAAGTCATTTATTTTCAATTGCTATTTCGGTCAAAGTGTACAGTAAAAAAGTACGTGAAAAAAAGTAATTGAAACTTTAAAATAAAATTATGTATAGACTTTCAATAAAATAGCAAAACTTCTGAAGAAACATCGTCACACTGTTTCAAAAGAAGACTTGAACATTGAAAGGAATAAGAAAAAAAGGTCTAAAAGATATTGGTAAGACAAAAGAAGTTGTACACCTTTTTTGAATACCAACGAACTCTTCTATCAGAAAATCAGCTCTTAAAGTTAAATGTTTTGATTCTTTAGTATGCAGAGTCAAAGCTAATGGTGTGCTTAAGTCATTTACATTTTAGAAAGTTCCAGAACTTAGAATCAATAAAATGAGCAAAAACTTGAGATTAAGTTGTTTTTTGTGTATGATAAATCTTATGTACTAGCAGATTTTTCGCAACTTTGGAGTCAAAACTTTTATGTGGCTGATGGACGAGGTAATACTCAAGAATCATACACGCAAAATTTCCCAAGAAGTTTCTTGTGTTTCAAGTCATTTGTAGTGATGGCAAATCATTAATGACATCAGGCACTATAAGCACAGAAACACAGAGTTTCTTAATATTTTTGGCCCAATTTGGTATCATAACATTATGTAAACAAATTTCTTGAGTGGTAAATCTAACCAAGTATCAAAAACTGCAGCCTGTGGAAAGATATTAAGTTCTTGAAAAAAATAATTAAAAAACACAGGAATGATATCCCGGGACATGTACAATTTTATGCTTAAATTGTCCAAAAAGGCAATAAGTGAGGATTTTCGGAAAAAGTGAACTAAATTATAAAGACCACGAATATACGAATTTTTAATTTTTAATGAATTTGTGCAGTATTTGAATAAATTTACGTGTTTTTGGGAAATTTTACTGTCAAGGGTTCAGTTTTATTTAATTTTATACAAGTATAATTGTTTTCTGGCTCACTCTTTTTTAGTAACAATAAAGAAATATTAAAATACAAGTCAAAAAAAAATACTAAAAAAAAAATTTAAATAAAACAGAACTTTTCAAACAACTGATTTATTTGTATGTTTGCGTGTGAGAGTGTGTCTGTGTAGATCAACAGTGTAAAGAGTATGCAACTATGTTAAAAAGCGAGTGGTAATTGTAGTAGCTGTAACTAGTGTAGTGGTGATGATATGGAGTAAAAATTATTGTGGCATGACATGAAAAATTTATTAAGTTGACATGCGGTTGCATGTGGCAAATGACAATGTTCAAGTGCTCATTGCTGTTTGTAACACTGCTGCTCTAAAGCATGCACATGCAACTACAAAAGTCAGCAACAGTTTTAAATAAGATGAAGCAACAACAACAAACAAAAAATAACATTCAATATTAACAATTTCGACAAAAAAGAAACGCCGAAAAAAGCCATATTCTAACCAGATTTTTATACAAATGTTTGTATGTATGTATGTAGATGTGTGGGAATAAATGTATTTGTTTTGCGATGTACAAATGTAAGAGTGTTAATGAAATGCATTTATTTTGTTAATAGGTTTTGAAAAAAACCCATTAGGAAATAGATCATATATGTATGTATGATGTTCTGAAGGCAGCGTTCCTGGGTCGCCTCATTTGATTTACATTGACCCGCAAGATCGCTAGATTTAACCGTTCCAAACTTTTTTTTTGGGTCTTTTGTTTACGTGAAGAAGCCCTCAAGACCGAAATTCTAGCCGAATTTATAAAAAAATACCATAAAACGAGCCCATATAGCAAATTATTGTGACGGCGCCCATTTGTCCTATATCATCTTCTCGACTTAACCAATAAAATTCTAAAGGTTTAAATAAACATATTCAAAAAACAAAATCGAAGTATTTCATTTAAAAAAAATGAGAGCCAAATAACATCTGATGACTTCTTTTGGCGCAAATTCATTCATAATGAAATAGAACCCTTTAATGCATTGACATTTTAATTTTTTAAATAATACAACGTTTCATTAAAATAACGATCTTTTTTAAAGTTTTGGTACAAATACATATGAGTTGCATTCAATTAAACAGATTTTTGTTATGGCAACAATACAACAGAATGTTATGGCATCATCAAAATCATATACATTGTTGACTAACTGAAATGTGTGAAACATAAAAAAAGGATAAAAGGTGAAAGATGTGAACGAACTATTTCATAACCTTCACCTTACTGAATAGTTCAATTAAAATATGTCTTTCATGACCGACCCAACTCTAGTTTATATCTTCGGTGCATTTTATTTTGGGACACATATTTCTGCTAAGGTCCTTATCGCATTTCATTTATGCTGCCTCACTCACAACAACTTGTCGTCAATCTCAGTAGCAAATCGGAATTTTACCGTCAATGGTAACCGTTGTCATGTCATAATAAAATTCAAGTGTATGGTGAACTCTAGCTAGAGATGACGCTACGATCCATACAGCGCGTGATTTGTTGAGAAATCATTATGGTGAGCATATAATTTCACATTTTGTTATGGTAAGTGGGCCACACCTTTGGATTATTTTCTTCTGGGATATGTAAAGTTTAAGGTTTTCAGGAATAAGACCCGTGTTATTCATAAGATACTAGTTGCTATCTTTGCACGAGTTGCCCAAGATTGAACCTTCCGAATGAACCACCTCAGACATAGTCTTGACAAAATTTTTACATGATATCATTTTTGAACAGAAAATACTATAAATTGTTCCTTTAAGCGATAATCAAAATTTTTTTCAATTCACTTTGAAATTTTTGTGTTTTATACACTACAAATCAAACATCACGATCAGTCATCACGATATATCCCAGCAAAAAATCTATAACAAAAAAGTGAATTTGCAGGAGTTCAACTGCTGACAAAGTGATTAAATTTAGGTGAAACACTAATGATTTTAACATTAACGCGTCATTGGAGATCATGTGTTTATATGAATAATTTAATGAACTGCACTCTAATTTAACAAGTACACAGAATTCATCATATATGGTAAAAAGCATCCGCTGTAACATGAGTTAAGGCCTCACTATATTATGCTTTTGTTGGCTTAAGCTAATGTCAAAAATCAACGAAAAGTCTGTCAAATGCTTAAGAAAATTTTTGTAGACTTGTCGGTGGATGTATTGTATTTTTTAAACTTAAATACTTACTATGATTAGTTGCAAATATTTGTACTTTTGCAAAAGCTGTTTTATTTTTGTATTTCCTAAATATATCGATATTGTCACAAAATTATTATTTAATGTGTAAAATTTAAAAATATTTTACCATAAACTATTAAATTTATAAATTTTTTCACTAATTTAAAAAACAAATGACAACATTAATAAAAAAAAGTACTAAATAATGCAACAGTGTGTACAAATTTAATGAAAAGCAAATTCCGTAAGCAAAGTACGATCAGATTCGCAGTTTTCTTAAGCAAATGACACTTGACGAAACTTGACGAAAAGTTTCTTAAGTACAATATAGTTGCATACATTTAATTTTATGTATTCGCACATTTGCTTAAGCCAGCAAAAGTATAATATAGTTAGGCCTTTAATTTTGCTTGTTAACATGAATTGTATAAGATATTTTGCATGATGTTGCATTCATTTCTAAGTGCTTCACATTTAGGGAGTCATTTAGAATTTTTGCTTTTACACAATTTATTTAGAAGTCTTTAAAATGTAATTCACTTTGCACTTCTTCCAATTTTTTTTGCTGGGATGTAACAAATCAATGCAGCACTAAACCGACTTTTTCTTAGAGGCCACTTCATATACCAGTGATGGGAAAGTTTTTATTTATTACTGCCTGATTCACGAAAGAAATATAGCGTCGGTCACAGGTTGACAACTCTTAACTCGCAAAAAAGTCGAATCGGTTTTTGATGCCAAAAGACTGTGTTTGTCCTTCTGCATGTTAGTACGTTTCATTAATATTAATAAATCATCTTACAATAAATATCTCCTACTAATTTTGGTTTAGTAACAAAGTAATAACTTTTTTTTTTGTCTCTTGAAAAATACAAAAAAACATATTCCACGTTGTTAACCTGTGGCCGATGATATACTCAATAATTAAGGGTTTAGAAATAACAAATTTAAATTAATTTAATTAATTTGTTATTAAATAAATAAGCTTTAACAAAATTTTATTCACAAAAAGTAAAATTTCATTTTCCATCCGTGAATAAATGAATAATCTCTTAGCGACTTCAGAAAAATTTGACATTTTCCTTTTCGACCAGCTTTTGTGACAGGATTACCGGGTAAATTTGCACAAATTAAATTTATTAAAAATGTTTTTAAATTAAATCATGGAACTGATTGAAAATTTCTCAAAACTAGAAAATTTTCTACTGGGTCATTTTGATTTAGTCATTAACGTGTGTGTAACTCCATTCATATGAATGGATGTACACTTCATGAGATTTTGTTTTATTTTTTAACAAATTTTTCTCTAGGGAAATTATGTCTGTAAATTGTAGTTTAGAAGTTTGCATGTAAAATAGAAGAGTTTGCATTTTAATTAATGATGATATAATTGGTTTTGTTTTTGTTAAAAACGTTGCATATAAAAATGCTGTGTACAAACTACTTGCGTAAACTGACTATGGAATTTGATTATAATGAAAACACATTGAGTCAATATGTCAAATTAAGAACAAAAAACCTTAACACATACTAAGTACATGCTTAATAACACAAATTTGCCACAATTCACCTTGATATAATTGTTTTTAATGAAATCAAATTAGTATCTTAAAAAAAACTTGCAACATATTATTATGTGGTGGTAACAAGTCTTCTTATTTTTATAGGTTTTTATTAAAGTTTTTTTATGTTTTTCTTTGTAAATGTCTGCAAAGTTTTTTTGCAAAGTAGTTTTCCAAACTGTTTTTTTGTTTTTATGTATGGCACGAATTTTTTTTTTTTTACAGTAATACACCGTGAACTTTAAAGAGAAACATTTTGATTTTAAACATGTTTCTCTACCCACTTGTGCTAGAAGCCATCGTATACATTCTTGGCCGCACCTCAACTTGACAGCATAAAATTGGCATTAACATAAATATCGTCACCTTAAAAAAAAACTACACAAAAACACAGATGCACTCTTCTGCGAAAGCAATCAAAAAATATTATGGGTCACCTTTTTAACTAACTTGAGTTGGATAATTTTAATAATTAAATGAAATTAAAAAAAATTATTACAATTCATAACACCGCTTATTATTAATTTTTATATTAATTTTTAATTGCAGAAACCTTCAGGCCCACCCTCACGTCCATCACCAGGACCCGGTTCTCGTCCCGGACCCCGACTACCACCAGGCGAACCCGGACCAGTAAGTATTTGTTAAAGTTATTATTAAACATTAGCCTAATTTCAAAGAAATGTACGCAAAAGAACAGATGCTTAAGTAATTGTACAAATTTATTTCGTTGTAAAGAAGGTAATGAAATAAAGTACTGCCAGCTACAAAAAACAGTGTGACAGCTCTTCAACTGTCGTTAAGCTTAAACAGAGTATTATTCAAGAGAACAGTTTGTTTTTATTATTGAACAATATATATTCAAAAGGTTTAAGCATCGCGACAACAAACACCAACACAGCAATTAAAAAACACATGCATTTTGTTTTTGTATAAACGTCTACATATATGTCCTTTATTTAAGATTTTTAAATAAAATGTTTACAGGTAACATAGGGAGTCAACGAATTCTCTCCATCTATTTCTATCTCTGGCAAGTAGCCTAATCCGTTCCATGTAATACGAGCAGCTTCGTGGTCGACCGGGCTGGCGTTGACCTTGAGAATTCCAGTCTTGGGCAGCTCTGGAAATATCAGTTGAAGGTCGGTCGTCTGATAATATGGCCGATCCATGTCCACTTACATGTCCGTATTTCATTTACAATAGGGCAATAAAGTGCCTGGTTTCAAAGGTTTTCATTGGATATCCAATTCGGCCAGTAAGTCCGTAATATCTGTCTCAGACACCGGTTAACGAACGTTTGTATTTTCTTCGCGGTTAATTTTGTAAGCCATATAATTGAATGCGGCTGTAATTGAATATACGTAATTTGGTCTTCTGCGATAAGTTGTTAGCGCGCCAAACCTTATGCAACTTGAGGAACGCAACACGTGCCTTGTTAATGCCGTCATCAATATCGGCTGCAGAGCCACCGTCTTACATAACTTTAAATCCGAGATAATTGAAGAAATCTGCATCTGCAAATATTATATTACCAACAACGAGTGTTGTTGTTATATTAGTTCCAATCAGCATGAACTTTGTATTTTTGCTGTTAATTCTCAATCCTACTTTTTTAGCGTTCTCGGAGAGTCTGCATATGTCACGCAATGTCTGCATATGTTACACAATTTTTTCCTTAATTTCAGGGTACACTTATACAGGTGATGGTGCCAGCCCAGCCGTTTTTTTTTTTTGTCCCAATGTTTGTCAAACTTCATATATATTAAGTATATAAAAAAAAGATTTCAGTTCCAAGAATTTTTAAACTCTATATATAAAAAATAAGAGAGACACAAAGTACTCTCTCTCTCCGCGCTATCACCTTATGTGATTACACCATGGTTAATTTCAATAATTTTTAAAACACAACAAATCAAAAACTTTTTATTCTAGTTTTTCTTACATTTTAAAGCGTTTTAAACAAACTGAAGCTGCAAATTATTTATTGTTTGACAACTGCAGATATATTATTGAAAGTTTTTAAGTCTGATAAATTGTTTATAAAAAACACAACCAGCTGATTGGATACGAGTACCTTATTTATCTGCCTTGGAACAATATTTAAAATAAAACTAACTAAACTACGGCCACAGTTTTGGAATTTCGTACAAAATATGGTCGGAATCAGAATTGTGTCGGGTAAAAGTGTTGTCGAAAAAACATGACTTATAACTAAATTTGAGGTAGTAATGATAAATACTCTCTTTGTTTTGTTGTTTAGTTTTCTTTGGTTCTTATATTATTAAGAGAGTGAGTATTGTAAAGTGTGATCATTAGAAAAAACATTTTCAAAATAAAATAGATTCTATCTTTTGACAGAATTCTGTGTAGTATGTCAGTTTGTCGAAATTCAGTTTTACCTTTAAATTTACAAATATAGGGAGATGGCATCAGTTATTCATGCTAAAGTCACTGGTCTTCAAAAAACAATCCTTCAAATATTAATATCGAATCAGTGCTTGAAAGTGTTTATACAAGTTTGGAACAATCTACATGTTGTACCTGAAAAAAAAAATTAATTTCCCTTTCTCTCTCTCATAAAAACAACAGAGAAAAGATTTAGTTAATTTCAAGCAGGGATGGAAAAGTTGTTGCAATTACATATATGAAATACATAGACAACACATTCACTCAGAAAACAGACATTCAAATTCAATGACAATCGAATGGTTCAGTTATTGCAAAAATTTTGTATTGTATGAATAATAATTTTTTTGTATTGACTATACATTGATATTACGAAACAAAATTCTGTAGGTAAAACCATAAAATTCTACTTTAACAACTAAACTACACGCTCGGGAATTTTTTTCACAATCAATACTGTATTCTCTGTGAATATACACACCAGAGTTGGGTCTTGTGGCACAATTGTACCAAGTTTGGTGAAATCGAAAGTCTGGTGGTGCACTCGATATATTTTTGGTACAAGTTTCTTATTTTAAATTATTTTTTTTCTATTTGTATTTTTGCTTAAGCCAATATTTATTGATGTAGTCTAGCTCTAGAAAAATTTTAATCTATATAAGTATATAAAAATAAGTTGCATTGTGTTAGTAATTGATGCACTCTGGAATGCGTAAACCGTTAAACCAAGGTTTTTATATATAAACGGTCTCTGTATGTGTTTTGGTTCATGAGTTATAGCACTGCGAAGTGTGCAGGGGGTTTGCTAGTTTTCTTATGAAAATATTAAATTTATTTGTGATAAAAATAAAAAATAAACTTTTTTATTAAATATCAAAGTGAACCTTAGCCAGAAAAAAATTATTTATTTTTAATTATAAAACATTTATATTTGGGAAAACATTACCAAAACCTTATTGTTAAACATCAGGTCATTTTAACTTTTAATATTTATTATCTGATTAATATTTGTTTAAATTAATGGCCCATAATCATAGTCCCCAATAAAATCGATCTTTTCTATAAACGACTTGCAAATGAAAATCTTTTGTTTTCAATATTGCAATCTCTATCTCTTTATATCTGTGGCTTGGAGCTAAAAGGACCAATGTCACTTGTTTGCTCTTTTGAGTTAATCATTGCATTAGATTTTATTTCTTGCTCTATTTCATTATGGTAAAACAGCTTAACTCATACTTAACCCAGAACAGCTTCATAAATAAAATGCTGGCCAATGTCACTATGAAAGCATCTATAAAAGTTAAAGTTCAATTCTAATTTTCTCAAAAGTAAATATTTTGACATTGGCCCTTTTAGCTCCAAGCCACAGATATATAAAAATTACGTGTATGTTCGTGATCGAGAAACTCAAAAACTACTAGACCGATTTTGACCAAATTTTATATGCATGCTCTATAGGCCGTGAGAAATATTTAGCCATATTTAGTTTTTTCGTATTTTTCCACCGTAACACAAGAACTACTGCACAGATTTTGACCAAACTTTATATGCTAAATGAAAAATTTATGTTAAACTGGCATTAAATTGGAGACACGTTAAATAATTACAGCATTAACAATTAGCATGTGCTAGTTTAATAATTATTGCAATTAAAAATTTAATTTTAATTTAATTTTATTGAATTTAGCTGCCCAAAAATAGCTTCAGCTTGTGTTAAATTAAGTTAAAATGCATTTCTGCGCTTGGTGTACATTCTTATTTGTTTTGAATTTAGAGTAAACTTTTGAGAAAATTGAACTTTATAGCTTTAAAAATGTACTTAATTTTTGAATATGAGTATAGGTAGTCCATACTTTTGAACATCCAAAATATTAATGTAAAGATCTTATTAGTTTTGTCTCTGCTACTTGTTGTGTAGGTATTGAAAAAATATAATTGGTTCTTATTTGATAATTTTTATTTTTGTTATTTGGCATGATTACGGTACAATTTTACTATTAATATGGTTCAAACATAAAATTTCCTGATCCCAACAGTGATACTCACTTTTATAAAAAGATATGTAATTATTTCGATGCCATCTACACGACATCTACGCAGCTAATATCGCAAACTTAGGCCAAGTCCTATTTTCTTAAACATATTTTCACAAGTTTTCTTTAAATTATTTCTTCTATTCACTTTCCATTTCAGGATCACGTTCACATGCCTGGCAATCCATTCGACTTTGAATATGCCGTCAATGACATTGACACTGCTAACGATTATGCTCATAAGGCCTCGAGTGATGGTGATGTTGTGACCGGTGAATACCGTGTGCAATTGCCTGATGGTCGCATGCAAGTTGTACGCTATACGGCCGACTGGAAGACTGGCTATCATGCAGATGTTAGTTACGAAGGTGAACCTCAATTCCCTCAGGGTCCTGGTGGCAGACCAGGCTACAAATACTAAACTCTACCACACTTTCACTCACTCTCTCACACATACACATACACTTTTTCCCCTATCCCCTCCATTTAACTACTACTCAAGCAATCTCAATTATTCTGTTCAAGGCAAGAGAATAATGTTTAAAAAGCTAAATAATATTTAATTAATAATTATTTACCTTAATTTACACGTACAATTTGCTGTTTAAGTACTTGTTTTGTAATTTATACCCGAAGACGAAATGTATAGAGTAAAAGAAAAAGGAAAAACTTCATCTTTGTTGATTTGTTGAAGCTTAATGTTTTTTATATATAATTTTTTGTTTATTTAATTATAAAATTGATACTATTTTTTCTCTACTTTTTTTGAGTGTTTTAGAAAATTCTGTGAAACTTAAAGGAAATAAAAATAATAAAAAAATATAATTAAAAAAGAGATAATTAAAAAGACAATTTGTTTGATTGAAATGAAAACAATTTAAGAATGTAAGTATTTACTTATGTTTAAGCACTTAAAGCATTTAACTTAAATATATTGTTCTACGCAACACCACCACCAAAATGGTGTGGATGGTATATTCATTGTGTCATTCCCTTTGTAACACATCAAAATATCCTTTTGTGATATGTTACAGATTTATTTTTAAATAGCTTAATTTACATTATAATTTATTTTTGTTGTAGTAGTTTAAGTTACTGTAGTTTTGTTTGTATTAGTTTATTTCGCTGGTTGTTCGAACATGATGTGAGTTATTATGTGTAGCATACTCTTAGGCACTTTTATTATTACTGCATATTACTTAACATTAACATTACCTCTTAATTTAAATGTAACGGTTTTCGAAGGAACATACGAGAACTTTGTCGAATGTTATCGAACACCACTATGTTACTATAAATAGCCGAACAACACAGCTAACATGATCAGTATAACAGTAGAGCTTGTAAAGCGCGTATCAAAGTGAGTTTGATAATAAAAGTGTATAACGATAAGTGAAATAAGTAAAGTGCTATAAAACAATATCTGAGTGTGTTTAAGTAAATAAAGTGCTCTTAATTTTATAACTAATTTCAACTATTTTTGATTGCAATAAAAGAACTCAAAGATATTTAAAGGAAATAAGCCAACGTTTATAAAAGGTATAAACGTAACAATATATGTTTTCTTATTCTTGGTTTCATTTAAGGGCGATCTAGCCATTTCTATTCGTCTATCCGTCGGTTAGAAGCACCATGTCAGCACCGAAGTCAGTGGTATCAAATTTTACCAGAATATTTCTAATACATATGGTGAAAGTAGGCTAAAACGGTATATTAGGAAGAGAGTTGTAGCTCGTAATGCAAGAGTAACTTTTAAAAACCTAAGAGTTAAACAGATGATATCTATATCCAACACGTAATTATCGAACAAAGAGTGTTGATGATACAATTGTAGCTGGTTTTTAAAATGCATTCCAATTGGCTTTTTTCAGATTATACTTTCATTTATCACAATTACAAAAATCTTTGTAAAAATAAAAAATTTTGAAAAATGAACTTGAGCCTAAATAAAACCTTAATATTAGTTTAACAAGAAAAGTTAGTGAAAAAAATTAAAATTGAAAAATATTATTTTAGTACATTAAAGTTACACTTCGTCGAATCGAACTATTAAAAAATAAGTAAAATCTAGCGGAATGATTTTTAAAGTAAAAAATAAACAAAAATTTTTTGTAGTTAAGAATTTTATAAAAAAAAAGAAAAAAATAAAAATAAAAAATTATAATTCTTTTTATCTCTTAAAAGTTACCGTCATGTGAATAGTTTTAAATACCACATCGTAGCTAAGCCTAGATTCTAGATTTCATGTAATGCGCTATTTTCTTTATTATCTCCGACGCCATCTTTTATTTTGAATTTTTACATAGTTAACTGTATTCTACTAGTCAAGCCCTTTGAATTGATACCCATATTGTTGGGATAAAAAAAAAGCTCCACCATATTGTTTCAGACGCCATCTTGGATATTACACCTTTTTATAATTAGTAAATTGAACTAGTTGAGCGCTTTTTTAATACTAATATTGTCGGGGTTAAGGGGACAAAGTCGTAACTACTACATATATTTGACTCATATATTCTTCATTTAATCTAGGACGCCATCTTAAATTGTTTTCTTTTCATATCTAGCTATATTTTAATACTCAAGCCCTTTCATTTGATCCCCATATTGGCTCTCTGGGTTGTATAGAAACTGAAAAATATCTATTTTTTACTTTGGTACTTATATCTCAGTTGCTTTCAAACCGATTTCATAGAAATAATTTCTGATATTACGGCTTTTAATTTGATATCTTAATAGTGTTAAAAAATTATTTAGGAGTTTAAAAAATCGGGATATATTTAAAAAAATTTATATCTTTTCAAATAACTTTTGCCTATAACTTTGCCGATTAGTGACCAATTTGTGCAAAATTTTTCATGAGTATCTCCAGAGGCATACGAAATTTATAAATATTAGCAACCCTATCTATAAATTATTCTAGGGCTGGAAATTTTTAATTTTTGTAGTAGAAATAAGCGAAAAAACAGACGCAGTCATGTTTATTTGCTCATATCTCAGATAGTTATGGGACGATTATACTGATTTACAATACCAATCTGCTCTCAAACTTTTCTGATATTTTAAAATCTTACACTGGACTTGGTGATTTCGGGGGGCTTCAAAAAGTTTATTTCAACATACACACGGACAGATGCACCTGTCCATAATGCTTAATCGACTCCCCTATTCACTGTCGTGTGAAGGGTATAAAAAGGTCTACAAATTTTTTTTAATTTCCCACAACAACTAGTTGCCGATTATTGTGTACAACTAATAAAATCAAACATTTTCATACAGTCACAATAACATGTTTTTGTTGTTATTTCTTCCTCATTATAACTATCTGGCCAAGACACTGACCAACATCACACCATCACAAATACCAACAGTTGTAGGGGAAAAGGCACACTTTTGAATACAACTTGTTACTGTATGTAGATATTTGTTTATTACATACAGCTTTTTTGTTGTTGCAATTTTGTCACTGCCTAAAATGCTCATTACTACTGTAGTAGCAGTATTCTGTATAAATATGTGTGTATATTTATATAAGTATGTACAGTAGACAATTATAGATGAGACTGTATAAATTAGTCAGAGCGTATTGTCTGTCCAGCTTATATTACAGCAAACGTCATAGCACAGTTTAGACAACTGCAATATAATGCGAGTGTGTGTGCATTTTTTTCGCAAAACTTTGTTGCAATATAAATTGTAATTTGCATTTCTGGCGATAAAATCATATTTGTATTATGCAAAAAAAAAAAACAAAATAGAAATATTTGCATTATTTATAAAATGAAATTCTTATCTTGGTGACCTTAAGCTAACGACGGAAGTGACACCTGGTAATTGTGGTTAATGGCAATTATTACTAAATTGTTGAATATGACAGAAAGAAAAAGATGTTCAATTACTTAGGCTTCTGGTCTTATGAAATATATTTATTAGACGTTGAAATCGATAGTTGTGTATAATACTTACTTATTGCTAGGAGATTTTTTACGTTAAATTAGGCAACTATAATGTTAATTGTTTAGCAACATGTTGAGATACAAATAGGTAAAATTGGAAATGCTCAGAGCTGTAAATGATTGCAATCGATTTAATTGCAATCACATGATTTCGCAAATTGCATTCAAAATCGTAAATTGATTTCATGATTTCAATTTGAAATCATGAAATCAATATGATAAAAACGATTGAATCAATTTTTTGAAATCAATTTATATATAAATTGATTGCAATCAATTTGATTACAATTACTTTAATTGCAATCAAATCCAGTAATTGCAATCAAAGTTAAATCAGAATCGTTCTTTTCAAATGAAAAATGGCAATAGCAACTTTGAAAAGTTACTTTTACTAAAAGCCAATAGAGAGCTTTCTAATGTAAAAAATGCTCAAAGTAATGAAATCTGAAATATTTTTCATATTGTTTTGTTCATATCATGTTTGTCATGACTTTTTTTTAATAAATTCACAAAATTAAATTTTTTGTTGTTTTTGACTTTTATTTTTCTGGTCAAATATAAGTGGAGGTTTGCAATAGAATCTGTTGGTTTTCACCAAAACTTTAGTGATTTTTACTAAAATCTAGTGGTTTCCACCAAAAATTTGGAGGTTTCCACCAGATTCTAGTAGAAACCGCTAGGTTTTTAAGAGTAATAAACATATAAAGTTGCTACTAAAATATGCGAAAACCATATGTATGTATGTATGTGTGTAATAAAAAACAAGTAAGAGCGCTATATTCGGCCATGCCGAATCTTATATACATACCCTTCACAACGTGTAGTCATGCAATAACAGTAGTTTGTATCACCATTCATCCAATATAAAATACGTACAACATATAAAAACATACATATATAAAAACAACCCATTTTAAAATTATAACTTTACGTACGTTAAAAGAAAAAAAAAAAAAAAGATTTTTTAAAAAAAAAAAAATTTTAAAAAATAATTAAAATATATATAATAAATATAAAACAACAAAAAATTTAAAAAAAAATTTAAAAAAAAATTAAAAAAAAAATAAAAATATAAATAATATATTACATAAAAAATAAAAAAAAAATTCAAAATTTTTTTTTGGCACAGTATACACGTTTGTATGTATGTATGTTGTTGTTGTAATGTTGTTTTTGTGAAAAAAAAAATCGAGGTGGTCGTGGGTTTTTGCTCATATCTCAGTTGTTTATGTACCGATATTTCTGATTTTCAATACCGATCTACTCCCGAATATTTCTGATATTTTTATACCTCACCCGGTTCCAAGCGATGTCGGGGGGCTTCAAAAAGTTGATTTCAACATACACACGGACAGACTGACAGAGCTTAATCGACTCCCCTATTCATAAGCTTTCAGAAAATATATACTTTATGGGGTCGGAAATGAAAATTGTAGAAATTTCACACGGAATGACAAACCTATATATACCCTATTTCACTGTGTGAAGGGTATAATAAAGGTAAACAAAGTAGTGCATATTATTTCAACATTGTTGATACAAATCGTTTTTCTAAAACTCTGCTTTATGTATACAGTAAAAACTTTATAATTCAGATAATTAATTGCAGATCCTAAACCCATAAGAGGCAAAAACGGGAAAACCTAATTTAAGTACCCTTTGTAACTTCTAAGCAGATAAACATTTGGAAAAAGTCATCAAATTGTTTTTAAACTAATATTCTATAGACTTTGATGGAAAACGTTTGATAATTTTTATGAATACAGCAGAAAATGTAGTTTACATATAAAGAGGCGCCAACTATTGACACTTAATGGTATATGGTACACATGGTTGTGGTTTTTATTAAACGGTTTTATGTAAACTAAACACAACCATATTATAAGTTTGACATGTAGATGGCGCATGTATGCACCAAATAAAATCATTTTATAAATGTAATAGATTTTATTACCTATACCAACAGTGTTGCCAGAAGATAAGCAAATCTACTTTGTTACCCAGCAAAAAAAGTCTATGACAAAAAAAGTTAATTTACAGGAGTTCAACTGGTGACGAAGTGATTAAATTTAGGTGAAAACAATAATGATTTTAACATAAGCGTGTCATTGGAGATCGTGTGTTTTTTCATGAATATATTAATGAACTGCACTCCATTCTAATAAGTGCATAGAACTCATACATATATGATGAAGAGCATGGGATGTTTCATGTGTTAAATTTATTTGTTTAAGATATTTTGCATAACGTTGCATTGATTTTTAAGCACATCACTTATGACAAATTATATCACATTTAGGAAGTCATCTAGGATAAATGCTTTTACACAATTGATTTAGAAGTCTTGAAAATGTTACTCGATTTGCACTACTTTTAATTTTTTTTTGCTGGGTACTTATTAAAAACTTATAGTTTTAAGTTTTCAGAAGACTAACTACACAATTTGGGCTATCTCAGAGTTCGTTGCAAGTAATTTTTAATACAATTGCCATTCGTTTACGTGAAAAATCAGATAAAAATCCAGGGGGCAAATTACGGCAGGTGCCCCATTGGCTTTGGTAAGGGACATACATATTCGGCGAACGCATTATTTCGGTCACAAGGGATTTCTCCACTTTTTTAGAATTTAGCAGCTCCTGAATGCTTTATTTGGGAATATTTGAAAGAACTAAAAACCAAAATTAAAAAACGAAATAATAGCTGTTACTCTGAAAGTTTTGCAAAATTATGGAAAATTTATAAAAAGCAAAGCAGAAAATTGACAACACTTACAGGGTATAATTTTTTAAAGCCAATAATTTCCGTTATCTAAGTTTCGCCCCTTACATACATATTCATAGGCCAAATCGCACCATACGAGCACAATCATAATTTATTCGAACTTTTGAATTTGCTGTGCTTTAAGTATAGAGATGCTAAAAAGAATTCTAAAATTATTATGCCGGTTTTTTGTTCCAATATAAATAAAGTTATCCGAAAATCTGAAGCAAAAAATTTTAAAAATGAAATAAACGTCTGGTATGATCATCTAATTTTTAATTTTACTCTTAACGTTAGAATTCTTTATTCATTTAGTATAGTTCTTATACGAATGTTAAATTCAATTGCGTTCGAATGACCTAATTTCCCGTAGATTAGATAAAATTTACCTACTTTCCTAAAACATACATACATTTTCAGAGATACTACTAGTGGGTAATTTTTTTAAGTTTTTTTATTGATTGTTTTTTGTTTCATTTTTTTATAATTATTTTTAGGTTTTTATTTTGTTCATTTTTATCCTCAAACTCTATAAATATAATTTCTATAAAAAATAATTAGAACTAAACTAAAAATTGGTTATCTTCAATTTTAAATTGATCAATAATTTTTGTATTTTATGAAAAAAAAAATTTTTTTAAATTAATTTTCATGTAATATTCCTTATGTTTGATTTATATTTGTTTATATATTGTATTGATTTATTAACGAAATCAAGTCTAAAAATTTAGTACAACTAATAATAATTAAAAAAAAATTATTAATTTATAACTGTAAAATAAAAAAGGCTGCATTAACATCAAATTATAAAAAAAAATATATACTATATATAATTGTTGCAGCGTAATAACTGAAAATTATAAAAAAAAAATTTGTATAACCATGAAAATAATAATCAATTTTTTTTAAATACCAAATAAAAAATATTGCCTATATTGAGTGATTATTAAATTTTTTTAATGGTTTCCGTTTTTTATATTTTACAAATGAGGACTTTGTTAGTGATTTTATATATGTATATGTTTTTTGAGTTTTTAGGAATTTCAGCAAAAATGAAATTACTTAAATTTATAAAAAAAAAAAAAAAAAATAAAATTAGAAAAAAAATTTATAATATATGCATATTTTTTGTTTGTTTGTGTTCATAATATTAGTGATATACAATGTAATATTATCATTATTATTCTATATTTTAATTTATTGTTGCCTTTAGAATAGAATTGTGTGAGAGGAAGAAGTTGTAGGGGAATTTAGGTTTATTCAATGATTGCTGTCGCCCCCATTGCTACTGCCGTTTAGGCGTACAGATCTTCGTCGGTTCATAATACGTTGACCCCCTACTGCGCCAACTTCATTACCACCTGCTGCCGACGTTGAGCTCTCGTTGTTGTCGTTTAACGAGCATTCTTCATTGGCCATACCATCGACGGCATTGTCTAAAATGGTGGTATTGCCAAAATTGCTGCTGGTCATTAGCATTTCATTTTCGTCGATTGTTTGCACTGACGGTCTGCGCACGGGTGCAACGCGTAATTTGGATTTTTTGGGAGGTAAAGTTCTGGGTGAAGTCACCACATTAACGGCAGATGTGTGAGTAATATTGCTACTGTCCAAGGCAGTATCGCATTCAAAATTACGCTTTCGAGAGGCAACTGTACGTAATTTGGCACCTATGGCACCACCGTTCCCCTCGTGTGTAAACTCTGTGGGAATTTCTTCGGTACCATTAAAATATACCGTTGTCGTAGAGGTCGTTGTGTTATTGATATTACTACTGCTGTTGCTTTTACGCAGGCATGAGTTTTCTTCATCAATTGTCTCCAAATTGCTTGAATTTTGTTCGTTTACATTTGCATTTACGGTTTCTGCGCTGTTAATGTTATAGCTGATGTTGCCATTAACAACTGCAGATATTTTTTCATCTACGGGACATTCATTAGGATTTATTTGTTCCCCTTTTATAACAGCATCGCCTTCATTTGGTGTGTTCAAGCATGATTTCAATTGATAGTTTTCTTTTTCAAGATTTTGTATGCGATCCCTGGTGGCCTTAAGTTCCTGTTGCAAAAATAATATAGTGCTTTGCATACCCTCGACATCTTCATCAAGCTCCTGAAGAAAGTCATCAAGTTCTAGAGAAAACAAAAATAAAAAGTTAATAAATTGAACTCATATTATTACACGCTTTTTTCATAGCATTATTTTTATAATTAATTAATTACCTGATTGTGATTTTTTAACTTCTTCGCTGAAACTTTTTTGCATGGCCAATTCGGTTTCCAGTTTTGCCAGGCGACCATTGGATGTCATTTTGCCAAGTTCTTCATTTTCCTGATATAGCAGGCGACATTTGGCCATTAAACGTTTACCCGTATTAGAGTCTGGAGTAAATTTCCAAGCTGCCAACTCATTTTGAGTCTCCTCCAATTTGGCCTTAGTGGCTTTAAGCTCTTTCTTCAGTTTCTCAAATAGTAAATTAACAGCTGGATCCAATAAAGCCGATCTTAAGGCAACTGCAGAAGGCGCCTGCGCTGCCTTATATTCAGCAATTTGGCTCTAAAACAATGACAATATTAAACACAATTATGACTTAAGAAAAAATATAACGTACCACATAATCTTGAAATTCTTGTTCTTTATTAGCCAATCTACGAATGAGTATCTTTTCGCGTCTTTGGGCATCGGTAAATTGTTGTGTAAGACGTGTTTGCTCCACTTTGAGACTCTCAATTTCGTCTATTATGGCGCGCAAGGAAAGAAAGGAGAAAATAAAATCAAATATTAATTAGTTTTTAACAGATTTTTTTTGTGCGTTATCTACAACATAAATACAAACACACATACAGAGAATGACATTAAAAAAGCATTACAAAAAATATATGTTTTCAGTTGTTTTTGTAGTGTTTTTTTATTATTAATTTTTTGTCTTGTCTATGGTAATGAAAATAAATTTTTGTTGTTGTAATTTTAAAAGTGGTTATAGAGATAAATATGAATGTATGTATATATGTATGTATGTATATAAGAACAAATATATAGGAATGTATAAATGTGGTATGTAATTCTTTTTTAATTAATAATTATTTTATATTTTGGTGGGTTAAAAACAAAATACGAAATCATACCAATACTATGCATTCATTCGCATTCGTGTTGTTGTTGATGTTGTTCTTAAATCGTGTCATTTTGTGCGAAAGATTTTTATTATTTTGTTTCGTTTTTTTTTTTTAATCTTTTTATTTTGTGACTGTCGCTGGGATGATAAAGAAACACCTGTACGAGCGAATTAAATCTTTTTTAAAAACAAGAGCTTGTATTAATTACAACGATGATTCTTGCTTATGATTTTGAATTTTGTTTATTTTTTATTCTTTCATTTTGTTACGCGTTTGAGAGAGTGAAATTGAACTTTTATGTATATTTGCTATGAATAACAAGAACAAACTATTTGTTAAATGAAGAAAATATATTTTTTATGGAAACTAAACACTTTATTTATATATTTTTTGCAATTCTCTCTCTTACAGAAATTCTATTATTCGCACTTGTATTTAATGTGATTTTTTAAACATGAGATAAAGCTTAAACCAAAATTTTATTATATCTCGTGCTCTATATATTTTATTTCATTATTTCTTTTGATACATCAGATGATCAAGAAAACACTGAAATATTAATAAACCGGACACACTTCTTATTGACGCTTCGAGAACTTTTATTTGAACATATTTATATTCACTTTTAAGGTTTATTTTTTGGATTTTTAGATTTCTATTTTTATTTATTTTTTTATTTTTATTTTTTAAATTGATGTTTTCCTTAAAAGCTACGGTTAAGTGTAAAAAAAATATTTTTAAACCACCTTTAAATTAAATGAAATTCTCTTTTTTATGTCCAAAATCGATACTGTTTATCACTGGTACAGAAAAAAAATGGTAGGTAAAACAATTTTTATAAAATTTTTATATTTTTGTAATATAGCAAAATTTTTTAAATACAAATTGTAATTAATATATATATTTCTTTCTTAGATGGTTCTTTAAAAATCTTAAAATATATTAAAAATTTAAAAAATCCTGGTTCAAATGTGAAGTATTTGATATTCCCAACCCTCTGTGATTTAAAAAAGATAAGTCTGATTTCGAGCTACTGGAAAGACTAATTAATAAAAGGATTAACAATAGATACCGTAATTCAGTTCTTATTCCAGTTGACACAAATTGCAACTAGCAACTAATAGCTGAAATAAGTGATTATATTGGCGAGCTTGTAAAGTATCCATAAACGACCGATAGTAATCTTGTTTCCTTATTTCAGTAGCAGTCTGTTAGTTTCAAAATAGACTTGGCAGTCAAAAGATGAAAGACAATCCCTATGGTCCATTGTGTGCAGAAAATTAAGATTGCTAAAACTCCAATATTGTCTTATTCTATCGGTTCAACAAAGCAAAAAGAAAAGTCATATTTCCAACATGACTAAAACCATATAAGCATCAAAAAAAGCACAAAATTATTAATTATTTATTTATTTATTCACTAATATAATCCATTAGCTAATACGTTATCAAAACTTCAACTACTTGAGACATAACAGTCAAAATAAAAATGGGACGTAAGTTTGAAAATTCAGTCACCAGATTTTTTGATCTGTACCACCTTTCCAATTTTTCAAACCAGAGGGAAGGTAAAGTAGTAAATATAGTATTGACAAGATGCAAAATATTAATGGCAATTTAGTGAAGATCATTTTTAAAAATTATTAAGACAATCAATCACAAACGACAGCATTAGATTAATAAATTATATGACATCATTTAATTCATCTAAGTCAATAGTGCTTCAGCAATATGTAGCAATATTTGAAAATCCCAATTGATTTTAATCAACAGTTAACAATAAGCATTTAAATTATCAACCTACAAATAATCAGTATTTCTATTGTTAGGATCACCGAATCCACTCGCACGATATACATATGTATGTTCCAAATTTGTCCAGAGTTTTTGTTTTAAAATCGTATATATGAACTCTATGCTCAGCATTACGAATAATAGTTTTAGCATAAATCCTCAGGCGACAAATTTTTTTCCAATTCTGGTCAAATCCATCCTTTACAATATATACATTAAGCAGTATTCCTAATATACAAACTATTTCTTCTCTCGGAAGAAAAAAGCAATAATTGTCAGCAAACTTACGGGTTTTACGTCGTTTAAGTGGCAGCGCAGTGTTTAAAGCAAAAACAATGGAACATGGCCTAAACATTACCATCAGCAGTACAATACATAGCAACTAAATTACAAGAACTAAATATATGCTCCAAAAGAATAACATTAGTATTATTATAATCAAAGTATTTAACAAATTGATTAGTAGATTAAACTTTTATAACAGAAAGTAAATATATGAACGAATGGCAAGAAGTACCCGGCATCTTAACTTGTCTAGAATTAATTATATTAACTAAGGGAGACTCAATGAAGTAATAAATTAAAGATTGAACGTGTTATACAACTCTCTCATTGAGGCAACTTTCATACAATCAAAAATGCTGTTAATGAAATATCCAAAAACTAAAGGGTGTTTTTTAAGCCCGATAGAACTTGAAATTGTAAAAAATAACACAAAAAATTAAATTGTAATCAAAATTTTTTTTTTATTCGAAAGATCAATACGTGACATTAACATTTGAAAATGATTTCGGGCATATGGGCACCGCGGCTGTTCTTGACGAAGCGCATTCTGGACGTCCGGTGTTTTATCGCAAAATTGTGTTCAGCGTTGAGGCGCATTTTTGGCTTAACGGGTTTGTTAATAAGCAAAATTGCCGCATATGGAGCGAGACCAATCCACAAGAGACCCTACAGACTCCATTACATCCAGAAAAATGCACCGTTTGGTGCGGTTTTCACGCTGGTGGCATCATCGGACCTTATTTCTTCAAAAATGAGGCCGAAGCTCGCGTTACGGTCAATGGAGATTGTTACCGCACCATGATCAATGATTTTTTGTTTGAAAATATGGATGACATTGATTCGGAGGAGATGTGGTTTCAACAGGATGGCGCTACGTGCCATACGGCGAACGCAACCATCGACTTATTGAAATCAAAATTTGGCGATAAGTTGATTTCGAGAAATGGACCTGTCAATTGGCCTCCAAGGTCGTGCGATTTGACACCTCTCGATTATTTCCTGTGGGGCTACGTGAAGTCACTGGTTTATGCTGATAAACCAGCAGCAATTGACGCCTTGGAGGCCAGCATTGTTCGTGTTATTCGTGACATACGGCCAGCAGTGCTAGAAAAAGTGGCCCAAAATTGGACGTCCAGAATGCGCTTCGTCAAGAACAGCCGCGGTGCCCATATGCCCGAAATCATTTTCAAATGTTAATGTCACGTATTGATCTTTCGAATAAAAAAAAAATTTTGATTACAATTTAATTTTTTGTGTTATTTTTTACAATTTCAAGTTCTATCGGGCTTAAAAAAACACCCTTTACAATGTCGGTATACTTAACCAATAAGTCTGCCACATTGTCTTCAAAAGCTAACAAACCACCATGCGGTAGATAGACAACGCCTACAAGAATAGATCTACACATAAGTTTGATTTAAACAAAGAAATACTTAACGGATAATAAATTAAAATAATAAAGGTCAACGGTTTTACTCTGCAAAAATGTAAACTTACTTTTAATTTAGTCTTGTTGACCGGGTTTTTGAGCTTAACTTCGACCAAGGTTATATGTTACATATCAATGGTCACAAGTAGATAATTAAGTAATTAAGAAAAAAAAATTATTAGAGCCGTGTCCAATCTGAAATTACCCTTCACAGTCATTTAATCTATTATTTAATATTATTACTTCCTGACGATGCTCCGGAGTGAAAGGATTATTAAAAAGTAAAGAAATTATTTTTTAATTATTAAAAGACTTTGAGCTGAATTAATTTTAGTTAATATTTTGATATTATTTGTACAATCATTTAAGCTAATAAAAAGCTATTATGGAGCATTACGTAATCCTTTTATACTAGCACCCATACTCTAGAAACGTATTGAGATACAATAAGGCTTCAACTAAAAGGTTTTAAACCTTGTGATTTAGTTCTAGATGTCGAATACCTACATCACAATATTAATTAAATTGCTTGGAAAAATTAATGTTAAATTCCAACAAGTAAATTAATGGCAAGATTATTTCTTAGCCAGTTCTTATTTACTTTTAATATTTAAAAATTACCCTCAAAGAGAATAATAAAAATCTCATTTTTTTTAGTAATAGATTTATTTAAGGTCCATTCAACAACTTCTCAAAGTAGAAATTTTATGGATATATCATTAGGATAGTAGGAACAGTTAACAGTGATATAGAAAAAGTTAAGAATTCAATACAAATTTTTAATGAAAACTTGTTTTTAAAAAGTTTGTTTCGTTTACATTCATAAATAGGAAATATTAAAATTGAATTTGTTTTTAATTTTAATTAATCAAATTTACTGCTAATTTAAGGAAAAATATCGATTTGTGACATTTTAAAAATGGTTTTCAAAACTTAGTTGTCTACACTTATTTATGCAAATTAATTTAATCAAAAACTAGCATTTGACATCGGTAAACATTATAATCTTAAGAAAACACGCAACACTTTTTAAAGGACAACCATACTTAAAATGTTTTTATTTGATTACATTTTTGCATTTATTTATTTATGTTATTTTACTTATTTTGTATTTCATTTATATGGCTTTTTATTTTCTTAATGATTCTTTATTATGATTTTTTGTTCTCATTTTTCCTTATTCGTATCGAATAAAAAAGAAAACGAGAAAATATTTTGTAGGTATACACACACTCGCACACGTATACATATTATAACCGGGTGATAAAAAACTAAAGCAATATATATTTTTCTTCTTTTAGATAGAGAATTATGGTGAATAGCGTAGTGAAGGGGGAAGTTTTATAGGGCGCGTAAAGAAAAAATAACGACGTGAAAACTATACATAGGTACACATTTTTTATTTACATATTTTTCTTTTTCTATTTTTTTTTTTTTATTTTGGAAATTTTCGATTTCCAAAATTTTTTTATATTTATTTTTTATTAAAGTTTTTTCCTTCTTAATTTTTTTAAAAATTTTCCTTTTTCACTCATTTTAGATTAAAGTTTTTGGAAGGCACTTTTAAGTAGGTATAAATACATATATATTTTTTAATGTTTTTTTTAGTAAGTACCTATAGGTACTCTCTTTTTTTTAAATTTTTTGTAATAGGTATATTTTTTCTACTTTTTATAATATTTTCTTTGGAAACCACTTTTGTCACCTTTACTTAAATCTATTAGCAATTAAATACAATCTTGAGTAGATTTATATTTTTAGTTTTAGAAAAGTTCTTAAGAGTCAATAAGAGTGTTCGCTGTCTAATAGTTCAGATTTTATTCAAAGTCTACAACCGATATCATCGTTGTTACAGTCTAGGCAAATTTTTAAGAAAACATATATAAAAAAATCCACAACACCCAAAAATTAAGAGAAAAAAAAAAGCAAACTAAAATTAAATACTTAACAAAACTTTATGTAGGGAAATATTTTGGAATATTTTTGTAGGTATTTCTTTAATTTCAGAAATTTAGCGCACAAAACACACACAAGAAAACACAGTTTATTAAAAAGAATTCTTAAAGAATTTCTTATCATTTCATTTTACATATTTTTTGACTTAAATTTTTTCATATTTTCATGTTTTTTAAACATTTTTTTAAATCTGTATGAATTATTATTTTTATTTTATGTATTTTATATAAAAACTTGGTTTAAAAATATACCTTCGAGTAAACGTTGGCGCTGTTCGGCTGCAGCGATGGCGGCAGCAGCAGCAACTGTATCCTGAAGATGTGATTGAGATAGTGGAGGCGATGCAGGCCTTGAGGCCGGTTGTTGTGTTTGTTGTAAATGTTGCTGCTGCTGTATGTGCGTATGAAGCGAATGATGATGGTGATGAAGATGATGCGAATGCGGCGTATGAAGATAAGCCGCGTGATGAGGGTGATGGGATGTCGTGGGCTCCTCAGAAGCCGATGGTGTTGGTGAAGCTGGTCCTGATAAAAGACCAGCATTGTTTACCACCAATGCACTACCACCTCCCACTACCGTACCACCACCCCCTGATGTATTATGTAAATTTTGTTCATATTGTTTAGACATTTTATCGTAACTTTTCATCAAGGGTCTCTGATCGTCCATAGTCATTGCAGCGACACTCATTACAATTTATATATGTTTTGGCAATACAATTGTTTATAACTTTTTTGTTTGAATTCTTTTTAAGACAAAGAATTTCTGGTTGGATTTCTCTTTCTCAATTATTTTAGATTTTCCGTATTTTGTTGATTTCTGAATACAACGAAAGAAAGAAAATTTTTCTCGTTACCAATTTTATTATTAATTTTGCTTTAATACGATGCTTCTATTTTTCTTCTTCTTGAAAATATGTATCGAAATAAATTTTTCGCTTTGAACAAATTTTTTCTGAGACTCCGCTAGACCACACTTTTTCAAACGTAAATTTCACTTACGTTTGTAATAGATTTTTCGAAAATTTTACACTTTTCATATAAAATGTTCATAATAGCACATTATTTCAATAAATTTAAAAGGATTTACGCACTTTTACACGTTCAAATAAAATTTTCCACACGGAGTGAAATTTCGTCGTGTCACAACATTTGTAAAAAAACCAATATGGCTGCTTGCAAATAAAAGAAAAACAGTGTTGCATAAATCCCTTTAAACAGTTCAAAAACAGAGATGTAAGTAACAGAGAAGTCTGTGTTATTAATTCTCTAGGAATGTTGATACAAAAACGAAATACTTTAAACCACAAACTATCATATTCTGTGCTTTAAACATTTCAAAAACTTTAGAATTCATCAACCAATTGATTTAACATCCTACATAAGCGGACATTTTTCAAGAATATTCATTTTCGTTATTTACAACAGTGAAGTAAAATGTTTTTGGGTGTGATATCATAGCTTTTCTATTTTTCTATCATGTAATTTCGGCAGCCCAGCCGACTATTTTTATGTGCCATCGTATTGTTATGTCAAACTCCATATATAAAAATTAAATTAATGGTTTAGATTTATCAAATTCAATGTATTAAAACAGCAAGACAAATTTTTTTTCTATTTTCGCTATCACCATAAATTGTCCTCTATTATCAGTCATCATTAACACACAAAAATATGCAAAAGCATATGTTAAATACAAATAAAATTTTCTTATTAAATCTGCTTTAAAATTCAACACTGATTGTAAAGAAATTATAATTTAATAAAATTATTAAACAATTTATCACATGGGAGAAAGGAAACAATCAAATAAACACTATAATACTATTTAAGCACACACAATTTTTTGGAATATTCAATGACTAAATTTGATCTTAAAACAGGGCAATAAGTTAGATGCTTATATTTTCAAACATCACCACTTTCCAATTCAAAATTAATACGATTAGGTAAATGAAAAATTTATGTTGTTTTATGATTTTTAAAACTTTACTATACATAAGTACTCTGATTTTTAAAAAAGGAAATTTTACAGTTGGACAAAAATCTGTACAACATGTGTCAAATAAGCCTTTCATAAACCTATAATACGTTATGAATATGTCAGAATGTATACAACCAAATTAATCAGCTTAGACCATGCAAGTCGGCGGCGGCTAACCGCTAAATTTGAACGTTCGGCTTGGTTCTTTGAAAGAAATTAGATTATTTTTTTTAAAAATGTGCCAAAGTTGTTGGTAAACAAAAATTTGCTTACAATAACTATTGGTAATTGTAAAAAATGACTGCAAAAATTGTTATAAATAAACGTGTCAAAGGTTTGCCAAGAGATGAGTTAGAAAAGTTATCAAAGAACGAACTTATTGAGAAAATTGTGCAGTTGGAGGCATATAATTTCCAGTTAAAAAATATTTTACATAAAAAGCTCAATTATGAAGCTGACGGCGAACATAATAAAGAACTCTTGGAAGAGTTTAATAACCTTCAAACAAATAGTGTGGCTGCTACACTACCCGAAAAGAAAGAGGGAAATAGTAACATTAAGTTGGTAGCTGATGTTGATACAGACAAAAAGTCAAAAAAGCGTACATTTGATTTTGGCAAGTGAGTTATTAAAATTTTTCTTGAACTTGAAATATATTTAATGTTACTTAGATGTTCCAAGCGTCATGTACTAATGAAGTTTTTATACTTCGGCTGGGACTATCTGGGTTTCGCCTGCCAAGAAGACTCGAATGCCACCATAGGTAATAAAAGCTATTTCTGTATTATTAATAGTTCTTTGACCTTGTCTTTCATATTTTAGAACACCATCTATTTCAAGCTTTAACACGTTGCTGCCTAATCGAGTCTCGATCTAATTCCAATTATCATCGTTGCGGACGTACGGACAAGGAGGTTAGTGCTTTTTGTCAAGTTATCTCTATCGATTTGCGAAGCAAATTCCCGGAAGAAAAACAACTTGATGAAGAATGCCTAAAGCAGGAAATTGATTATTGTGGGCTACTTAATCGTATATTACCCAAAAATATACAATGTATAGCATGGATGCCTTTAAGATCGCCTGTATATAGTGCACGATTTGACTGCACCGCAAGGACATATAGATATTTCTTTCCTAAAGGTGATTTAAACATAGAGGTAAGTAATTATGTTGTAATATGCATATGTTCATTTGGTAAATTCTTTTGTTTATTGGAAAATGTAGCAATAAATGATAAAATGATTTTTATTTAGCATTTGTCCAAAGTGTATACACACTTATCATATAATTGTGAAAATCATGTTTGGCGTGAATATATCTAGAACACGAAACAACACTTTTTAGAAATTTTGTCTGTCTCTCTGATTGTTTTTCCGAACTCATTGGGCTTAAAGCCTACTAGACGTCTTGTGTTAAAATTGTATGTGGAGGTAACTTGATATTTGATATAACATATCGGGTACCTTTTATAAAGATAGATCATAATTTATAAAAATAAAAAATAAAAAAGCAAATAATATGTGTGAAATAAATGCATATACGGACAGGACAGAAAGGAATGTAAAGTAAATTGCACTAGCAGCAATTAAATTTTAATTTACACTAACACATAAGAATCTAACTTAATATTAATACCATATTAAAATTAAGTTAGTGTAATCATTTCTGACTGGGTTCAACTACAATAGGTTATAATAAGAAAATTACCACAGTACGTGTCTATTTCAGATTCCGCAAATGTAAACATTTACAACTTATAATACTGCAACATGTCAATTTTTGAACTAAACTGTGATTTCTTCAAAATATTTATGCTTAGGCCATGCAAAAAGCCTGCTTATTGCTACAACATCATGCAGATTTTCGCAATTTTTGCAAAATGGACGTTCACAATGGTGTAACTAACTATATGCGTAATTTACAATCTGCCAGTGTACATTTGTGTCCAAATGAATCCGAAAAAGAGGCACAAGGGTACAACATGTATTACTTACAAATCAAAGCGAATGCATTTCTATGGCATCAAATACGTTGCATAATGGCAGTTTTGCTATTAATTGGCCAGGAAAAAGAAGAACCTGAAGTTATAACGGAATTATTAGATGTTGAAAAGAACCCTTGGTATAATGAAATTACAATATTTTGGATTATTTTTTTTTTAACTAAACCCATTTGTTCTTTTAGTAAACCCCAATATACACCAGCCATTGGTTTGCCTTTAAATTTATTCCACTGTGACTTTCGATCTCAAACCTGCCGCAAAACTAATCAAGAATTGCTGGCAAAGGATGATGAATTGTTGAATTCGAATTCAGAGGTGTTGGATTCTACGGAAAAATCCGATATTTGTAACTGGATTTACAATGAGGAAAACTTGCAAAAACTTGTAGAGAACATTCAAAGTGAATGGTCTCAGTTTAGTATAAAGTAAGTTTAACATAATGTCATTTAACAACAAAAGGAAAAATATATGTTTTGCGATATAATTTCAGAGCCACCATGATACGTAATGTTTTATTTGAACTGGAAAATACCTTGCAACAGCAATTTCAATCACAGGAAATAAAAAGTCAAGTTTTACTGCTGCAGGACTGCGTTAAGCCGCGTCAATATCAAAAATTATTAAATCGAAAACGTTGTGGTAAGAAAAACCGTTTTTTAAAATATTTTTTTAACAAATAAAAATTATATATTTTTTTACAACTCCCAGAAAGTCTAGAAAATCGCATAGAACATTTTGTTAAAAAACAACGCCTAATTGTTCAAGCTGAAAATTCTAACAATTGATTGAAATTTTAACCACGATTGGAAAAAACCAGGTAGAATAAAATTTATTTTAAGTTATTTTTTTAATACACATTTAACTTTTATTTATATGGTTTTTACAATAAAATAATTGTCGATACTTATTACTAAAATAACTTAATTTAAACACAGAATTTTTTTTTTATTCTTAAATATGATTGCATAACTTCCTTTCTTATTTATGTATTCTTTTTTTTTAATTTTTTGTACGTTTTTTTATTTTTTTGTTTTCCTTTTTTTTAACTAAGAAATATAACTATAACAAAGAGACTTAATTAAAAATAGAGTTGTTAAGATGTTAATATATTAAGAAGAATTTAATATTTTTTTTAATATAATTATGTATGTTTTTTAAAAGAAAATTATTTATAAATAAAGAAATTAGTATAGTATAGCCTTGCTTACTATATGATTTAAAAATTAATTAAAAGAATTAATACTAGCATTAATATAGATTTTATTTAAAATATTTTAACAATATTTAATAGAACTGTACATTGATAGCCTATAGATTAACAATTAAAAGTTTTCGAAACAATATTTTTACATATACAAAATTTGTTTTATATACCATTTAACAATGGATTATGAATATAGGTAAGCTAATAATTAGATAAACCTTTTTTTAATTTTTTTTTTCAAGTTGTATACTTTTCTAAATATATACATATTAAAAAAAATACGTGCATAATTGTTTTAACATTTATGATGAGTTCGAATATTTTTGATAAATTTTTAATTTCAATAAGCTTGCTATTTTACTTAAAAGTTAAGCTCCCATTGATTTAGCCTTTTGTAACCTTTTAAAGAAAAAGAAAACAAAAATAAATTTTATTATTTTGTTTTTTAAATTTAATAAAAATTTCTATCAACTTACTTTCTCCTCAATAGTTTTAGTACGATAGCGCCCTCTCTTACATTTTTAAATAATGCTATAGTTTCTGCATGACTCATACCTTGTACAGAATTGCCATTTACTTCTAAAATCTCATCACCTGTAATCAAAATTAAAGTAAAGTAGATATAAAGAAAGAATTAAAATTATTTTTATTATTTTATTGATGATAAAATGAATCTTGACATAATAATTATAAGATATTTTTTAACTTAAAAAAAATGTTTTTTAATTAAGAACGAAGATAAAAAATATTTGGTGGGCGGGGGGTTAGTGTTTAAGTTAACATTTAAATTTGTAAGGCATTTAGAAATTATTTAAGTTATTGCATGAACGATTCAGCGACAGTCAAATGTGACGAATATCACCCAATATACATATTAAAAACGTGTGGAAAAATATTAGAAAAATTAATAAAAGAACATTTAGAAACCTATATGGAAAAAACAAAATATTTTTTAAAAATCTTTTTAAAAAAAATCACTAGCGGAAATCACCCTTCGTTGCAAACATGATGCAAATGTTGCAGATCTTGTCTTTTATATATTCTATTGCAAACGTTGCTTTTGAAAATTTCCAACTGTTTTTAGTATTGGAAATAAGTGCTTGTGTGGGAAATGCAATTTTAGTGTACAGGTATCCCTCCTACAACACGGTATCACACAACACGGTTTCACTCTAACACGATTAAAAAAATTTCCAAAAACCTCTTATAACACGGTACTTCTACAACACTATTTTTCTAAGACATAAAATACAATTTGGGAATACCCTTATCAGCAGGTGAACAAAATATTAACGCAAGTTCAGAAAGTGAAGATAATATAATTGATCCGAAAAAACGTTCCCATTTAATTGAACTAAGCAGCGATGATGAAGAAAATTACTAAACTTAATTCATAATATATATTCGAATATATTTATGCCGGTTTTTGTTTGTTTTTTTATATATTTAATTGGATTATTATTTATTTTGTTATTTTTAATAGAAATAAAGTATCTTCTGTGGCATTAAAATATTTTTTTTGAACTTAACCCATGTTTTTGTACCAGCTTCTAGTCTCCTATAGCACGGTTTCACATAACTATTATAGGAACCTATCGACCGTGTTGTAGGAGGGATACCTGTATATTGTTTTTGTGTTGTTGCAAACTTAAGAATATATATACTAGACTTGATTTCCCCTACTGTAATATATAAATATATATATAATTATTGGATTAGTTGGATTAGTTAGATTAGTTGGAAGCATATCCTTAGAGTAGCTACACATTTTTTCTTGAAGTGACATAAGCTTAAAAAATTTGTTTCTGGTTACAAATTTTTTTTTCATTACTAGCCATATTTGTGAAGGTTTAGTTATTGAAACAGCTTATTATACCCTTCACCTGTGGTGCACAAGGGTATATATAGCTTTGTCATTCCGTTTGTAATTTCTACAATTTTCATTTCCGACCCCATAAAGTATATATTTTCTGAAAGCTTATGAATAGAGGAGTCGATTAAGCCCTGACCGTCTATCCGTCTGTCCGTCTGCCCGTCTGTCCGTGTGTTGGTTGAAATCAACTTTTAGAAGCAACTATATGTTCCTCAGATCTGTATATGGTATCAATTTCTTGGAAATATCCAGGAATGAATCGCTATTGAAATTCAGCACAATCGCCAAATAACTTTCTGAGATATGAGCAAAAAACCACGACCACCTCGTTTTTTTTCACAATTACAACAACAACATACATACATAGATACATGTAAAAAACAGACCAAACAAAAAAAATTACAAAAAAAAAAAATATTAAAAATAAGAAAAAAATAATAAAAAAAAAAATTTAAAAAAAATTTTAAAAAATTTTTTAAAAATTTTTATAAAAAAAATTTTTTAAAAAAATTTAAAAAAAATATAAAAAAATAGTATATTAAATAAAATAAAATAAAATTTTTCTGGCTCAGCTGGGATTCGATGCCACATTTATTCTAACGTGTACGTATGCACGTATTTTATATGGGATGAATGGTGATACAAACAATTGTTATTGCATGACTACACGTTGTGAAGGGTATATAAGATTCGGCACGGCCGAATATAGCACTGTTACTTGTTAGTTTTTAATACTGTATTTTATATATTTACTACAGTTGATTTCAAGGTGTATAAATCTTTAGTTTACCGCATAAAAAACCAATGAAATGGAATTAGAAATTTTGTACGCTTAACTAATTTTGATCCAGTTGTTTTTTATTTATTTAAACTTATAGGAAAAACTGCTTATGTCGGTTTTTATATACTTATATATATATATATATATATATATTTTAGGAAAGCCCCTAATATAATTGATTTTTATAAATTAATTCCCTTTAGAATTAAAAGTATGAATTCCGCACTGTATAAATTAAAGAGCATATTGGTTGTCAAATATTTAGTTCAATTATAATCAAAAATAAATTATTATTTCAAATGATATTGATCCAAATGATTAGTTTATACGTTTGTACGCGAAATATTTTGAGGTTAGCCTGAGGGGGAAGTTTTGAATTGCGGTATTGTAATGGTGTAATTATCTCATTTTTAGCGTGTGTCGACTTAAGCAGATATTCCACAGAAATAGTATTACAACAATTTATATCTGATTAATTAGGGCAAAGTAAAATAAAAAATACAATAAAACAGTCATTTTTTTTTAACAAAAGACGTTCAGCGGTTGTTAAAAAATTTTTTATTTCAAAATTTGACATTCTGCATTTTTTTATCATTTCCCTTGTCAATGAAAAAAACATTTTGAAGTATTTTTTTTTTGTAGAAGATAAATCAAATACATATCTGAAAGGTAAATTGTGTTTTATATTTACATAAATTTGATTTTAAATAATTTAAACAATTTGTTCGAATGAGCTTTAGCAGTGTTTTGGGACGAGCGGTTTTGTTCACTAACTTATTTTAACGATAATCGTATCGCTAAAAAAGTTAACAATTTTACCGATTTAGGTATTCAGTAACATATTTTAATGACGGTTGTTATTGTTATCTAAACGACAATAATTTTGTTGCCGTTTATTTTATCGCCCAAAAATTTAACTTTATAGCATGTTCACACGGACAGCAAGATTCGAGGTTTGCTCTCTCATTCAAGGTTCGCGACCAAATCTTGATTAAATCTACAAGATTCGACATACAAAATTTTGAGAGCGAATCTTCATGGTTCATTTTGAATCTTGTTGCGAATCTCAAAGAATTTACTATCATCTCCAATTTTGATAACAAAAAATCGCTAATTTATCTGCACTGGCTGTCAAAAACAAAACATTAACAAAGAAAAACAAAAAAACAAATTGTGTGTAAAATATTAGAAAAATCATTTTGGAAATAAAAAATATATGTATGTTTAAACATATATGTATGTATATTTAAATTCAAATGGAAAAAAGAGAAATAGTGAAATGTATTTCTAAGTGTAGAAGAATGACTTCAATAAACCTCAGAAAAAAACAAAAGGCCGCATTAAAAATTTAAACAAAAGATACAAATGTCAAAGTAAAACAAGAACTGTGACAAGAACTATCGTCTAAACGCCAAGGTTCGCATTTGTGATTCAAAGAGCGAACCACGAGATTCATATTGCCGTGTGAACATGGCATAATGCCCGACTCAAAAACCTCGGCTAAGGCGTGACTACATGTGTGAGGGATGCAAGTGGTGAATATATTTAAACACTTTATGTCAAAAATTCCCCTTTAATGTAACAGTTGTTGAGTATCGTTCAAAATTATTTTATAAATCGCACAGTCCATAGTGCAAACAATAACAAGTGGAGATAAATTTAATTTTTTAACGTTAGTGAATCGCACTGGTCATAATCGGACTAATACACATTTTGTAAAAAGGTATGTAAATTGTTCTTTATATTAAGTTTAGACCCTTAGCTAATTAAGGGACACAGCTACACTTAATTTCTTTCTCGGAAATGTAATTAACATGCTGTTTGTATAGAAGTATTTTTTATTAAGGATTTTTCCTAAATACTTAATTTCAACATTCAATGCGATAAAAGTTCCTCTAGAGCATAAATATCCAGTACGAATGCGGTTTCGCGATTTGTTGAATGATCGTAGGTACTTGCATTTTTTTGTCTTGTGGTTGGACAAGTATTAATTTTTCCAAATTTTTTTATTCAAACCTTTAAAAAACATTAATAATTATCTTACCTGCTTGCAAAGTTCCATCATCTGCTGCTTGACCCGATGGAAATACAGTCTTAACAAAAATGCCCATATTTCCCTTCGGCGAATCACGACCACCAACAATACTAAAACCTAGAGATTTCATGCCGGGTCCCTTGAAGAAAGTCACAACTCGGGTTGTGCCACGACGTGAGCCTTAATTAATGAGAAAATTATTAAGAAATTGTTAAAAAAATGTAAATAAAAATTATTAAAAAAAAATACCAGACCACCTTCATTAAATTAAACTAAATACTTGTTAGGAATTAAGTGAATGCTATTAAAATGTTCGATAAATTATCGATTGAAAGAATATGTTAAATAAATTGATTATCTATTAAAAAATCTCTATGTTATTCTATATATAACATTTTCAAGAAATTCTCTACTCACCAAAAATTTAAAGTGTTTTGTTTACAGATAATTTTTTTTATAAAAAATCGTTCTTTTTATAAAAAAAAAAGTTCGTTTATTTCTCAATTTGAAAAAATATTTTTTATTTACTTTTTAACTATTGAAAACAATAAAACCATAAATTTAATTTAGAAAAACACAACTTTCTAATTTTCAAAATTTTACGACAAATTCTCTATTTAACGAAAAATAAAAAAAAAATAAAATGCCAATTAAAAATCATCCTCAGCACTTACCATCAGACATTGAGGCTCTGATTACCTCAGCCATTTCCTCATCCCTAATTGTTAGTTTAGCTGCGGGTAATGAGGGGCGATGATGTTGCAGCATGGCTGACGATGGTATTGCCATTGCCGGTGTTAAAAATGTTCTACTACCACCCACTATTGTGGTTGATGTTGAAGTATTATTTGATGTGGTTGTAGGGGAAAGGTGGAGATGATTTTGATGATTGTGTTTGGTTAAATGATTTAAGGTTAAGGTAGTATTACTAATATATTTTGGTTGCATTTGTTGTTGCTGTTGATGTTGTTGTAAAGCAGTTTTTGCTATTGTTGTACTATTGAGATCATATTGCCTATCAACTGTCTGATGCTGTTGTTGAGCATTTACAGTTTGGAGACGTTTAATGCTATGACTACTACCACCACAACTAGCATTCTTGTCATCCTCTAAATTCAGATCATTATTAGATAAAGTAATTGTGGGCATGGCGTTTGTTGTTGTTGATGTAATGTTATTATCGTTATTGGAATGATTTTTGTTGGTATTTGTATTGGTATTAGTGTTTGTATTAGAATTTGTATTGGATTTGTAATTGTAGTTATTTGCACTGTTGGTGTATGGATTGTTAGCTTTTGTTGTTGTTGCTTGATTATTTGTATTATTTGGTTGCAGAAATAAACTTAAACGTGACGAACTAAGGCGTGAGTGTGCAAAACGCAACGAACGATAATGCGAGTTTGAGAGATTAATTGAATTGCGGGTATAGTGAGTGCGTGGAGGAAATGGTGGTGTTGCCTGCTCACCAACACCGCCACTACCATCTACACTATCTTGACTTATGAGACTATCTTTGCGTGTTTCTATACTTAAAGAGGCGCTGCGATTACCCTGTTGTTTTTCGGCTAAATTAAAGGGCCGTAATAAGTGAGCTCCTTCGGAATACCGTTTACGATTTAGCAATTGCCATTTCTCATCATCGCTTATCGTGTGCGTTGCTAATGAAACACTCGCCGAACGATTGTTATAGACTGGCGTGTATTCGTTTGTGTAAAGCATGGGGGTTAATTCCAAATATCGCTGACCTGAAGAAGAGCGTGCTCTGCGTCTTAAATGTTCCATGGCAGAGGCATCCATAGAATGTCGTGGAGTGGAACACCTTCTGTGCTGCATTATGGGCATAGAGGGGGGCATAGAAGCTAAACTACCATTAATCGGTGCGACGACATTCACCGCTGAATTAATGGTAGTAGTACTTGCTATAGACTGGGAATCATCGTCTCGTTCATGCTCCAAAGCTAATTGTAAGCTATGCAAATCGTAGGTATTGATGCTGTCCGTACTTTGGGTGCGTTGGGTGTAGCTCAAACGTTTTTTAGCCCTAGCCAAATAATCACTAGGTGTTTGAGGTGTTGTAGGTGGCGGTGTATCCGCCGATAATGATTGCATAGAACTATAAAGTTCCATTTGTTGTTGGTCTGCTTCATTTACCTGCTTTTGCGAATACTCTGTTGTATTCAAAGAAGAGCCATCAATTTTGATTTTGGTATAAAAGTCTGTTATGGTGTGAACCTCATCATGAGCTATAACCAAATCAATGCAGTTGTCCACAAAAGAACTAAGTAAACGTTGCACTTCATGGAAAGATTGTATGCCACGCAAATGATTGCCATTAACATTAACGATTTCATCGCCCAAGCGTAGGCGGCCATCTCTAAAAAATGTAGAAATAAATGATTAAAAAAAGCTTTTAATTCTGTTTCCGATTGTACTTACTTTTGAGCCATACCGTACGGATCGATTTCGACAATCAAATATCTGTATTGCATTTCATTGTTGTTCGTTTGCACCGTCTTTGGCGATAGCACCAAACCTATGTAATCTTCCTGGCATTTGCGTTCTAATTTTACTTGTCTAAACCGGCGTCGTATAGTTTCGGTTTCATAGTCGTAGTTATAGCCACCTAACGACACAGGACCACTTATCGTACTGCATAGGCTAGAGGAACGCAAAGCATTACCGCCAGTCAATCCGCCCCCCAGACCCTCCGAAGAGGTGAGCGATATCAGGGAGTTACGTTTAAGAGTGCCCGAAGCAATCGATTCTGTATCTCCACCGGAGATACCAAGACTATTGCTTAGGCGTGTGATGTTATTACCGCCATCACTATCATAACCTGACTCATTTGAACTTAGACAACTACTTAATCTTTGGTAAAGTGGTTCCCAGTCCTTGGAAGTAATGCTGTTGTTGCGTGACACATCACCACTGCCACTGCTGTTTGACTGTTGGGACGCCTGCATGGAGGAACAATTGCCAATAGCACTATCATCCGAGGAATAACGTTTCGTCAAAGAATCGTTCCTATAAATCATTTTTCCAGAATGATTTGGTATAGAGCTACTGGCGATTGATAGACTATCTGTTAGCTGATTGAAATCGGTTTCTACGGCAGGTAAAATAGTGGAATTGCGATGTTTTGGTAAAGGAGAATTTGGCACATGCTGAAACTGTTGTTGCTGCTGATGCTCTGACAGGGTGTGGAGACTTGAAAGAGAAGGCTGCTTGATAACCGAGCCGTTGTTTTCTTCCGGTAGCACCGATAACCTGGAACGCAGAAACGCATAGGGAAAGGCTCCTCGCCTACTATTAGCGTCAGTTGCATTTTGAGGTGAAGTGGCTGAAGCTGTCTCCGAGGTAGAGTTTTGTGGAGACGTTAATACCACCTGACCCACCTTGGCTATATCATCACAACTACTGGACTTTTTACCAGAATTAGCAATACTACCATCGTTGCCATTAAGCAAACCCCTCATTGATTGCCTTTTATTGCCATTAGCTAAATTTAAGCCATCACTAGGATCGTCGCACTTCACATAGGAACAAGAAGCCAATTGGCTCGTAGAACTGCTACGATACAGAGAAGCTGAAGCAGCTTGATTATTTGGTTGTTCGGCCGCTTTGACCAGATTATGAGATTTATGATTCAACATCCCCGTCGAGCCAATGCGATAAAAGAAGTTCTTAATCGCCTTCGTTTGAGGTCTCTGTTGGGTCGTATGTGTGGGTGTGTTAGAAGCTGACAAAGAATTACCTTCAGTCATTTTATTTTGCAGTTTTATACTTTGATTTCTTTGTTGTTCACGATTCTTAATGGTTTCTATGGGACCAGATTTGCATTTCTTCAACGTGTTGCTTTGAAAATGGGTTTCCCGATTATTAGTGTTTTGGTTGAAGCTATTATTGCATTGACTGGAATTAATGTTGCTATGGCCGTTTGTGTTTTGATGATTTGGCGAGTGGAAAAGGCTTCTCAGGTCTGTGTGAGACTTGTGAGTACTGTTTGTGTCACCACGTTTCAAAATGTCTAGTTTCCGGCTCATACGTTTACCCCAAGTGAAAACTGTAAATGTTAAAAATAAATTAAATTTGTTATTGTCATATACATAAATATCGGAGATTATTTTTTATTTCGGTTGTAATTTGTTTTTTATAAATTTTTTTCTTAACATATTAAAATAATTTTGTGCGAACAAAAAATTTGTGTGAAACATATGTATGGGTGAATTCATTAAGGGATATGTGTATATTTTTTAATATTAAATAAATACAATTAAAAACTTCAAAAAGATATTTCCGTAGATAGGTCTGTAACATATTTAACTCTTTTCGAACCTTTTCTTCTAGAAAATATTATTTATTTATCAGAAAAAAATATTTTTAAGAATTTGTCATAAAAATGTGTTTCTCATTTCAAACTGAACTCTTTTATACCTTTAAAATGCAGTCCTGTTGCTTTACATGATTGTTTATGTTATTAGTTCAAAGTGAATGTTGATTTTTTCTTTACGCTAAGAAGAAGTTGTGCCACTTATTTGTTTACTAATCAAGCAATTTATGTTTGTCCTCAATAAAATACTTGTATAATGAAATTAAATATAGATAAAATACATTTTTATAATCAATATATTTAGCTAAAAGGTAATTCCTATAAATTATCTCTATAACTATGTATATTGTACGTAATCATAACGCTCTAATAAATTTTGACGCCTTTACACACAAAATTAAAAAAGAAAAAGGAAAACAACTCCAACATCAACTGAAACAAATAGTTGTTGCAAAAGAACAACATACAACACAACAGACCACAAGTCGGAAGCAAATTCATTTATAGGTTTTCTTATGAATAGGCAACACCAAGGCGTTGCCAATAAGCTTAACTATCAACACCAATCAATATTGAATTAGCAATGTCTAATAGAACAAGTAAAAGGAAAAATCTTATTTCTGCTTTGTTTTTTATTATTCTGATGCTGTATAGTTTGTGCATATTACTAACTATTGGTATGTTTTATTTTTGTATTTTTTTGTTTTTCCCTTTCGCTGTATGTTTGTTTTAAGTCTTATCCCCCAATAACCACAATAGAATGACGACGACTTCTAACAACCGTCGATGATCAATGCCAATGGCAAAACAATCAACATGAACACGTGCCGCAATAAGGAATTATCAATGTGTTTTATGATTGTGTGTATGCATTTGTGGATTGGTAAAGAGTTGACTTTCTTTTCCATCTTTTTTTGTTTTGCCAAAAGACTTTGAAGGCAGAAGTTCCTAACGTTAAGCAATAATAAAGACAATCCAAAGTTTTTAGGATAAAAATATTATTTTTTATTAATATTTTATTCGAACTTTATATATATTACTGTAAATAATTTTTTTATTTCGGTTCAAGTTCATTTATTCTATTATTTTAATTTCCTAAAACATTTTCTAAATTAAATTAAATTAAATTGTAATTATTGTAGAATCTTGAAAGACCATTCCGATATAAGTCGAGTGGAATGCATTTTTGAAACCAGCTACGATTTCATCATCAGCACTCTTTATCGGTACACTCATATGTTCATTACAATGTAATTTAATTTAAAAAAGGTTAAAAAAATACTATAATAAATGAACTTGAGCTAAAAAAAAATGATTTACAGTGAATAAAAATAATATTTTTTTTAATTTCTACTATAAAATTACCTATCTTATCTTACTAATATAATAAATGTGAATGTTTGTATGTTTGGATATTTGTTACTCAATCACGCAAAAACGGCTGAACGGAACTAAATGAAATTCGGCATATACATAGATAGATATCAACCTAGATTAACACATAGGATAGTTTTTATCATGATATCCAGGCGAAGTCGTTGGCAAACTCATCATCACAGCCTAAGTGCGTTGTTTTTTTTTTGTAAAATTTTTATTTTTGTTGCAAGTTTTGACTTTTCTTTTTTATTTTTAACTTCGAATTTTCAAATTAATAATCCTACTAATAGGTAAAATAAATTTGAATGTTTGGATAAATTTGACAAACATATAAATAACAATCTAGGTTAATACTAAGTCTTCCTTTTATCACTATAACTACGCAGACGAAGTCGCGGGCACAAGCTAGTAAGTAATATTTGCAAGACAAAAACTACTGGGAAGCACTGTTACAAGAACAAAGTCAACTCTATTAAGCTTTTGAAAGCTAGAAAATGAGGTTATGAATAGAAAAAACTTAAAAAGACACTCGTTCTTTTCATAACAAAACTTTCCGTAAAAAGTTATAAGAAAAATGCAAATAGTTCATAGATTTGACACTTAGAGTTATAGAACAAGACAATGTGCATATGATTTGAATAGAACGAGCACATACATACTTGTATATTCATATGTATATACATACATACATATGTATGTATGTCTGTATGTATGTATCTGAATATATTCCTATTTATGTCTATGATAGTTAAAGATGTTCTTACATGAAAAACAACATGTAAAATAATTAAAATTGAAAACTAAAAACAAAAAAAAAATACAAAAATCTGAAGAAGAAAAAAATTCTTAAACTTTAACTATTCATGTGTATGGAATTCAAATCAAATGGTACTTGGGGTTTCTTTTGTTGTTGTAGTTATTGTCTAGAATGGTTGGCTAGATGACTGAAAGAATGAATGAATAGTGGTTGGGTTGCTGTTTGCTTAAAGAATGGCACTCGTAAAATTGCAATTATAATAAGCGTCACTTAAAGGTGTTGTTTTTATTGTCGTCTTGTTTTTTTGCTATTGTTATTCATAGAAGCTTAGGGCCAAAAGTATTCTTGCATACTTTAAAAGTTTTATGATTTTTTTAATAGAATTTTCTTGGAGTCTTTAAAAGGGAAATTCTTATGAAAGGAATTTTAAATACATTAGTTAGAAAAAAATAAATTTCGAATATTTTTCTTATTAAATTTATAAAATTTTTTTTTGTCTTTATTTAAAAATATTTATTTATTTATTTTAAATCACTATGGAGACATCTCAAAATTTTCTTTAAATAAAATTTAACATTTTTAAGTTTATCCCTGCAAAACGAAGTTCAGTTTATAGTATTAATATAAAATAAAAATGATTTACAATATAAAAAATTTGGGATTCAAATAGTTCAAGTAAAACATAAAGCTGCAGGACCTACTTATTTTGAAAAAAAAACAAATAAAAATTGTTCAGAAAAAATTTGTTTAAATGCTAGTTTCCTATCCTCTTCCAATTACTCCATAATTAAAAAAAAAAAATAATTTGAAAAATCAAAACTCATGAAATACATACAAGTGTGTAAGAAAAAACGTTTATTAATTTTACAATTTTACTATATAATGTGGCAACTTAGTTTAACTTTACCCGGGCAAAAATTTAATTTTATATCTAACGGGTGTTTTTTTCAGTGGTATAGAACTTCGAATTGATATAAAACACAAGGAAATCGTTTTAATGACCATCAATTTGGCTTTATTGGAAGGATAATTTTATGCCATTAATGTTTGAATATGATTTCAGGCATGTGGCCGCCGCGGCTGGTTCGAATAAAGCCAATTCTACAGGTCCAATTTTTAACCACTTTTTCGAGCATATGGGGCCGTATGTCGGCAATAACGCCACGAATGTTGGCTTCCAGTTCCCCTAACGTTTCTGGTTTGTTGGCGTAAACGAGCGACTTCACATATCCCCAAAGAAAATAATCCAATGGTGTCAAATCACACGATCTTGGTGGCCAAATGACAGGTCCATTCCGCGAAATTATGCGCTCATCGAATGTTTCCTTCAATAAATCGATTGTGGCGTGCGCTGTGTGGCATGTAGAGCCGTCTTGTTGGAACCACAACTCATCCACATTCATGCCATCCAATTCGGAAACAAAATAGTCGGTTATCATGGCTCTAAACCGGTCTCCATTAACGGTAACTGCCTCTCCAGCATTATTTCGGAAGAAGTATGGCCCAATGACTCCACCAGCCCATAGAGCACACCAAACAGTCAGTTTTGTGGATGTAATGGCGTCTCAAGGGTCGCATGTGGATTCTCTTCACTCCAAATGCGGCAATTTTGCTTGTTGACGTAGCCATTCAACCAAAAATGAGCCTCATCACTGAACAAAATTTTGCGATGAAAATCAGCATCGAGATCAATCTCATTTTCGGCCCATACACCAAAATCACGACGCATTGCATGGTCTCGCGGCTTTAATTCTTGCACAAGCTGGATCTTGTAAGGTCGCAAGCCAAGATCTTTGCGCAAAATCTTCCATAAAGTTGATGGACAAAGCTCCAATTGCTGTGCACGGTGGCGAATCGATTCATTCGGGTCCTCTTCAACACTTTGCTCTACAGCGACAATTGTTTCTTCGGTGCGCACTGTTCGACGTCTCTGCGGATGCGTATTATCACATAGAGTAAACGTAGTGCGAAAACGATCCATGGTTAACCGAATTAATTGCTCTGATGGACGATTATGTCGACCATAAAATGGACGGAGCTTGCGGTAAACTTCGCGAACTGAACCGTTATTTTCGAAATAAATTTGCACGATTTGCAAGCGTTGTTCTTTTGTCAACCTGTTCATGATGAAATGGCAAACCAAACTGAACATAAATGACATTAGAGTTGCCAGATTTGACCACAAAATGCCAGTTTTATCTCTATTCGAAAAACAAACCTGTAAAAAAAACACCCGGTATCTAAATTCTATTTAAGTTAAGAGTTTTTCGAACAATATTATTTCTTTCAACAAAAAATTTGTCAAACTAAATATCGATGGTTTAATATAAAAAAGGCGTAAGTCGATTTTTTTACCACCTTACAGGAGAAAAAAAAACTGAATAAAATTTAAAATAATGTATTGAGTTAGAGCTGTTTTATTTGGCCATAAATCTGTTATTTTTAACCATAGCTCACTTAATTTTTAAAGGGTGATGTGGGTGTATGTGAACTACGAGAAAACATAAAAAACTCGTTTTTGTCAAAAATCAATATACGCCCTTTTTATATTAAGCCATCGATATACACAAATTTTATCCTTTAATAATTTTTTTTTTCAGAGATGAAATCAGCATTAACATTTACAACATAGAAATTTTTGTATTTAAGAAAAAATTAATTAATTGTTATTAGTATCTTATGTCGCACAGAGGAGTATTTGGCCTGAAAAGCTGGCCAAAATTATTAAACGTGTTTTTTGAATTAAAAATTCTAGTTTTTTGATAGTTTTATGTGTAGTATGATATAAGAAATCTAGTGGCAGATTTTGAAAAAATTACACTGCGCAACAAAAGTACACTGCGTAAAAAAAATTTTTTTGTCTCTGCTAGAAATAAAAGTATGTGGACTATATTGATTTTGATGCCCTTAATTCAAATCGGTTTTCCGATTTTCTCTAGTACGTAAGGATTTTCTGTTAAAGGCGTGGCATATTTCACTCTCTAAATCGTTGGGTTGCCTAATATATTTTGTCATAACTTGAAAACGAATTCTCCGATTTTAATAGCAGGAGGTTCAGAAGATGCACCAAAAAATTCTGCTTAAACTAACCAAACACATTTCTTTTCTATCTATTACTATTTCGGAGTTATTAAAAATGTAATGGCAAAAAAAAATTTTTTTTCTGCAAAATTCGTCAAATTTCAAAATGCCATAAAAAAATTCAAGAACCAAAAATTTAAATTTTTAAGATTTTTCTAAAAGCCACATTCCTAAGGAATAAAAGTCAGTATAAATAGTAAACTCAATTAACAAATGTTGATTTTAAAGGTTTAAACTCATTCTTAACAGACTGTATGTACATACATACATATTATGATTTACGGTCTAATTAAAAAAAAATTTTTTTTTGAAAATTGTAAAGCTCTTATGAAAAAGTATTTTTTTATGAAAAAATGCTTTATTATATTTATTTTATATTATGTAATACTTAATATACGGAAAAGCTAAACTAATAAAAATTCCTTAATAATTATTATGTTGCATGTATATCCTTATTAGCTGCATCATCGGTGTCAGGAAGAATAAGTGTGATGGTTTCTGATGAAAAAGATTTTTTTAATTACCCGTTCTCTTTGCGTACTGCTGCTTATAAAAGGGTCACTGCTCAGAAATAACCTATTCAAGGCATCTCGATTTGTATTGCTTCTACTGAATTTCCTCGAATAATTTGTACGATATAATCGTAAGGGCTTATTTCTGGCCTCGGCAGCTTCTTCTGACAATTGGATGGTAGCCTGATACCTGGGTGCCCTTGTATTTTTCATGTACCAGTTTTTATTTTTTGTAAACTTATTTTTGTGATAAATGCTTTTAATAATTATTCTTATTAGGTACGGTATAAAATTTTTTTTTAACATATAATGTTTTGTAGAGCAGGTACATAAAAATATCCTTTATGGGGATGTGTGGGACATTCCCTTATAACTATTATCGATAATAAAGAATTTTTTTTAATTTATAATTTTAGGCAGGTATCAACATTGTGAAGTGTTAGAAGTGATGTGAATAACAGTTGAAATCATTAATTCAAAATACATAAAAGTTTATGACGATATAAATGTATAAGAAAAAGTGTCCGATGAGCAAAAATGGAAGAAATGTGAAAATTGAAAAAAATCGTCAAAAATAATGGCGCAAACTTGCGCAAACTTTTTTTCTTGTTTCTAAAATTAGAGATTCCAAATTTTATTGTGGTATCAAACATAATCCGTAGAGATGCTAACCTCACTTTCAAAAACCTCTTCTTTTTCTTTTTTTTTTTTGCAAAAAAAAGTGTATAATTTTTTTTTTAGCTTTTGAACGAATTGTTTCAACATGAATATTTAAAATTTTTTCTCTTTTTTAAATAACTTTTGATCAAACCTTTCAGCGAAAAAAAAATCATTGCTTAACCTTTATTCGTTTAGCCGTAAAAGAAATATCATAAAAACATCCAGAAACTGAAAAAAGACATTTAAATCTCATATAATTTTCTTCACTTTCCTGACTTTAGCAGGGTCTCAGAGCTACAAATCGCAACTGAAAGTCTTGAAAATGTACAATATAATGTAAAATATTGTTGTCTGTCGAGCTGCGTACTTAGTTCTTAAGATTTCTTAAAATTCAGTTTTGCCTTTTTGGCCAGCTTTTCAGGTCAAATACTCCTCTGTGTGTCGACCAAATGTAGTCAGTTATGCGATGTATAACTTTGACCAAATGACTTTTATAATATAATTTATAAGTTATTATTTAATTGAATTATTTTTTTGCACACATTAATGTAATCTGTTAATGCACTAGTCGGTAAACACTTAAAATTTCTTTTTTAATCTAATGTGATTTCTTTCGACTTTCTCTTAGGACACACTAGACATTTGGTTAAAATATAAGGCAGCAAATTATAGTTTAATTTAATCCGGCAGTGATAATCCTAAGCTTTATCTGGGAACTGTTTATATTTAAATTCAGTACTTCAGTTGTTTTAATGCAAACCCAAACAAAATGATCTTATATTAAAATCCCAAATACTGTTAAGTTTTTAGTACAATTTCTGCAAATACTAAAAGCTGTCACAATTTTTATATTGCTCATATAAATTTATAGCATAACCGTTAGCTTCATATACGCTATATTTATTTTATGATTTTAAAATTAATTTTATTATAAATTTGCAAGACTTGCAGTTAGTTATTCATAAAGTACATAAATATGGTAATTTATTACATTTTAATCGTTTACTATCTGTAACCTTAATATAACATTTCATATAAATAAAAAAAAAATCATAAAAAAATTATATTGTTGTCACAAGTTAAGTATTAACTATAATTATACGCTTTTAAAATGCCATTAACTAATAAAAAAAAACAAATACTTCTTTATACGACAGTGTTCATACAAAATTTGGTAATTTGTTTTAGGGGGATACAAATGTTTTTTATTAATCGTAAAACTTCATTTATTTATATTAAATTTCTGTATTTGTCTGCTTATTAAAAGTGTTTTGTTTTGTTGTTAAACCTGAGCATGTCAAATTTTAAAAATTTATTATAAATTTTTACTAGCATGTTCTGGGGTCGACCCATTTGAACGTAATTTAGTTGTAAATGTGACTTTACACTCGTAGTTTTGTTTTTCATATTAAACACAAAAACACTATTTAAAAAACAATTTGTATTATCAGTGTTGTTTCAACATGCATTACTTTGGTTTTATTGTGTTACACATATGCTTTGCGCATGTGTTAGTAGCAACTTTAAACGCTTATAACTCTTAAAATACAGAATTAATTTTAATAAGTTTAAAAGTAACCCATGTTACGTGAATTAATAATGTTTATTTACATGAATTGTTTAGGATATTTTGCATGCATTTGCATGTACTTTAAAGCACATCATTAATGGCTAACTATTTTGAATTTGGCGAAGAAATTTTTTATGCTTTCTTTTGTACTTATGAATTAGAAGTCATGAAAACTGTTATTCACACTGAACTAGTGCAAAATTTTTTTGTTGGGTACAAATAGAAGTTTGGAAAAAATTTTAAAATATTCATAAAAATTTTAGTTTTTGTTTTTTTTTAACAAAAATTCTAATTTAACTTAGACTTATGCCCAACTCGTAACCTTAGTTCAGTTTTGCCAACAACCTAGTTAATTTTTTCCATAAAACCCTATTAAACTATATTGCGGTTTATTACATAATGGTTTTCACCATAACTGTTTGTTATATGGTGTAAAATTTATGAAATCGATAATTTTAACTTTTAGTTTACATATTTTTCCAACAAATTTTTTTAATAGTGCCACAGGTACGTTTTTTTTATAAACGTAACAAACGTTGCAAGAAGGTCAAAAGAAGCTGCAAAAAAAAAAACAGAGGCAATCGTGTTATTTCGCTCATATCTCAGCTCGTAATACATCCACATAACTGATTTTCAATAGCAAAATTTTTGAAAGCATATCTGATACATTTATATCATATGGGTATCTGAAATATACGTTGGGTATTATAAAATTGATTTCAACATACACACGGGCAGACGTTCTCAGCTGAATCATCTATAAGGATTCAGAATCTTCTATCTATATATATAAAAGTGAAACTCTGTGTGTGTGTGTGTGTTAGCTATAGACTCCGAAACTGTAAAACCGATCGGACTCAAACTTTGGCAAGTTGTTGTACACATACCAGGGAGTGTTTATGGGTAGAAAAAAAGTGGGCGGGGCCACGCCCATAAAAAATTAGTTATCATTTTAAGCTACTTGCACATGACCGATTTTTCTGAAACTTTGCACACATATCGAGCTGTCATGACTTAATAATTTCGTGATAAAAAAAGTGGGCGGGGCCACGCCCCTAAAAAAATTTTAATATTGAGGTACTTGCACTGGACTGATTATTCTGAAACTTTGCACACATATTGAGCTGTCATGACTTTATAATTTCGTGATAAAAAAAGTGGGCAGTGCCACGCCCATAAAAAAGAGGTATCATTTTGAAGTACTTGCACTGGACCGATTATTCTGAAACCTTGCACACGTATTGGAATGTTATGACTTTACAATTTCATGATTAGAAAAGTGGGCAGGGCCACGCCCATTAAAACATTTATAATTTTGAGGTACTTGCACTGGTCCGATTCTTCTGAAACATTGCACACATATTGAGCTGTTATGACTTTACAATTTCGTGATTAGAAAAGTGGGCAATGCCACGCCTATAAAAAAATTATAATTATTAGGCTTTTGCACTTGATATTCAATTAAAATTCAGAATGCATTTCAATTCATTAAGGAGCGTAGCAACGCGCGCCAGGTTTGGCTAGTATATGTATATAAATGACTAACTTATACTCGTATATACCCTTTTGCATTCTCCTGTGAAGGATATAAAAAGTAATGGAAAAATATGTGGATCAAACCAGGAAAATATACATTATTTTACAAAACAATATGAATTTAATTTAATAAAATACTAAGCTAATACTAAGTTTTACAGAAAAAATAAGTAAAATAGTTTTAGTACAGCTATTAGTAAAAGATAACAATTAAAGGTTAATGATCGGTTTCACAAAAAATAGCGATTGTAGTCAGCTTAAAATTCGAATTTGTTGAGATTATTCACATTTAAAAAAAAAAACATTTCAATGTTAGCACAAGGTTCTATAAAAAGTCCCTAGAATATGACCAGATTAAAAGTGAACAACACTTTAACTAAAAATGTATGTAAAAACAAACCCATAGACAGACATTCTAAACTCATAAAATATCACCTTAAAGAATAATTGTTGTCGTTGCTACAAGTCAAGAGGAAGATAACAAACAAAAAAAAAAATGCAAAAGGCCAAGTTAGTAGGTCTACAACTCGTTAACTACACATATTTATTATGTTAAACTATATTTGATGGTTTTAGAATTTTGCCACACTTCTTTCTGTTATTCCTACTTTAGATTTTTGTTATTGCTGTTGTTGTGTTTGTGATTGTTCATGCCTTATGTATTTAAAGAAGTATGACCATAAAATATTTTCAAATATGTGGAGGTGTTTTTTCCTTCTTCTTATAAAATCTGTCCGTCCGACATTGAGTCCGCCTGTCTGCATGTGTTTGCCATTTGTTAGGTGTTAAAGAAGGAATTCTTTCTCTCATTCATTTTTTGCCATCACCATATTACATTACATTTCCTATATCATTATGATGGTAATAATATTTGTTGATATATTGTTAATGTTATGTTAAATGCCTCAAGTGTCAAATAAAATTTAAAAATGTCCATAATAGTTGAAATGCTTACAAAAGCCATCGTGTTTTTTTGTTGCCTTTAAAACTAAATGTGTTGATAGGAAAAGAAACTGTCATAATTATAAGAAATTATGAAAAATAAAAGATTGATAAAAGGTTGAACAAAAATTTTACAGACTTAAAACTGAAATACTAATAACAAAGACCGATACAATTATTCGCTTAATTATTTGTAAAATTCTCATATAATTTAAAAAATTTCTATTGATACGTTTATACGTAGCCTTATTGCAATAAATAAGATACTGAATTAAACAGCTGACCGTTTATACAGCAGACATTTTTACTTTGCAGATCAGCTGGATGAGAAAAACACATCTGCAACGAGTACTTTCTGCTTTTATTTTATAAATATTTTTATACCCTTCACCTGTGGTGCACAAGAGTATATATAGCTTTGTCATTCCGTTTGTAATTTCTACAATTTTCATTTCCGACCCCATAAAGTATATATTTTCTGAAAGCTTATGAAAAGAGGAGTCGAGTAAGCCCTGACTGTCTGTCCGTCTGTCCTTGTGTTGGTTGAAATCAATTTTTAGAAGCAACTATATGTTCTTCAGATCTCTGTATGGTATCAACCTCTTGGAGGAATGAATCGCTATTGGAATTCAGCACAATCGCCCCATAACTTTCTGAGATATGAGCAAAAAACCACGACCACCTCGTTTTTTTACAATTACAACAACAACCTAAATACATACAAAGTAATCGTGGCATCGAATTCCAGCTGAGCCAAAAAAATTTTATTCTATTTAATATATTATTTATATTTTATTATTTTTTTTTTAATTTTTTTTTAATTTTTTATTTAATTTTTTTTTTTTTTTTAATTTTTTTGTTGTAATTTTTGTTATTATTTTTTTTATTTTTAATATATCTTTATTTGTAATTTTTTTGTATGTTTTTTACATGTATGTACGTATTTTATATGAGATGAATGGTGATACAAACAATTGTTATTGCATGGCTACACGTTGTGAAGGGTATATTAGATTCGGCACGGCCGAATATAGCACTGTTACTTGTTTTATTTTATTTTTATTTTGTGAGTAATATTTATATATTAATTGTATTTCTTTTTAGTCTTCTTACAATATTTACATTTTATTAGTTTTATTTTTATTTTAACATACGTTATACGATTAGCTCACAAACATTTTTGTTAATAAAGACTTTATTTCGTAAGCACAAAACTAAGTCACTGTTCATACTCAAGAAAACAGATATTGCAATAATTTTATTTGCAATTAAGACGTACGTATTAACGAGGTACATAAAACTTATGGCCTATGGATAATATTTTGATTAATTATTTTATAATTTAAGCTCAAATATAACATGTTTGCATCTTTAAGCAAAATTACTGTCTATACAAATAATGTTTATAATTAAATCGACTGCAGTAGCTGTGATTTTTGTATGCCATATTGGCATAATAATAGTAAAAAATTGATGTTGTTTTTTAAAATAAAAAATGTCCTAAAACGACCTGTATTCTATTAGTCAAGCCCTTTCATTTGATACCCATATGATGGGGTTAAAAGAAATCCACTATTTTGTTTTAAACACCATCTTGGATTTTCCACTTTTTCAGTTTTATTTTCGTTTATAAAACACCGAAGTAGTTAGTTAGTTAGTTTCAAACCGATTTGATACTTTTACTCAAAAATAATTTTTGAAATCATAAGTTATAATTTAGAGCCTTTAACATATCCAAAAATTATTTAGGATTTTGAAAAACCAATTTTTTGCCTATAACTATGCCGATTAAGGACCAAATTGATCAATTATTTTTAAGAATATCTCTAGAGGCATGTCATATCTACAAATTGTCACAAGCGTGTCTATAATTTTTTCTAAAGCTGAAAATTTTAATATTTGTTATAAAAATAAGGGAAAAACAGAGACAGTCTTGTTTTTTTGCGCATATCTCAGAAAGTTATAAAGACGATTTAGCTGATTTTCAATAATAATCTGCGACTATTTTCGATATTTTGATACCACACACGGGTCTTGGCGATATCAGGGGACTTCAAAAAACAGATTTTAACACACACTTGGACAAACGAACAACGTTCAATCGTGCTGCATAACCATCCAGACACTTGTGACAACCGGCTATAATTTTTAGTAAATGCCGCTAAGATAGTGAGTGCCATAAAATAAGAGCATAATCATTATCTCTCTCACAAGGGGTATTGATTTGGTCTAGATAATTATTATAATTAGTTATCATACCTGTTGAGGTCGATTTTCCTCATTTTATATGTGAAAATTTGATATGTCCATTGAGCTAAAAGTGAACCTCATCATATAACAAAATTTTGCAAATATTGCACATGATATTACCGACCTCAATCACGATTTGCAAAACAAATTTGCAAGCATTATACTGGGGTTTGTTTTTTAACTTTAAAACCAAGGCCACATAGAATACATCATTCGTTGCCCTTTCTGAAGAGGGTGACGTACAGAATGGGAAGTAAACCTTATTTTAACTTGATTGTTAGTTATAAGTGGCATCAGATGATACATGACAAATTCTATGTGTTCGGCCAATGGTAAACCCGGCAAACTGGGAACAAATAATAGTAGAGCTGGTAGTATATATACATACGTATATCAATTATGTATCAGTTATATCCTACCGCGTAAAGAAAACATCAATGCAAATATTTCAAATGAACTTCGAAGTAAATCTTTATTTTTAAAAAGAATTTAAACACAATATTTGCCAAAAAAAAACTCATGTTTTTAAGATTCCCACAGTAAAAATTTTTTCGGGGTTTTACAACAATTTCGTATAAAATTTTATTACATAACTACATTTTATTTTTGTTGTTGCAGTATTTTAATATTTTTTGTTTTATAAATCCCTCTTCATCACATATACAATAAGTCAATTATGAAATTCCTAAGAATTGTTATTTTTTCCACTCCAAATAATCAATTTTCTTTATTTCCAATCATTTTTTTTTCTTCTTATTTCTTAACCACATTTAACGTACTTATTCCGTTTCAAAAAACAATTACAATTATTCAAGAAAAATCCTCACGTACGCATAATTTAATGGACGATATTATGCCGTGTGCAGTTCATGTTACAGACAGTTAGACAGACAGATGAACAGACTGACAGACAAGTATTAATAAAACAATCAAGATTTGAATTTTTATCTTATGTGTTTTTGGTTTTTATAACAATCATAAAATATGGTTCACATAATTCATAATTTAATTTTTGAATTCTTTTTTATAACTTCTTTAGGCACATAAAAAAAAGTTGAGAGAATTAAGATTAAGGATAAAAGAGAACGACTTTTATGATACATATTAAACATCAGGGTTGGAAAATTTAGTGCTATTAAATTTTATGTTGGAACAATGATTTAATTTTAAAGTAATACCTTAACAACAATTTTTTTTTAAGAGGTACATGAATGGCATGAATTACCTTTTAAATGTATGCTGTGGCTCTGCACATATAACATGGGTTTTGCTGACTGGTATTGGCTGAGTGGTTGATTTTTAAATTCTACAACTACGACTTTAGAAGATCCCATAAATCGACAATTACAGACAAACATTAATTTTACAATAAATTTTTAGAATTTCGACGTGATGCTAAATCGTAGAATATGCAATGGTTATTTGGTATCGCTGAATGAATAATATATAAGATGTTTTGCAAATTTTTAACGGAAAGTTATATATAATTTTTTAGCTTCTAGATAACAGATAATATAGATAATATGGTTATAGAATGAAAGGGCTTGACTAGCGGAATATTAAAATATAAAAAAATTAAAATCCATAACGGTGGCCACTAAAAAATAGCGAACTATAAATATAAATATCAGTTAAATTTACTGTTTAAAAATGCGAGGGGGTAAACTCGATACTTGTATCAAATGAAAGGCATTGACTAGTATACAGCACAAGGTATATCACCTTCAAGTCCACAGCTGATCACTGTTTTGTTTAAGCATTTTTCTTCCCAAATATCATACCTTGTTATACCCTTCACACAGTGAAAAAGGGTATATATAGGTTTGTCATTCCGTGTGAAATTTCTACAATTTTCATTTCCGACCCCATAAAGTATATATTTTCTGAAAGCTTATGAATAGGGGAGTCGATTAAGCCCTGTCAGTCTGTCAGTCTGACCGTCTGTCCGTGTGTATGTTGAAATCAACTTTTTGAAGCCCCCCGACATAGGTTGGACCCGGGTAAGGTATTAAAATATCAGAAATATTCGGTATTGAAAATCAGAAACATCGGTACATAAACAACTGAGATATGAGCAAAAACCCACGACCACCTCGATTTTTTTTTCACAAAAACAACATTACAACAACAACATACATACATACAAACGTGTATACTGGTTAGAGAAAACGTGGCATCGAATCCCAGCTGAGCCAAAAAAAAATTTTTTTTAATTTTCTTAAAAATTTTTTTTTAATTTTTTTTTTTATTTTTTTTTTATTTTTTATTTAATATATTATTTATATTTTTATTATTATTTTTTTTTTTAATTTTTTTTTTAATTTTTTTTTTTATTTTTTTTGTTTGTTTTATATATGTATATTATATATTTTATTATTTTTTTTTTTTAATTTTTTTTTTTTTAAGTTTTAAAAAAAAATTTTTTTTTTTTCGTTTTTTTTAACATACATACGTGTACGTATTTCATATGGGATGAATGGTGATACAAGCAACTGTTATTGCATGACTACACGTTGTGAAGGGTATATAAGATTCGGCATGGCCGAATATAGCATTCTTACTTGTTTTATACTAGACGTGTTTGTATCACAAATATTTTTTATTTACTAACATTTTGCTCCTCTTCTTATAAGCTGTTTAAGTGTTTTTTTTTTTTGACATTTAGGAAGTTTTTTGAAGCAACAAACAACACGATGCGTCTACCTGGAGTTAATATACCTTGTAGAAAACAGTAAACTATGAAAATGTTTAAATCCAATATGACGTTCTAAATAAAATGGCAGATATAAGTTAAATTAAAACACTTTTAATTTTGGTGAGTTCATGATTACAACTAACTTTATTTCAGCAATTTCTTTTCTTATAACAATAATTTGTCTACATCAGTAATGTTCATTTATTATTTTTTTACATTTTAATTTAATAAAGAATTCCACGAAAGCAAAGCAATTGCAACATAATCAGCAGACATAGCGTCAGCAGTTTTGCTTTACTTTTGTGTTTACAATATTCGGTAAGTAGAACAACATTTATTAAATTCCATAGAATTGCTAAAAAGCAGGAAGTAAATGAAGGTAAATAAAATTAAATAAAATTGTTGTTAACTCTTCCCTCTTTAAATGCAAACGTCCACGTTTGTAGGAGAAATTGGTTGACAATTTTTTAAAGCAACACATTCCAATATTTCCGTTTCTTTGATTTCGGACGAGATTTGTGGAATGCTAGTTTGGGTTAATTTAAGTTCGTACCTTGTTTTTGCGGCACATTTGAGAATTATGGTAATTAAAATTACTGCACAAATTATTAGGGCTGCTGAACTTTCCCATAGATTTATACTATTTTTTTGCTTAATTAATTGGATTGTTTTAGTATTATTTAGATGTAATTCTTTTACAAGTTGAAGAGACAGGTATTCCTCGAAATAATGAGTGGAATTTAATGAGCTTAGAATAGCCGGTAGTGGTTTATATGTCTCTTTTTCGTAGTGAGAAAATGTTACATTACCAATGGTTATGGTAGCGTTTTGATATTGTACTACGAAAGTTCCATACATCTCAACGGGTTTACCGTTTGCTAATATTGAACCGTTATACTGATTTAATAAAAGAAGACCATCTTGGATAGTCTCCACGGAAGGAATGTCTAAATTATTAGTTTTTTTACAAGTGGATGGGCTGCTTTTAAGGAGGTTTGGTATGCAACTTGTGTTAGTTATTTCTTCAATACTTCCTCTTTGGCACAAAGTCAGTTCGTCATAACTTTGACATGATTTTTTTACACTAAATATTTTATTTTTACAATTCATTATAGTTTCATATTCTAACTTTATAATAAATTTTCCTGTCTTTATTGGTTTTATTAACATAGTTTTACAATGAGGTTTATTAACTATAGGCAATTTAATAACGTATAACAAGACTGAATTATTTGAGGCAACTTTAACGTTAGCAAATTTTAAACATTGTTCTAAATTATTGTAAGGAAAATTTTGTTCTACAATCAATTCATTCAAGATATCCATTTCATTGTGAGAGAACAGGAAAGGATTTATGATTCCACCTTTTGACCATAACAATGCTTGTTCAATATTTTTTATCTCTTCTCTAAGTATTTGCAATTCAAATTTAAATTTAATAGCTGCCGTCTCATCTGTGTCGTATGTTTGAATGTTCTTAGTTATGTCGTTTGTCGAGTTTGTCAGTTCATTTAGTTTCCGTTCAAATAGTCTGTTTATTACAATTTGGTTGTTTGTCTGTCGTAAGTTGTCGTTTATTTTGTCTGTCAGTATTTCAAGATCTGTTCGGTCTGGTGAGCCTGCGATCCACTTCCATACAGTACCTATTTCATTGATGGATCTTTTGGTTCTGCTAAAAGGTTTAATTCGATTTATCATGTCGCGCAGTTCTGTCATTTCATGCTGAAGAAGTGGCATGAGGGGATTGGATTTCCCTATTTTGTAATTGATGTGCTCACTTATAAGTCTAAGTTCCCGTTCGTAAATCCCAATGTCTATTACGTGTATTAGATTAAATGTTCCATTCTGTATTAGTGCCTGTCCTGTCTGAAACGTCACAACCTCGGAATTGGTGTAGTCGAGAATCTGTATTTCAGTTCTTGCCATTTGAAGAAGAGGTCTGTAAAATGGAAAGAAAGATTCATTAGGTTTTGATCAAACTTTTATGGACTATTCGACCAGATATTGTTTTAATAGTGTTGTTAAAATTTTCAGCTACTTTTTCTTCCTTATATCTAGGTGACAACTTAGTTCCTATTCTCTTATTAGTTTTAACATAGACTGTGTCTCCGATGGAATACTGTCTGGGAGATGTTCGGTTTTTGTTATGGAATTCTAATTCTGCTTTTTGTTTATCCTTTAATTTTTGTATGTGAATTTTCCTTTCCTCTATGAGGTTCTCCGGCTTCATTCTTCCAAAAAATGAGTCCACAGGTCTTTTTCCGGTAGTAGAGTGAACAGAACGATTATACCTGCTAACAGATATTTCAAGCAGTTCTTTAAATGAGTCGTGAATTTTTTCTGCCTTCACGCATCGCATTATTTCGGAGAGTGTTGAGTGGAACCTTTCAATTTGTCCGTTGACCGTGCTGGTATAGGGTGGAGCTTTAAATATCTTAATGCCAAATTGGTTTTCTAGCATATGCTTTATTGGTGCAGATCCTAGTGATTTTTCATTATCTATAACTACTCTTTCAGGAGGTCCTAGTGTTACTATAATTTCACGCAGTGGTTCCTTGATATCTTGTGTTGATCTAGATTTAATAATTTTTGCCGTTACGTACTTCGAGAATTTGTCTATGGCTGTTAATACGGCGTTTTGGTTAGTGAGATAAATATCCAGATGCACTATTTGTCCCGGATATTCAGGTATTGGTGTTTCATTCAATAGTGGTTTTGATGGGTGTCTATCATATTTTTGCTCCTTACACGTTTTACATTGCTTAACTATTTTTTTTATCTTGGCATGCATTTTTGGGAAGTAAACTCTTTCGATTAATTGAATCCTGTTTTCAGTAGCGTTACGGTGCGCTCGCTGGTGTTCGTTCAGTATTTCTTTTTCCTGGTCGCCTACGTCTGTTACATCTCTTACAATTTTTCGAGCAAATCTGGTACGGTAGTTGGAAAAGTTTTCGGGATAAATTTCTTGTATCTTTCCGAGAATATGCTCAGTGGTGTTCAATCCATTTTTTACTGAAGGATTCAAGTATTTTTTTAGAATTGCCATTAATTTTGCTTTAGTATAATCGGTTTCATAAATAATGTGTCGGTGGAACGTAGGAAATACTATTTGAAACTCGTATGATTGTTCTTGTCCAAGTTTTAAGAAAATTTGATTTTTGAATACGTTGATTGGTTCATTGACTATTGGAATGAGATGATGTGACGATGTGTCATCACTATGAGCAGTAGCGGTCATTGCGTTTATTTGAGGAGGTCGTGATAGGGCATCGGCAACAACGTTCATTCGTCCTGGTTTATAAAATAATTCGTAGTTGTGCTCTTCGAGGATAGCCTTCCACCGTTTCATCTTGTTATTATTGTTTTTGCTGCTTAACGCATACGTTAAGGGCTGGTGGTCGGTAAATATTTTTATTTTGGCTGAACCGTAGAGATAATTTCTTAAAGAGGTGAGAGCCCAGATAATCGCAAGCATCTCTTTCTCGTTCGTAGCATAATGCTCTTCCGCTTTGCTGAGTGTTCTGGATATAAACATTATGGGTCGATCATTTTGGGCTAGAACTGCTCCCAGAGCATACTCTGACGCATCTGTTGTCAACTGAAACTCCTTCGTAAAATCTGGATAGTGAAGCATTACTTCTTCTGTGAGTGCTGATTTTATTTTGTTAAGTGCCTCAGTTGCGTCACTGTTTAGTTTTATTGGCGTTTTCTTAGAAATGTTTTTGGACGTCTGTCCTCCTTCCCCCCTTAGAAGGGTTGTCAGTGGTTTCGCCAGTTTGGCGTAATCCCTGACAAAACGTCTGTAATAACCTGAAAGACCAAGAAAGGATCTTAAATCTTTCAGCGTTTTTGGTGTAGGGAAGTTTGTGATGGCCTCAACTTTTGCGGGGTTAGTTTTTATACCGTTTTCTGATACGATAAAGCCCAGAAATTCAACGTGGTTCTTTAAGAATTCGCATTTGTCGACTTGAACCTTCATATTAGCATCACAAAGGGTTTCGAAGATAATTTTTATGTCTTCTAAATGACTTTGTTTATCTTTGCTGAATATTATTATGTCGTCTATGTAGACGAAACATCGTTTCCCAATGTGATTCCTCAAAATATCATCTAGCGTTCGCTGGAAGATGGAAGGTGCATTTTTTAGTCCGAATGGCAGACGAGTAAACTCGTATTTGCCATTGTTGACTGAAAAAGCGGTTTTTTCAATGTCAGATTCCTTTAAAGGAATTTGGTGAAACCCGCTCTTCAGGTCTACGATTGAAAAATATTTATTCTGCCCCAGTTGTGACAGTACCTCATTAATCTCAGGTATTGGGTATTTGTCCGCAATTGTGATCGTGTTTAATTTACGGTAGTCGATCACCATTCTAAACTTTTTCTCCTTGGACTGGTCTAATTTTTTTGGAACGATCCACACAGGGGAGTTGTAAGGGGATCGCGATGCTCTTATAATACCATCGTTAAGTAATTTTTCTATTTGCGAATTTATTTCATCTTTAAGATGCATTGGGTAGGGGTATGATTTGCTATAGACTGGTGTATCGGAATTCGTACGGATTTCGCCCGTAACTTTAGTGGTATAAGTCAGCTTTTCATTCGGTTCGGTGAAAAGTTCTGGAAATTGGTGTATTATTTTCGAAAGTTCTGCTCTTGTTTCGATATCAAGGTGTTGCGATTGGATGTTAATTGAGTTGATATCTTGAGAGTGAAATTGTCTCAATCGAAATTTGAGGTTTTTAATTTTCAAAATGTCTTTCTTGGTATCAATTATGGCCGATAACTCTTTAAGTGTATCGTTGCCTAGGATTGCATCGAAAGAAGAAAATAAGGGGAGGATGTAAAATGTAATAGTGTTGCTAAGTCCAAAAAGATTAGCTTTTATATGATGAGTGATTTTAATATTACCTGCAACAGAATTTGCAGTGAATGGTTTTTCGTTTCTTGTTGGTTTTGATATAATTTCGGATTTTATGTAGTTCTTGTTGGATCCAGTGTCTATCAGTATTTTAAGCAGTTTCCCATTCCTCATTCGACATTCTAAGTATGGCAATGAGGAAGTCCTCATTCTAAAAAATGAATGTCGCTCAGGCTTGTTATTATTTCGTCTTCGGAATCTATTGTCGCCATGTTGGTTTGATGTTCAAGTGGTTCTTCGGGGTATTGGTAGTCTTCTTCTGTCAAGGAATCTTCTTCAAATTGATAGCTTTCAACGTTTCCTTGTGGTGGGTGATCTAGGGGTTTTGTTTTAATATGGTAATTGCGTTGAATTTTATTGGGTGGTTCGTGTTGAGATGTTTGTTGCATCTGTTGAGGTATTTTCCACTTTCTGTTTTCGACAGGTCTGTTCATGTAGTTAACGTTTTTTGTTCTCAAGCTTTCGTCTATTTCCATAGGTTGTGGGCGTGGTGCAGGTTTTGGTGGTCGTTGAGGCAGTGCATAACTACGTTGTTGATAGTTTCCCTGATTAAAGTTCATATGTTGTCGTTGCATGAAATTGGGAGTGAATTGATATCTCTGTGGATTTTGATGAGAGTGTGTTAGATGAGGTGCAAAATTTTTTTGTACCTGTTGCATTATATGCCTTCTTGGTGGTAGCACTACCGGTGGTCTTTGATTCCTTCCTGACAGTGAGTTCCTGTCAGTCTGGTTGTCTAGTTTTTGACATAAATATAGAGCGTGCGGTAGGTCTTTGGGCTCACGGACGCCGAGTAATCTTGGTAGATCACCTCTAAGGCCCCTGATAAATGTATCCAGGGCTTTTTCCCTGTATGTTTGAGTCAATAGTTTAATTGACTCGTTGCTGGCTTCCATGCACGAAATTTTACTGAGGATTAGCGTCAAATGCGCATAAACCGCTTGATAAAAGTCGTTAATCGATAAGTTGCCTTGCGTCAACGACAGTAGTTGGTATTCTAATGTTTTTAAATCGCGTTGGTCTCCATAATGATGAGTTAGGCATGCTGCAATAGCCTTCCATTCGAGTGGTGTATTATACGCCTCTAGGGCTGCATCTGCTTCGCCTACTATTTTATTTCTGATAGTCATGATAATAGCGTAGTATTTGGGAGTGCCTTTAGAATTCTCATATAGGGTTAGCACTCTTTCAATACTTTTTCTCCAAGAGCTAAATTCGGTATGTTTCCCTGAAAAGTCCCTCAAACTCTTTACTATATCTGGTACTTTCTCTAAACCCTCAAGATCATTATTGTATCTCTCATCGATCACTTGATCGGGTAGATTAGCAAATTCCTGAGTGGGATTAATAATATTATTGACTAGGGTCCTACCCTCAGTCAAAAACAACTGTCTCAGGGAACCTAACAGGTTTGTCTGTAATTGATTAAATTGTTCCTGATTCATTCCCGCCGGTACAGGATTAATCATAGGAGAATTGCCTGGTTGGTTTAATACCGGTGGTCGGATTAAATTATTTGGGTTTGCCATTTTTTTCTGTCTCTTCACAATGAATTTATAGATAAAATGTTTTCCTAAAGATTCTTAGTTTATGTTTTTTATTTATTTGACAAAATTAATAAATTCCAAAAAAAAAAATTTTACACTTGCAGTAATAAATATAATAATAAATTTCGATGAACAGTAATATTATTATTTTTTAATAAGGTCTATTAAAAAAAATGTTTATGATGATAATTCATAATAACATAATAGTAAAACTTACAAAAGATAAATTAGTATTAGTTGCATATTTTTATTTCTGGTTTTCTTCTAGATGGTTTTGTTGTTTTTGATTGGGTTGTCTTCTTCGATGTGAGTTTTACCCTCAGTTGTTGTTGTTGTTGTTGTTAATTAGGTTGTCTTCTTCGATGTGAGTTTTACCCTTAGTTAGTTGTTGTTGTTGTTAATTGGGTTGTCTTCTTTGATGTGAGTTTTACCCTTAGTTAATTGTTGTTGTTGTTGTTAATTGGGTTGTCTTCTTTGATGTGAGTTTTGCACTTAGTTAGTTGTTGTTGTTTGTTTTAGTTTTTAGCTATTCTGTTCATAAAGCACTTGGAACATTATTTTAGTTTATGTTTGTGCCTTTTTTTTTTTTTTTTATATAATTTTTATATAATTTTTTTTGTCCATTTATAAATTGATGCACATTGTTTTTTTTTTTTTTTTTTTTGAATTTTATAAAGTCTACTGTCTATTTTTTTATATTTTTATCTTTTACTAGAATATTTTAATTTTTATGGTTATTCGCAATATTTTATTTAATCTTTTATCAGGATATTTAGATTGCTCTTTAAAGTTATTGAAGATAATTTATTTATTTCACAGCTTTGCAAGGACACTTTATTTAATTTTTTATACGTTTTCCTTTATTTTGATCCTTTATAAGGATATTTGATTTTTTTTTTTTTTTTTTTTTTTTTTTTGTTAAATTATTTTTCTTAAATTTTAATCTTTACAGAAAGTATTTTTCTTCAATTTTAATCCTTTACAAGGATATTTAATTTTTGAAGTAAAATTTACTTTAATTAATTTAAACTGTTAACTATTTAAACTATTTCCAATGTTTTCTTTGTAATCCCTTACAAGGATATTTTATTTTTTGAAGTTAAAGTATTTTAATGTTTCACTTTTATTCACTTTAAGGATATTAATTTAAATTATTAACTATTTAAACTGTTTCCAATGTTTTCTTTGTAATCCTTTACAAGGATATTTTTTTTTTTTTGAAAACTTTTTTGGACTTTTGCTCGGGCGCCAGTTAAATTAAAACACTTTTAATTTTGGTGAGTTCATGATTACAACTAACTTTATTTCAGCAATTTCTTTTCTTATAACAATAATTTGTCTACATCAGTAATGTTCATTTATTATTTTTTTACATTTTAATTTAATAAAGAATTCCACGAAAGCAAAGCAATTGCAACATAATCAGCAGACATAGCGTCAGCAGTTTTGCTTTACTTTTGTGTTTACAATATTCGGTAAGTAGAACAACATTTATTAAATTCCATAGAATTGCTAAAAAGCAGGAAGTAAATGAAGGTAAATAAAATTAAATAAAATTGTTGTTAACTTATATGAATCAAAAATAGAAATTACGGTTTTATTTTTATCAAATGAAAGGGATTGGCCCCGTAGAATACTGTTAAATATTCAAAAAGTGTAAAATCCAAGTTAGTGTCTTAAACATAATGGCGGAATTTTCTTAACTTCAACATAGGTATCATTTGAAAAAGCTTGTCTACTAAAATACAGTTAATTTAAAATCAAAGATGATGTCGGAAATAATACAGCAAAATGGCGTATAACGTTAAATCTGAAATCATTACATTATGATGAAAGGTATTATAAGATTCATTCAGTCGAATATTATTTATTTCTTAGATAAAACCTATGTTTTATAATTTTGTACCTTAATATCAGAAAAGTAACTTTTATAAAGGTGTACGGTATTATTTTTAAGTCTTGATTTTCCATCCCTGTGTTTGTTTTTCGCTTGTAAACTTTTGGAAAACAAAATAAAAATAAAAATCATAAAGTGAAATAAAAATCTTTGATCATGCAAACAATCGAACAAAATCCGAAATAATTTAAAGTTTAGTATAGATATTTCTTAAGATCCATAACATCGAAAATTTATTTAGATCACAAAGTCTGTTAAAACACAAAAATTTTTTAGTACAGCAAAAAACTATTAATATTAATAGTCACTCTCATACTGATGTGTAGGATAGCCAACAAAATTCAAATATCTTTTTATTTTTTTTCAAATTCATTAAATCTGCTTTTGATTAAAGAAATATTATTTATTTAATTTCAAACTCGTTTTTACTTTTATTTTAATCAAAGTGTTGAACTGTCATAATATAACAAATATATTTTTTTAATTTTTTGACGTTAAATGACAGATGTTTGAATAGTTTTCGGCTTTATTTACAAATTATTTTTATGGACAGCTTAAAGACTTTTTATCTTTGCCCAATTTAGCTTAGATTAAAAATATAAAAAGATTTATATAATTTTTTTTATATATTCGCGTTGCTAATGCCAATTACCGAACTTGCTTGTTGGAAAATAACACATTTTATTAGTTAGAATGGTGACCTTTTACTTTGTCTTTGATAAAAAAAATTCACTGAAAGATTTTATTTTATACTTTTCTTTTTTTATCCAATTTTCCTTTATTTCTCTTCCATACATTTGCTATTAAGCCTCTTGTTTTTCATGTCATGTCAATATTAACTTCTCTCTTATTATTTTCCAACTTTATTTTATTTCATTTCTTTATTTTTGTGTAGAGAAATGTGTCATTACAAGTATTATAAAGCTAAAAGAAAAAAACTGTAAGTCATGTTGTGTAATTTGATCCAAATTTGCCACATTTGATTTAAGTGTAATATTGATTTCATAATGACTTCACGAACTTCCTAGTTACACATTAGATAAATCTATTATTATTGGCATAGATTTAGTGGAAAGAGAAATATCGTGTAAAATGTGCGGTTGAATAGGTTAATTCTTTTCCGGTAGAGTAGTGGAGAATAGGGGTTTAACAGCAGGAATTTTAAATAGATTTTCTGGAAATGTGGAAATCGCATATATTTTTGTTTTTAAAAAATTTTTTAATTAAAATTTTTTTTAAATGTATAGAATATTTGGGTTAAATTTTTTCACAAAACTTTAGAATAATTTTCAATACATTTCAAAGATTCTCAAACGACTGCAAAGGTTTCCCACTCCATAAATAAGGCCAGTTTATTTCGTAGTGCCAAATCGAAAATACCTTCCCCCAATTATATCGTAAAGGGTCCGCCAAATAACTTTTTATGCCTCTGACCAAAATCCGCACCAAACAGTGACTCGTTTTGGGTGTATGGGCTTTTCAATGTATGCGTGCAGGTGTTCTGTGTCCTAAATGCGACAATTTTGCTTATTTACATACCCGCCAAGATCAAAATGAGCTTCAAGAAAAGCTAATTTTTTTTAGCAAAATCGGCCAAAGTAATGTCGCAATATTTCCCAGCGTTGTTCAAGCATATACACAACCATATTCGTTCAACGGAAGGATAATACTTATTATCTGTCAAATCAGACGTGAGCTAAGTTTTACCATTCAAGAAATAAGCACTAGTTGAAAAAAAACGTTAGATGTCGGACCCTTTACTTTCAAAACATACACCCATAACGGCAATCATTTAATTTGTTGTTGTAATGAATATACACTAGTGATGCAATAAATATAAATTTTTTTATGCGGATGCGAATGTGAGTGTCATAAATTGATTACAAACAATATCAATTTTAAGTATTCGCGGATGCAAACAACTATTCGTCATTACAGTTGCTGTCCTTAACAACAATACTATGATAATTCTGGACACTTACTACACTCGAAACACAGAACAGGCACGATTATTAAAATTTTGTTTTTGAGTTTGAGCTAAAAAAAGTAATTCATCAAAGCGGGAAGTCGCCATACAAATTACATACCTTCTGTAAGCTATATTTCTTTCTTACAAACATGCTTCGTCCGAAGCAGTATTTTTAATTTGGATAAAACTTAGTCAGCCAAAGCTTAAAATGCGGTTGTGTTGATGAGCGCTTTACCCAGTAAACAAAATGTCAAGCATTTGAAATATAATGGAGTACAAATATCTTGTAAAAAGCTTCAATCAAACCTAAGTATATATGTATACGCTTTTTCACTGTGTGAAGGGTATAATAACAATAAGTCCGCATGTTTGCTACGTAGGTTAGGTTAGGTTAGATCCGGCAGCCGCCCGAAGGCATAGCTCACTTGGGTCCTCCGAGGGTCCCGTTGTGATACCGTATGTTTGCTACGTAATAATTCCTGAAAAAAATGTAAGGGCATGCGCAACATGTGCACTTGCCAGTGTCTTATCGACGAGTAAATGAAATGGCATAATAATATGTGTGAAGTTTACTTTGCACAATTGTGCTATGAATTTGCTGCCAATGGAATAAATTCAATTCAATTGGTATTAAAACATCCCAGGAAAAACAAGTTGAAGCGATTTACTTGGCAATACCCCTTGCCCTTTAGATTTATTGTTTTACCTAATATTGATTTTTTATTTCCGACGTTTTACCAAATTTTTTGAGTTTTTTTTAATTCTCTTTCAATAGTAAATTTTCAATAAATTTTTTTTTATTGAAATGTAACCAGGTCCAATATTTTGTATTATTAAATTGAAAATTTATTTACTGTTAACAAATAAATAATAAAAAAATTGTAAAACTTACCATTTCTAGCACTGTTTGTAGCTGAACTGGCTAAAGAATTAGTAGTACTTGTGGAGGTGTTTGAGTTGCTTGAAGTGGTAGAAATTGTGGATTTCTGTTCGTCATCTAAAACCACCACTGGTACAGCAGTGACCAACTTATAATCGGGTAATTGAACTGTTGAATAAAAGTTAAAAAAATCATACATTTATTTTTTAATACATACATAGATACATACATACAAATATAAACATGTAAAATGATTAACAATATTTTATATAATTTTTAAATAACTGATAATTTGGCAATTTATAATAATAAAGCAGTCACTGCTGTAACTTTAAATACAAAACAATAATTTGTGCCTCTCTTTTGCATGAATTATTTTTTTAATTTATTTAAAAAAAAATTTTTTTCTTTACAAAAAAAAAAAAAACAAGCCATGTCAAAATTCTTGATATTTGTATTAATTCTGCAAGTTGCTAAAACATCAGCATTTTCCAATAGCTCTCAATTTGTGGATAATTTTGTGACTAAAGTGCAAACTAAACAATTTCAACAAGCCGAATTAATTTTAAGAAATATAACGGATGTAGAAATTTTGTATAAAATAAGCTTAAAATTATTAACACTAGAAAAACCTTTAATAAAATTAATGTTCTTCAATATAATGAATCGTCACAATTATAAATGGCACAATAATTTGGATTTAAAACAAAGTTTTAAAATTTGGCAAGCTTTAAGGCTAGATTTAAATTTGCTAGAATTGGAAGATATAAAAAATTTCTTAAGAGATTTAGAATTATCTATTATCGAAAACAGCTCTTTGAAATTAAAATTATATATCGTGCTTAACCAACACTTCGACTATGAACAGTTGACTAAAGATTTAAGTAATCTAACCCTAGATGTTAACTCTAGAATCGTTAAACTTAGTTTAAGTAAAACTTTTGGTTTAATTTCACATTCACAACTACTAAAACGTTTAAATTTATTAGGAGACTTAAATATGACAAAAATTTTATATTTTATACAATTTTTCCAACAACTTAAAGCTCAAAAAGCTTTAAATTTGAACTTAGTGTTTAAACTAGCTTTAAGCTTGCGTTTGTTACTACAATACAACTGTGTCAACAACCAAGATATAAAGTTAAACTTAATAAATCTTAAACAATCTTTGCCCCCTGATATATTATTACTAGTTTTTAGTGAAAAGCTTTGTCTAACACCTCAAAACTTTACTTCTATTTATTACTTAAACAGCTTTCACGATAATTTATTTAACATATCTCTGGCTGTAAGCAATAATTCTATATGGTCAACTTATATATTGGAAAATAAATTAATTCTTGCATCTAAATCCAGCAACATGGAAATACTAATTGACTACAATCAAAATTTAAAAGATAATTTAAATGAGTTGTATTTAAAACCAGTAACTGCACACTCGTATATTCTCTTAAATCGTATAACCACTCAAATGTTGTGCCTAAAAGAGACTCAGATATTTTGGCAAAAATCTTTGAATTTGGCTAAAATTAATTGCTTGTGGATTTTAAATAATTGTACAAGTTTAAAACGTTTTTTGGTAAATGAATATAAATAATTGTAAAGAATTTTAATAAAAGTTGTATTTTTTTTTATTTGAAGTACTTAAACATGTTTTTCCTTTTTTTTGCTTTTGACTTGTAGTACGAATGTTATCAGTCTACTGTTTAAGTAATTGTTTGTAATTTAATTGTCTATCATTTGTGCTATCGGCAGTTAGAGAAGTTTCAAGTGTTTAGAATTTTTCTGCTGAAATAGGTTTTAGACATGCAAGGTTTTTGTGATTATGGTTTTGGTTATAGTATAGGTTTTGTGTTTTTTTGATAACCTTAATGATGAAAAATTTCAAAATGTTCTGGTTTTATTTGTGCTTCTTATGTCCACTTTTATTGATAAAATTTGTAAAGTAACACACATTCCTTTCTTAATAATTTAACTAAATTCATAATCATTAGTTGTTACAAAAGCTTTACTACAAAAAAGCTTTTTGTGAATTTGTTTAATTTGAAGTTAAAAAGAAGAAAAATATATTGAATTAAGAAACATATTTATTGCAAAAGCTTTGTAAATTTTTTTATAAAGCCTAGGGTTTTGTGAATAAAAACTTCCAAGAAAAAATTTTTTTTTATATTTTCTTTATTAAAAGATCAAAAAGCTTTTTGAGGTTAATATTAATTGTTGAAGAAAAAATTCAATCTTAGTGAAAGATATTTAAAGGCCTTAATGCAAAAGGATTTTTATTTATCAGTTTTATTTAAAAAACAATTTTTTATTGGATAGCTTTTTATTATCTTGTTGTTGGAAAAAGCTTAATTAAGAATAAAATTGTTTGTAATAGGTTACTAGAAAGACTTTGAAAAAAATTATTTTATAAAAAAGCTTATTTAAAAAATTGTTGTATTCAAAAACATTTTATTAAAAACTTTTTCAATGGAAGAAAGCTTTAAAGCAAGAATAATAATTTTTAAAGTTTTTTTTTCTTCTAAAATTAAGGAAAAGTTATTGATTTTTTTTGTTAGTCCTATTGTAAAAAAGCTTGTCAAGCAAAAATTTTATATTGAAGAGGATTTTAAATAAAAAAGCTTTTTGGACAAAAAAGGAATTTTATAGGGTCCTATTGTAAGAAAGCTTGTAAAGAAAACAATTTTAATTTAAGAAGATTTATAATAAAAAAAGCTCTTTTGACGATTTGTTATAAAATAAAGGTGTTTTATTGTTTGTTTTATTTTTTTTTAAATAAAAATTTGTTTAACAAGGCTATTTTTTGTAATCGGTAATAATTGTTTGTAAAAAACTACACTTAAAAATAGCTTTAAAATAAAATTATTTTTTCCTCAAATGTTTTAAATAAAAATAAAAAGCTAAGCTTTATTGTAAAATTTATTTAACAAAGTTTTTTTTTTTAATTTTGTATGATAAGCTTTTTAGATTTATAGTATGTAATAAAACTAAAAATATGTAATAAAAATTGTTTTTTAAAAAAAGCTTTAAATTAAAAATATATTTTTTGAAAAAAAAAAAAAAAACAAAAAAAAAAAAAAGCTTTTAATAAGAAAGCTTTTAATAAGAAAACTTCCAGTGAAAAATTTAATTAAAAAGCTTTTTCACAATGTACGATTAAAATTTATCAAGAACTTGAGCCGTAAGTTGGGCAAAATTGAATTTTATAAAATTGGGTTAGCAATTTAATTTAAAAGTTGCTGTTTAATTAAGCCGAACAAAATATGCCGTTTAAGATTTTGACAGGAGGAAGAGGTAAAAAGAAAATGAAAAAATGTAACGGCTACAAAGATAAGACTTATAATTGTATGTGCATTATTTTACTTATAAATCGTTTTTTTATAAATTTGTTCACATTTTTTTAACAAAATTCTTTTTCTTATATTTTTTTAAAGATTCTACTCACTTATCGCACTATTTTTCGTAAACAAAAAAACGCATTATTGCCATAACTTTTATAGTATGCTTTGGTTAGGTAACCGAAAGATTATGAAATGCTAAACATTAACCGTAGTTAACGATAGCGGCGGTTAGTTTACGTTTTTGTTAAATTAAGATAATCATACATTGTAAAAAGGGCCGTTACGCTGTTTTTGTTAATTTTAAATCATAAAATTTTTGTTAAAAAAAACAATTTCCACTTGACTTACCATTTGATACCATTAGTGACAACGAATTATTCTGCTTGATATTACAACCATTTGGGGTTATATTCAGACTTCTGGCCCCTAACGCTCTACTACCAGTAACACCATTTGACTTTTCGTATATGCAACTACTAGACGAAGAGGTATTACGATGATGTTGTCCCAACATGCCACTCGATTGTGTGCCATTATTTGTACTTTGTGAATACTTTTGGTATTGAGCAATTGGTACCGTTATATCGCTACTGCTACCACCATAATTAACCAACAAAGAATTGGCCTTATGATTGAAGATATGCACACTAGCAGGACGCTGTAGCACGGCATCATTTAGTGAGGTCACAGATAAGGCCGAGGGTGTTTGCCTGCCACTATTTGGATAACTAACATTTTGTATAGGCTGATAATGAATACCGGGCGTTGAACATTGTTGCGGCGACATAGATTCATTACTTTTGGGCGGTGTAGTATGAGCTGAAGAAATTGCAATATTATTCGCATTGGAGAGAGTAGTAGGCGGTAAACCGCTGGTACTTAAATTTGTACAACTTAAAATCATAACGGGTGAGTTATCGTGTAAATCGGGCAAAGATGATGATATGGCAAATGAACCACTTGATTTGGTGAATTTTGAGGCACATGTTGCTACGGATGAATGCTTATTCGTATGGGTGTCCGACGAGAAATAGTTCTGAGAAGTATCTATGGATTTGCGCGTCTTAAATAGGCGCATGCTTCTGAAATATTTAAGTAAAAGTTCACACAGAACTTAATACAGCTTTAAGATGTTGCGAAAATATTGTATGGAAAACATAATCTAAAAAAAAATAAAATAAAAAAAAAAAACATAAAAATAATTATTCAAGAAAAAAAAAATGCTATAATTACAGTTAATAACTATAATATTATTGTTTATTCAATGTGTGTTCAATTGATTGGCAGTTAAATAATTGCAGTGTTTTTGTGTAATTTAACATGACATTCTCAATAGAGGTATCAAACAAAATTATTTAAAAACAATTTTCTCAAACAGTTTTTTTATACAAAGACTTGTTGTATTTTTTACATTTATTTTCTTGGTCTTTTGTGTACATACACATACATACATACATACGTTTTAGAATATTTGTCTGGTATTTTTATTTTTATCTTTTCAATAATAAATATTTTTTGCCCAACTGCAGGTGTTAATTGCAAGTAAATACAAATGCAAAATTATACATTTTTATCCGAAGGTTTATTTAACAATCTAATGAGTTTTTAATAGCCTATTGGCAAAATAGATTGATGGTTAAAAGCATTCGATTCGCTACAATTCGATATAAGTTTTTGTTTGTTGTAATAATTTTTATGTTTTAATATTCAAAATACTTAGATTTCCTCATAATTACTTTGCAAGCTCATCGAATCGTCTGCATTAATGCGAAGGTAATTTCCAAAGTTGTAGACGTTCAATTAGAAGTGGCTAGTTTTGTTATAGGCTGGGATTGGCAATATTATTTTGGTGTAAAATTGCAAGGAAAAAATGCAAAGAATATTGAGTAAATAACATTATGCACTGTGGCTACCTTCCATTGAACACATATGAAAATGATTTTTAATTTAAAAAAATTTTTTTTTTTACAAAAAAGTAAAAAGTTTTTGTAATTATTAAAAATTCAACAAACAAAATCCTAAAAATTTCTCAAATATAGAAAGCTATAAGTTAACAAAGCTTTTTTTAAATTTGTTCCCAAATTTTTTATACCCTTCACACAGTGAAAAAGGGTATATATAGGTTTGTCATTCCGTGTGAAATTTCTACAATTTTCATTTCCGACCCCATAAAGTATATATTTTCTGAAAGCTTATGAATAGGGGAGTCGATTAAGCTCTGTCAGTCTGTCCGTCTGTCCGTCTGTCCGTGTGTATGTTGAAATCAACTTTTTGAAGCCCCCCGATATCGCTTGGACCCGGGTGAGGTATTAAAATATCAGAAATATTCGGGAGTAGAACGGTATTGAAAATCAGAAACATCGGTACATAAACAACTGAGATATGAGCAAAAAACCACGACCACCTCGATTTTTTTTCACAAAAACAACATTACAACAACAACATACATACATTCAAACGTGTATACTGGTTAGAGAAAACGTGGCATCAAATCCCAGCTGAGCCAAAAAAAATTTTTTTTTAATTTTTTTTTATTTTTTTTTTTTATTTTTTATTTAATATATTATTTATATTTTTATTATTATTATTATTTTTTTTTTTTAATTTTTTTTTATTTTTGTTTAAGATATATTATATATATAATAATTTTTTTTTTAATTTTTTTTTTAAATTTTTTTTTTTTTTTATTTTTTTTTAAATTTTTTTTTTTTTTAATTTTTTTTAAAATTTTTTTTTTGTTTTTTTAACATACATACGTGAATTTATAATTTTTTTACAATGGGATGTTTATATATATGAATGTTTTTATGGTGTCACAAACTACTGTTATTGCATGACTACACGTAGTGAAGGGTATATAGATTCGGCACGGCCGAATATAGCGCTCTTACTTGTTTTTATATATATTTATATAAAACTTTTTATCAAAAACTTTTAAAAGATATTAAAAAATAACTTTTTACTAAGGATTTAACTTTGATTGCAAATTAGTATATTTGTTGAGTCTTTTAATTACCAAGAATTTTCCCACATTATATGTTTTTTTTTTGTTCCATATGTATAGCAAACTTTTGGCACTAAACACAAATTGTTGCAACAGCAAGTGTTAAACCAGTTCTATTAAAATAATTTTACATAATTAAATAAATTTTTCACATGAGTTTTACTTGTAGCTAATAAAAAAAAATTGCAAAAAATAAAAATTACGGTATTAAAAACTTTAATTATTTTCTAAACTTAAAAGTTTGCTTTAAATAATAAGAAAGTAAATAAAAAAAATAATTATTAACTGTAATTGTTTAGCATTAAAAAAATTGTATTAAACAAAATGTAAGTCACCTAGTATGCTATAAATTTTGCATAAAAGAAAGACGTCTGAAAAAGAAATTATAAAAAAATTATGTTGACCGTTACACTTTATTGAAATTTGCATTGTGTATGTATGTTTGTGTGTTGGCCACAAACGATTAGCGGGAAAATGTTTTTTTATTATTATAACTATTTTCGTATTTAAGTTTATAAAGTGAAAACTAAAAATACTACGTCTTCCTTCTCATAAATATTTTCCATTTCTATTTGTGGTTATTTTTTTATTCTTCTTTCTTTCCATTTCAATATTTTATTTATTACGATTTGGCAATTATTTGCTCTAGTGACTGTTATAAAGTGGCAATAAACTATATACTTATTACAACTAGTATGTTTTTTTTCAAGTGTATTAAATTAACAATTAGTTGTTAACATTATTAGTTTTTTTTTTTTTTATTTTAAAATTATGAAAATGAAATTTGTTTGAATGTAATAGATTTGAAATGTGATTTCATATTTTTTTTATATGTATTTTTCAATTATAGGAAATTTGATTATTGCGTGCCCATTGCAAATCATACAAGCTTTTTTTGTTCAGTGTAATCATAGTTGATAATCAAAACATCTGTTGTTTCGGTATAATTTAACAGAAATAAATTATTTTTTCTTTCTGCTTGTTTATTATTACATTAAAATCAAGGTACATGATTTGAAAATGTAAAAATTATTTGAAAATTCCAAAGAGTGATTGAAAAACATTTCTTTTAATATAAAATATATTTCGGAAAAATAGTTTTTTATAAAAGACTTAACAAATTAAAATCCTTTTCGAACACCAAATAGTTAATTTTAGTGACCGTTCATATAAGTTCACCATTCAAAAATGAACTAGGTCGTTCATTGAGTTTCATCGCTTTTTTTATTTTAAACTATGTGTTCTGTTTCGAACTACCTACTTTACTTTAAGTTGTAGAAAGAGACAAATATAATAAATATTTGTTATATGCAAGGAAAAACAAAAAACAAGAGAAAAAAAAAACAAAAAGATAAAAAAATTAAAAAATTAAAAGATAAGAACTGCCAACAATGCCTGGGGGATAACAAACTTAACTCATGTTTATTTAATAAACGATAAAAAAAAGTGTAAAAATGACACGTACCTCTAGTACAAATCGTACATTTGTTCATTATGTTCTAAAAATTTAACTAAATAAGGGCCTAAATATATGAACTAAAAGATTGAACCAGTTCATTGAATTCAAACAACTGAATTTTTTAAACGAACTAGGTTATTCATAAACTACACAGCTCTACCCTTTACTTTGCAATGATTTCATTAATACAAATTATCATCCCTTTCTTCTCTAAGTCCCGTGCCAATACATCTGTTTTCTCTGGACCAGAGAACAAGTTTACATTGCCGATTGATAGATCGTGGTCCCTTATAGCATTTACACTTAACTTATGCTTCCCCCCTCAACTCTTTATGTACAAGGTCCATGAAAATATTATGGCCCACCCCACTGCGATCTCTAAGCTTTGCTATTAGAAACTTAGATTTTGTCACAGTATTTGATAGTGAAGTTGGCTGCAGTTCTTTTTTTTTGTTGAATTTTTTTGTACACCTTATTTTAGGCAATGCAATTTTATCCTTAAAATTAAAATTTTAAGAATTTTCATGTATCTCAAAATTTAATAAACTATTTTTTTCGGCACTTTAACGAATTTACACCACAACAAAACCGACACATCTGGCAACACAGCTCAGGAATTTCCTAATCAAATTTTAAAAGCAAACACAAATACATAATTTCGCAAATTAATAAAAATCTATAATTTGAATTGTTTTTCTTTGCTGCCAGTCAACTGTCATTTAATTGCTTCGATAACATTAACATCAGTTTAAATGGTTCAACTTCATATCTTACTTTACAAACAGATCTCCATATGATTTCATTTATCTTATGATCTTTAAATCTTCCTGGAACATATAAAAATCATTTTAAATTAATTAAAAGCCCATAAAAAACAATTTTTTTTTTTTAAAATATCTGCAGCAAATGGTAACAAATTTGAAATGAAATAAAAGAGAAAAAAATTACACAAAAGTTAACAAGCCAATTTAAAAGAAAGAAAAAAAAAACTAACGAATATAGAAAAAACGTGTAATATCCAGGAGCTGCTCTAAATGTCTTAAAGCATTTATCAATTATATACGAGAAAATTTAAATTCCTTATGCATGAGACAACAGGCAAAAAAAAAACTACAAAATAAACGAAGGAGTGAAAAAAGCAACAAAAACTAGGATAAAAAAAATGAATGTTATATTTGGTTATGCCGAATCATGTATACCCACCGCCAGTACCTGGTTTTCTTTCAATGTATACGTAAGTAGGAACCTAAGTGGAACTCCTAAGGCCAACGCTTAACTTATCGATCATTCAACACCTTGGAAAGAATAATAATTAAGAAGGAAAAATCATGGCATCAGATTTATCATATAAACTTACTTATAAACATTTAAAAATGTACTATTTATGTAAATATAAAGGAAATGTATGCGAGGGTTGCCTTTTATATTTCGGAAGTGTTGCAATCTGGCAACTAACATTTCTCTAGTAATGTCGCAAGAAAAGGAATTAAATTTTAAACATTTTTGTGCGATGATCCTAATTCGACTTTTAACGAAGAACTACCAGTGTTTATCATTGTTTTACTGACTTCAATTGTAGCCGTAGCTTGTTCAACAATGAGTTTCGTGAAGGTCGTCTAAAATCGGTTGTTGCACCGATAAATATTTTTTGGTGTGCCTGAAATGGTACTGCCAGATCATCATGTAACTGGTCGGAGATTGAATCAAACTTAAATTTAAGTAGGACCAGCATACAATTAATATTGCATGAACTTTTGCCTGTAAAAACAATTTGTTCGCGTTGGATGCTACATAATTTGACAATCGCTACAAAAAAAGGCTCGTGTCAATTGGTCATAAGAAATAGTCATAGAATACGATAGCAGTGCTTCAAAACATCGTTACCGGTTTCAAATCGTGATTCTACTCGTACAAGCCCAAAAGTAAACAGCAGTCAACAAACCCTACAAAATTCAATCAAAATGCGTTTTAAATGCATGTTTTGGAAGTACCTTCATCGAAAGGGAAAAAGTGTTTCTAAAATTGGTTCACTGAAAAGTATATTGATCTTCATTGATAATATTTTAAAAAGAATTAAAGGCATTCTTGATAATATTTTTTCAATAATTTGTTGTCTCTTTTCCCGGAATAAAAAAGACAAAAATCGTATGTTTAAACAAATTTTTTTTGAGTACGACTAATCCAATCCCATTTCGATAACTCGAAAAAAATGGAGGTTCTAGTGTACTAGCACTAGACAATTATTTGGCTGTCAAAAGACAAAACTGCCATCACCTATTATTTTCAATTAAATTGTCAAATATTTTTTAAAGAGCCTTCTGTAGCAACTGCTAATTGTTCTATACCCTTGTATAGGAAGCCGGAATTCCCGAATTCGACTCCTTATATAAAAATCTGCAAGTGGTCAATTGAGAGTCCGGGTAACTTTAACTAGATACAGCAATTAACCAATGCGAAAGTGAGACTCTCGAAGACAAATGAAAATGACGGCCTGATTATTCTCATTTGACAACAGTAATGATAATGACGCGCGAGTTCTTGACCCGACCAAACCTGAATTACGACTGTTAAACAAATTTTTAATACTTAACAGCTGATCAATAAAAAAATATAAATCCACCAAACTTTATAATCCTGTATGTCTCTTACAGACAGTCTTATAAAAATATATACTGTTACACTGTAACAAGCATTTTATTTGACTTATAAAATTAGAATATAATTGTAATAAAATGAAAAAAATTTTTACTAAATCTGGTCTCAGGTTATAAACAGAATGTGAAACTTAACATACCTTTACTTTTTTGTTAAGGTTGTTTTAAAAACAACACATAGTTCAATAGTAAACAAATTCCTAGTGAATATTGCTATACACATACTATATTGCTGAATTACATACTAGCAACTTTTAAAAAAATAGTACCTAAAATATTAAAGGAAAATAGGAACTTTTTTTGGGCCCTAAATGGTTTTATAGTAATTTGATTCAAACATAATTACAACTTTAATTGTAAAAATATTTAGATTTTATTTTGAAAAATGTATTCAAAGTATTAGCCATTGCAGGGTACAGGTTGGGCTAAAAGAAATCGCGGGAAAATTTAATAACTTTGTCGTTTACATTTTGTTGTTAACATTTATCTTTTTAGATTTTTTAAACAACACTTGGGGAATAAATAATAGAGAGATTCACAACCGAACAAAAAACCAAAAGTATTTTTTATTTAAATAAGCGATAAATTATTCTAACGCAAATAGCATATCGTTAATAAATTAAAGTTAGAATTTCGTGCTCTGTATCAATGATTCGTTACTTAGTTTATTATCACCACCAATATGGCACTGCAAGATATTTGCCTCTAACCGGTAGACCACGTTTAATTCACACCCTGAAAAGTATTGAATATCTAAAGCAAAAACGTAACGAAACACTAGAAACATCTGCAAAAAGGTGCTGTGGTCAGATAGAAATACCTCTTGCTCGTCCAAGAATTAAAACTCTTAGATCATCGGTAACGTCTAAATTTTGCACTTAAATTTCAGCCATACGATTAAAAGGCTTTATTAATAAGTTAAACTTTAGATTCTGGGGTTCTGAAAATCCAAGATCCATTTATCAACTTCATTTACACTCCACTAAATGTACAATATGGTGAGGCATTTCATCTGAAAACATTATTTATGTTATATAACATTCTTTTATGTCCAGCAAATGAAAACAGCAGGATGTAGCCACTGCCCGAAACACAATAGCTCTTTGAGTAAAATTTTTTGCAGATCGAATAATAAGAAGTTCAGATATTAATTGGGAAGCACCCACTATTTTGTTGGGGTTATTTTAAGTATGGAATAAATGTGAGCAAGCCCGAGACAGTCAAAACCAATATTATTGCAAATCATTTTAAACGCGAAGATGAAATCGGGGATAATTGAAGGGGTTTTTTTCATACTTAATGTAAAAAGATATCCATTTGGTACATTTTATAATGTGAAAAAAAGTAAAAAAATTATTTGAACGAAACAGTTATTAAAATATTTAAGCCCAATACTGACTTTTGGTCCATCTTTCTGGCGTTTAGATTATGCGTCAAAAGAACTCTGGATATTTTTTGAGGGTAAGATCGATTCAAGTTAATTTTGTATACCCTGTTCTGAAAAGAAGCGTAACGCATAGAGAGAGTTATATATCGCTTAAAACTATAAGGCAAGAGGGACAAAACTTAACAACTTTTTTTTTCTCAATAATTTTAAACAGATGGTCGAGCGTTGTTATGATGTAATACCATGGTTTCAGATCTGGTCACATATTAAGGGCGTTTTTCGACAAATGCTAATTTCAAAGCAATCAGTTCGGTTCGGTAAAGGTTCCCATTTCAGCAGCTCAAAATACATTGAATCCATTTTGTCGTTTCAAATACAAAGGTTTAACTTAGCTCTTAAAATATTTAGATTTATTTTCGATTAACCTGGTTAACCAGGCTTCACACACGATCTACCTACGCTTCAGGTTTTCGTAATGGATCCATTTTGTATCGCTAGTGATGGTTTGGTGCAGAAATTATTTTATTTATTATAGTTACAAAATTTTCTTTCAAGGTCCCGCGGCTTCAATTCGTATGCCACCTAATTTTCCTGCTTCTGGATGAATCCTGCTACTTGCAAACATTTCAAAAATGTAGCTGGGTAGGTTTCAATAAATTTTCAAGCTCTTGTTGAGCTTAATAACAGACTTCATGGAGAAATGCCTCCAATTATTGGTCTTCAAAATTTTTTGGCTGGATGGGACAATATTTGTCTTCCGTGTTAAAATTACTACTTCTAAATCGTACAAATCATGTCTCTCATGTTGAAACCAATAGAAAATATTTGCATTACCGCGTCCAAAAATAATCCATTGGTTGTAAATCTCACATTGTTAAGTTACACACCCATTAGTTAATTAATTTGTTTTTATATAATTTTTGAATTTTTACAAAAAACATTTTAGTTCTTCCAATTTAACAATATTTTTAATATTTATGTTTTTTCTTCTTTTTGTAAAACTATTAACGATTTCTTAATTTTCTATAATAAATTTTAACATAAGTAATAGTACTCTTACTTGTCGACTCTTAATTACCCATAAAAGAATGCACAAATGTACCAAATTTCTATTCCAGTCTTGCAACTAGCGAAATACCAATAACAGAAAAATTAAGTCCAGACCTAAAACAAGCAGAAAATATATGCAAAAAGCCGGCTTAATAATTTTCGTTTCAGTTATTTCGTTCAAATTGCACACCTACATTTTTGTATGTGTGCGAGCCTGTGAGTGGAGTTTTAATGCGTTTTTTTTACCGTAGTGGCTAAAAGAATGCCCTGAAAGAAAACGAACGTAATCATAAGAAACTTAGCAATATCATATACATTTACTATACACTCACAAATACAGACATTTACTTAATTTACTTATAAACAAAAAATAATAATAATAAAAAAAAAAAAAGAATTGTAACAAGTTAAGAGTTGTTGCAAGGCAAGCAGGCCTTTTTGTGATTTTTAAAGTTGGCAACCTTTAAAAGAATGCGGACTTGCCAGTCTGTCAGTTATTAACAAACAACAGTGAACACACATAAATACACCACAACTGACTCCCCCAAAATCCCCTCAACGAAGTTGTTCAGCTCGTGTCTCAACAATCAAAATTGCCTGCATTAAAAAAAATGTACAAATACTCATGCACTTACACAGCCGTATGTTATAAAAAGGTTTATTTTTTTTTCGAAAAAATATGCAAGAATTGTAGCAATTTTTACATACAAACAAAGCTTTAGCTTTAAGCGCCTTTTATGTTCAAGCCACTCTGTTAGTTTGTATTTGTGGCTTATATTGTGTTTATGCTACATGCAGTATGTCGTATGTGCATAGAGGTTCAGCTAGCCAAATAGGCAGGCAGGCATGTGCGCCTTTAAGGTTTTCTTATATTTACACTAGTGTTGTTGTAGTTTTTTTTATTATGTTTTATTTTTTATTATTTGCCTGAAATTGTTGTGGTTTAGGTTAAAATCACACTTTGGTTTTATAAAAAATTAAAATAAAAATTGGAAAAAAATGTGGTTGACTTGAAATGAAAATGCCTACAATAGCTACAGTAGTTCCCGCTTAAGGTTGCATAGTGAAACCTTGAATAATTGCTCAAATTGCATATTGGCAAATATATTTTAAATAATTAAAATTATCAAAATTATTAAAATTTTTAAATTTATAGTTAGTGTATTCACAAGGTGTCTAAATGTTCTAAAATAATAACACACACAAAATATGACTGTTGTGAACGATACCTCATAACTTAGCTGGGTATATTTGAATTAAATCTCCGATTTAGCTTAAATTTTGGTAACAGATTTTTTAACGGATATTAGCGGCGGATTAAAAATATTACAGACAGCTCGGATTACAGCCGATCGCCGTAGGTAGCTGAATAGTTATGACAACACAATAAACATACCATACACAGTAGTATTATTTTAGGACAGTTTTTACTTGAAAAGCAATAACAATTCCTTTATACTATTATGAAATCCCATAGCATTATGACAATATGACATGTAATAATTACTATTGACAATTCTAGTTTACATGTCAAAAATTGCCTATCACCTTTCGGTGAAAGTTTTTTGAAAAAATTTTTTCTATATGAAATTTGACAATAAGAAATTATAGGAAAAGAGCGAAAATTTATGAAATTTTGACATTTCGAAAGTAACAGCTGGTGATTAGGTAGGAAAGTAGAACAGGCAGCGGTTGCGCAGCTCACTTGGGTCCATTATACTGATCCCTTTGTGATACCTGAATAGAATACAAAGAATATTATAGAAAAGAAGACCAGAACAAGCAGACCAGTCCAGAGTCTCTGGCGGGAATCGAACCCGCAACCCCCAGACTAGCAGACCAGCACACTACTGACTAGTCCACGAGGGCATGATAATGATTAGGCTTATTAAATTTTTTTTTACAAAATTCTTTTAATACACATTTTTTTAAATTAAATTTAAAAAAACAAATAAAAGGAAAAATATTGAAAATTAATATTCATAACAAGAAATTATTTGTAAAAATTATATTTTGGCTATTTTTTTTTTTAATTTTGCGTAAATTTTCCTTTGAACATATTCATGCTTCACTTAAGTAATTTTACAACATTTTTGTGAAAATAATTTATGATTTTTTTTCTTATTTGTATGTAAATAAAAATATTTTAAAGAAAAGAATATTAAAAAGACTTTTATATCGTATGTTGGCTACACTCGTTTGGGATTATTGCGGTGAACCTACATAAACGGGAACCACTGTACATGTATTTAAAGATTGCAAGCTATTGAGAGGGGGTTATACAAAAATAACTTATAAAGAAATAAATAAAAAATATAAAAATGTTTTGCATATTTTAGATTCATAAAAAGAATCAGTTTTTTATGAATATAGAATTTATCGCAATGTTTTTACACCGAGAAAAATGTTTCGTTGACAATCGTAATGTATAGTTTAAAATTATGGATGTAAGTAGCTTATCTTGTTTCGGAAGATTAATGTATAGTAAATATTTAGTAATTATGATTCTCGTAAAAGAAATTTCGTTATCACAAAGGAAAAAGAATCAGTTTTTTATGAATTTATCGCAATGTTTTTGCACCGAGAAAAATGTTTCAGTTGCGATCACCAAAGTCGTTGGAAATCGTAATCTATAGTTTAAAATTATGGATGTAAATATCTAAAGCATGTTGTTTCGGAAGATCAATGTATAGTAAATATTTAGTAATTATGATTCTCGTAAAAAAAATTTCGTTATGACAAAGGAAAAATTTTATTAAAAGTATTGAATTATTTAATTTGTAAAGAATTTGCCTTGGATTATATAAAAACAGTTTTTGTATAATTTTAGTTAAATATTTTAGGAATATTTTTATCGAAACTCTGCCTTATGGTTAAATTAAACCATAATGCTACAGCAATAAAAAACCAAAATTCAATTGGTTTCTATGATTATGGCTATGTCGTTATGGCAAGTCACCTATAATCAAATACAGTGTTCAGTGCCTTGGTTAAAATAGCTAATTTGTATGGTTATTAACTGTATTATGAAAATCACCAAATGTGTTTGATGAGCTTGTTTAGTCATTGCAGCCATTGTGAGGTTTAATGGTTGTGACTTATAGGCAGGTGGAATTATTGGTCCGTATTTTTTAAAAAATGTAAAAAATATGAGATTTTTAATCATTTCATTTCAAAAATGTCGGTTCCAACATAATAATGCTAACTGAATGAACTCTAATTTGCACGACAACTTTACTTTATGAATGATCGCCAAATTCATGAGTTTTGCATGAGTCCAAAATTTTTCAGAGACTGTCTAAAAACTACAAACATTTTTTTTGATACATAATGTGTATTCTTTATACCGCTGCCTAACATAGGATTTAGTATAGAACACTTCATGTCAAACAATTACGTTTATAGGGGGTTGCTATACCACTAACATAAAGCTAATATAAATGTGGTATACATACTTCATTGACCATGTTGGTGTAACAAATTTTCATTTTGTATATTTTTTAATGTGAAAAAAGGTTTAAAAAATATTTAAAAGAAAGTTATTAAAATATTTTAACCTAATGCTGACTTTTCGCTCAAACTAAAAAATCCTTTTCCCATATTTCTGGCAACGTATTGATTCCGCGCCAAAAGAACTCTGGATAATTTTTTGAGGGTAAGATCGATTCAAGTTAATTTTACATACCCTGCTATGAAAAGAAACGTAGCGCAGAGGGAGTGTTCTATATCGATCGAAACTATAGGCAGAGAGGACAGAACTTAACAACCTCTTTTTTTTCTAAATAGTTTTGAACAGGTGGCCGAGCTTTGTCATGATGTAATACTATGGTTTCAGGTCTGGTCGCATATTCAGAGAGTTTTTCGCCTAATGTTCAGTTCAAACGAATTAATTCGGTTCGGTATAGGTGCCCTATGATGGTCTGACTATTTTTCAGCAGCTTAAAATAGATTCGATTGTTTTTGTCGCACCAAATACAGAGGTTTATCTTAGCTCTTAGCATATTTAGATTTAGTGTCGATTAAACTGGTTAACCAGGCTTCACATACGATCGACTTACGCTTCAGATCATCGTAATGGATCCATTTTGTATCGCAAGTTATGGTTTGGTGGAAAAATTATTTTTTAGTGTTACAAAATCTTCTTTCAAGGTCATACATACATAATATGGTGTGTAAGCCATAGGTCTGTCAGGGGTATAACGTTACATATGTAAACATAACTAACGTCAATCATTAAGTTTGTTGTTGGTGTTCTTTAATAAAAAATTTGATTTTTGTACAAGCAATTTACGTTAAAAACAAGATCAGTCCTGGTATTTTGCTTATATCTCAACCGGTAATTTTGTTTTCGATACATTGAAACTAAGAAGGTGGCAAAGCTTAAAAAAACTTTCCTGGGCGGGGCACAAACCTAAACTGAGTTGTTTTATATGTATGTATATGTATTAATTGTAAGTAGTTAAATTGCTTAAATTCTAGTTTCAAAAACAATTTTAGGGGGCATTGCACCCTCAAGAATGGTCTCGTTACGCCTACGGAAATGTGTCAAACAAGCCATCAATAAATATAAAATATTTTTTATGAATACGGCAGTAAAGCTTTTACTAATAATAAAATTTAATAAAAAATAAAATAGAGAAAATAATAAAAAATATAATAAAAATCTTATTTATAATTTTGATTAGCTACACAAAAATTTTTTGATTATTTCTTTTTGCACACACAGTAAACAACTTTATCAACTAAAATAGTCGGAAATTATTCATCATTATTGTGCTTCATACGACGAATTTACACAGAAAATTTTTATCGACAAATTCGATATGATGAGAAAATTGTGAAATTGTGTTCATAGCACTAAGTTGTAGAGCCATTTTTCCACCTTTAAAAACTACTAGAAAAGCCCGGCGCGCATTGCTGCGCCCCTTAATGAATAAAAATGCATTCTGAATTTCAATTGAATATCAAGTGCAAAAAGCTAAAAATTATAACTTTTTTTAATGGGCGTGGCACTGCCAACTTTTCTAATCTAATCACGATATTATAAAGTCTTGACATCTCAGTATGTGTGCTAAGTTTCACAAAAATCGATCCAGAGCAAGTACCTCAAAATTAAAACTTTTTTTTATGGGCGTGGCACTGCCCACTTTTCTAATCACGAAATTATATAGTCATGACAGCTCGACATGTGTGTGCAAATTTTTAGAAAAATCGATCTACTGCAAGTAGCTAAAAATGATAACTTATTTCTTATGGGCGTGGCAGTCTCCACTTTTATAATCACGAAATTATATAGTCATGACAGTTCAATATGTGTGCAAAGTTTCAGAAAAATCGGTGCAGTGCAAGTACCTCAATAATATAACTTTTTTATGGGCGTGGCCCCGCCCACTTTTTGTCACCCATAAACACTACCTGGAATGTGTACAACAATTTACCAAAGTTTGAGTCCGATCGGTTTTACAGTTTCGGAGTCTATAGCTAACACACACACACACAGACAGATTTTCACTTTTATATATATAGATTAGTTTGTAGACTATTTGTTATAAAAGAAAATGTATCAAAAATGTTATATTATATATAAAAAATATATAAAAAATTTAAATTTATTTTAGGCTTATTATTAGTTTTTTGCCATCGATCCCATTGTCCAATGTTATTATTTCCTGAAATTCGCAAACAGCATCACAGATAATTTTTTATTTTTTTATTTTAAAAATATATTTAATTTATGTACATTTTTGTTTATCTCTATAGGCATAATATTATGAAATACAATACGAAATAAAACATTGTTGCAATAAATAAAAAACATTTTTATTAATTAATTTATTAATTCAGACTTATTATTTAAGGTCATTAAACCTGACATAAATAAAATATAAACAATTCGCAAAAACAGACGAAATAGCATTGTTTGCAAATACTTTATGGATAAAATAATTTAAAACTGCTTTACATTTGAATACTAATAGAAGCGGGCTATTTTTTGTGAAAGGTTTAGCGCACAAAAATTTATAGACAAGGCCGTCTGTTTTTTTTATTTTTTAAATTTATTAATGTATTAAAAAGTTTTCTGAACTTTATCTTTTACTAAATTTGTCGAGACTGTCTAACTAATTAAGTGGAAAGAAAAAATAACACATAAAAAGGATTTTATTACACAAAAACAACAACAGAGGCTTCAACATTTTTCCACTGGCTTCTACTTGCTGTTGACCATGAGTCATAGTTTATTTTAAAAATTCGGTAAGACTACTACTGCTGTTTCTTATCTCTAAGTTGCTTTTAATAACGTTATGCTGCGTTATGCAGACTTGAACAAAAATTCAGTTGTACTTAAGAAAAGAATTTATTTATTTTTAATTTTATTTTAAGTCAAGCTTTATCAAAAGAATTTATTTTTTATTTTTTGAAAAGCTTTTATACATACAGACATACATATACATAATAAAAATTGTAAATTATTACACATTTTTCTTAGAGATTGTGGGTATCAAAAATCTATAGAAAATAATATAAAGAAATTATCTTTTTTAAAGTATTTAGAAAGTAAAAAACAGTTTAGTTTTTTTCCTAATTCATTAACAAGATTTTAAACTTTAACGGTGAAATTTCTAACTAAGAATTTTCTTTATCAATTATTAAAAATCCCATTTAAAAGAAGAACATTAATCAAAATTTATTTTACTGATTGTTAATGTTATTAGTTTTAATTTAAAAATTGTACACCTTTCAAAGTTTAACAAATTACAAATGCAATAAGAATTAATCATTAAATGAGCATAAAAGAATTTTAGACAATAAAAATATAAAAATCATTTCCCTTTTTTTTATTCGATTTCAATGATGTGGGATGGAAAAGGGGCAATAATTTTAGAATTTTTTAAAGTAGCTACTGCATATGGTACCTTTTTTTAAATTAATTTTTAAAACTTTTGAAATATATTCAACTATTGATTTAAAACTCTAAAATGTTGTGCTTAAAAAGTACTTTATTTCGGTTTGAGTTTTATTTTAAACCCTCATTACTCCGAACTAAAACCAACAGCAAAAACAAAAGCAAAAATATTTTTTAAACAACATTATCACGAAGCAAATCAAAACAACACGAGGAATGAACGGCCACTATGACGAATACTACTATAGATACAATAACATACATATGTACATCTGTTGCAGAGATGGAAAATGAAATTTTTATTCGGTATTTATTCTTTTTTAATTAAAGGGTTCGCCGAACCACTTTTTTTTTAATGCTATAAAAAAAGTGTAGCTTCGGCTGTGTGGCACGTAGCGCCGTTCTGTTGAAACCAAATGTTGCCAATATCCTCCTCTTCAATTTTTGTTAACAAAAATTGGTTCAACATGGCCCGATAACGATCGCCGTTGACTACGCCTACTCCTTGCTCTTTTTCGAAGAAAAATGGCCCAATTATGCCTCTGGACCAAAATCCCCACCAAACAGTGACTCGTTTTGGGTGTATCGGCCTTTCAATGTATACGTGAGGGGTTTCTGTGCCCCAAATGCGACAATTTTGCTTGCTTACATACCCGGCAAGATCAAAATAAGCTTAATCTGAAAATATTTTTTTTTTTTGGCCAAATCTGCCAAAGTAATGTCGCAACTTCCCAGCGTTGTTTAAGCGTTCAGCGGAAGGATAAAACTAAATATCTGCCAAATCAGACATGAGATAAGTGTTACCATTCACGAAATAAGCACTTGTTGAAAAAAAAACGTTATAACTTTATAACTTTTTTCAATCACAAAGTATTTTTTTAACTGAAAGTGTCAAAAATGAAGACAATGTTTGCAGTTTTTATTGCGTCGACTTTGAAGTTATTGGAAAAAGGTTTATATGTTCTCTTCTTTTTTTCTAATTATACCCATTAACTCAGGAAAGTGCTTCTAGTAGATATTGTTGATCCTCTCTTTAAACATTTATAATCATGATCATAAAAATAATACTAAATTTATTTCCTTTTAGCAAAATTTTTAATAAACATTTATCTACTCGGTAAGATAATACAAAACGAATATTTTCCCGATTAGAAAAAAATTATTTAGTTGCAATTAAAATTGGTTTAAAATATCCCACCCATTTCAAAGGAATATTTCAACTTAATTCTAAAACTTCCAATAAATTTTGCACACATATTCAGTTCCGGTGACAACAAGCTATTATGGTTAAAATGTGGGCAATACCACGCCTATACAAAGGAAATATAGTTTTTAGCTCCTTTTGCTTCTTAATTAACAAGAAAATACGTAATTATGGTTTGAAATAAAAATTGTTTGATGTATTTCTATTTGTTTTATACAAAAAAAAAAAAAAAAAATTTATAATCAAATTTTTGTTAAAAAGCAAACGAAACGGGGAAAAACAAAATACATTACATTCAATTATTAACAACAACTTTTTTAAAGCGTGGGGTTCTTGGCATCAATATGTTTCGAACATATTTTTGATTAAAATTTTCAAAAATTGAATTTCCAAACACAAGCCACGATTTTTAACTACAAAATAAATTATTTGGTTAGTAACTCTAAAAACTGTATAACAAACAGCTTATAGTCTAACACCTTTTTTTTTATTATTTTCGCGTTTGGTGCTTTTACTATAATTTTATAACACCAAATGTTATAAAAAAAAACCCACAAACGTATTAACTTTTCCATCTCTGATCTGTTGTATTTGTACCCAATATAAACACAAAATTCTTTTGTAATCTCTTTTACTCTCAACAATTATAATTGCAGCTGTTGCTGCTGTTTATGGCTCATCAACTGCATTTTGTTGTAAGCAACAACAGACGCAATTAAAAACAAAAACAATGAGTTGAAAAAATAAAATTCATAATGTTGTCAAACAGGTGCAGCAACAACTAATAACAATCAGAACAACAACAGCAGTAGCATTAGCAACAGAAGAGTGCATAAAAACAAACGTCAGGCAACAGCAGAAACAAAAACAAAAGGACGTTAATTGTAGATACTTTATAGATAAGTGAATCCCAAACATTTTCAAACAAAGAGCAACTTTAAAATTGTTCAAAATTAAGGAAATTAATTTTAGAATTTAAGAATTAAACAGTTGGAGATTTTTCGAAATTTTTTCTTTGCATACCATAATTAATTAGAATTTTATTTATAAAAAGAAAAATTGGCTAATTTTTTGTAGACAGAATATTTAAGACGAATTCTGCATAGAAAGAAAAATATTCAAAATGTTTAATAGTTATAAAATTAATGAATAAATGTAAGAAAAATGTGAAACAAATATTTATTTATTTTTTTTAATAAATAATTATTTAAATGTTGTTCTAGTAAAAAACTAATTAATTATTGTCCTAAAAAAATACGACATTTTTATAATATGGATTATTTATCAACAAATTTTTATTACGGTTGTCAGTTTTAGTTTGAAAAATTTAGGTGGGACAGAGAAACTTTTATTTCATTAACATTGACAAATTGTGTTCAGATTTATGTTAGTTTTAACATTTTCCCATTAATTTATTTACCAGTGGAACAAAGAAAAATCAAACAGTTTTGGGACATACTGTTATAGTCGGTTTATAAACATGCAGAAGCTACCATCATCAATATTATTTTATTAACAAAAAAAAAAAAAATTCTTTAGTGATTTGTTTTTATTTCTGTTGTTTGTGTATATGGTATATTTGTTGTTGCTATTGTTTTTGTTGTATTCACTGGGCCACACTGTGAAGGTCAGCAACTTTTCACAAAAAATCCAAGATAAAAGAATCCGAGAGAAAAAATAAACAAAATAAACCTCTGCCGTAAAACTTAGTCAATTTCTGTATGGGTTGTACACATGGCTGAATAAAAAGTAGCGATGGGGAAAGACGACAAAGGCTACGACTACGTTGGATGAATATTTTATGGTGTGTACTACTTTTTTTTTAGTTTAGATTTTGTTCTTACTTATAATGTTTAAAAGTAAATGATCACATATGGTTTGATACACATTATTAATTAAACTAAATTTTATTTAGTCATAGTGTTAAGCACCTATAACAATTTTAATTTTTACAATTATTTAAACCGGTTGAGCGTAACGAAATTATAATCATAACTTTATGTTAGATGATTTTTAAAGAAGATATTAAAAATCAGTTACAATTTATCATTAGTTTATATGTTTTTCTTAGGTTTTGTTACAATTCTTAGCGGATTTTCTAAAAAAGATTCTATAAAAAAATAAATTTTTTAACTCCATAAATATTTCAAAAATTCCTATGAAATGTTTAATTTATATGGCTCTGTTGTTCATATAAGAGATTTCAATATATATTTTTTTTAATTTCAAAGTACTTAAGTGACCTCTGAAGATAAGAAATTCGTGACAATAAGTATTTTTGTTAGACTTAATACAGCTGTGGACATTATAAAAATAATGTGCAAAATTAAATTAAAATATTTTAAATTCGCAAAGAGTAATGAAACAAGTAAGAGTGCTTTGTTCGGCAGTATTTGTATTAAATATTCTTTACGAAAGTGAAGGTATGTAGGAACACTGCACAACAAAATCAATTTTTTTTTTATAACAAGGTTCTACAATGGATTTTGGCAGAGAATATAAAAAATATATACGTCTAACGGCGTTTTAAAAATTAACGTCTGAATTTTATTTTAGAGTAGTATAGGATTACAGTTTTCCCCTCTTTCACATTCTTAAGGTATGTTAGCTTCATAAACCAAATGACCTTTGCATTTTAAATGTATGGTGTGTTTAGCAGGTTTATGTAAAATACAAGAGAACTATTTTTTTAGAATATTTTAACCCCATAGCTATTTAATGCGTATGCCTATTTTTGGTGCAATCTTAATAAGTCGCTAAAAGAACCCTTAAGGATTAACGGGTGCTTCACGTTGACTTTTCAGGGCAATTTTTTGTTCCTCGATGAGAAAAGCACGGAAAATACGTTTGTGCAAACAGCCATGGTAGAGAAAAACAGAGAACACAAAAGTACGGGCGACAGTCTTTTGAGGCTTGGACAAACCCTTACAATAGAGAAATAATGGATTAAAATGTCAAATAAAAGTTTCAGAAAATTTTATTTTGAATAAAATTTGAACGCGAAAAATATGGCAAACATGTTATAATTTTTATTAATTCAGAACTATGTATTAAATGACGAGAGAAAATTTGAATACATAATCAAGTACTTAATTATAAAATTTGTATTCCATCTCTAAACAACAATATGTTGCTATTTAGCAATGTGCAACATATTTAGAAACACTTTTCACTATAGAAGACTAAAACCTGTACTACATCTTTGAATTCAAACTTTTCAGTTAACAAATCCGTGACGAATGCATTTTCCGATTGGACCACAGTTGTATTTTAAAAGGCTTTTGGAAATTAAAAAAAATATTATAAGAACAGTGGAAAATAAAATGTTGAAAAATATTAATATTAAACGATTTAAAGTAATAAATATGATTTTTGCTATTACCAGTGGCTACATTTTTAGAAAATGTCTAAAACCGCTTAGAAATTACATATGGAAAATGTAAAGGGTCTTTCAAAAAGATGTTTAACTTTAATACAGAAAAGATATAAGTATTTTTAACGAAGTCATTGTTTGCCAGAAATTCTGTAAATTCTTATAGTCAGGGCAGCGTATAGGAATTGTGGAAACCGTTTCTTTTTTATTTCTAAATCAATGCAAAAGCGATAAGGTTCATTCAAAAGAAGGCTGAGTCCGATTGAATGTTTCCCTAACATACTGTGATGCGTATATACCTCCAAATATTCTTCTGACGTTGCAATTTGCGCCTGATATACTAAGCGGGCTATGTAAGCCTTACTATTCTTCATGTTTCCAATTCATAAGCTACTCTTATCCCAAAGTCGAAAAGAGAGCTCTGTCCCTAGTTTTATAGACAAGATAAAGGTCCAACCCCACATTAGAACCATCCGTATAGATATTCACTGCAAGGATCCCTATAAGGTCGCCTCTATCCCACTCAATCCTGGAGGGAGTTAGATTTTAAAAACCCTGTCATAATAGATATAGGGGTTGTCAATGAATCTTATAATTTTCGTGAAATTCTCCATCGCCTATTTGCACATTTACGGCTATAATTCCTTAATAGGCTTCAAATCCTATCTTAGACGTATTGAATCGAATGTGCGTCATTACCCAACGCAACAAGTCTAAAGGTGTTAAGTCGCAAGATTTCGGTGGCCAATTGTAATTTCCTCTTCTAGATATCACACGATCAGGAAATTTTTAACGAAAAAGAGTAAAACGTATCATTGTATTGTTGAAAACAATAGTACAATCCATATTATATTACAGTTAATCAGCCTCATTTTCGAAAGAATCAAGATCTAATGACCTCGCCAGAACAAAAATTCCCAAACAGTCACACGTTAAGGATGGAGAGACTTTTTAATAAAATTTCTTGAGCATTTCGAGTCCCAAAAGAGACATCACGTAGCCTTCGTGGTTGAAACGTAGCACCGTGGTCCTCATTACTCAAGATAATTTTTCGATGTAACAAAGGATACATTTTAAGGGACCAATCAGCAATGATACTTTTTTGTTGATAGTAGATGGGCTTGATTTTTGTGATAACGGAACTTTTAAAACTTAAAGACTTAAGTCTTTATGTAAAATATTATGTAATATAATTTGTGGAATTCTTTATGTAATATAATTTGTGGAATTCCCCGTTATAAAGATCGACGAGATATGGATAAACCTCAGCGTTTCTCAACACTATGGGCAAAAAAAACAATATTTGCAATATTGCACGAGTTCAATTCTTTAAATTACTAACTAGTTCCAACAGTTGTTGGAGCTTCATGACTAGCCAAAAATGTATTAGTGTGCAAACTGCGACCGCAAAATTTTCATCCTTTTTGTAGTGATTTCAGTGCGTTGTTGAAAAATATATCGTTTCATTTTTTTTCTCTAATTAATGTGTTGGTCGTACATAAATTACTCATGTGACCAGGATATCCCACGATGGTTCAGTTTCCGTAAGTAGACATATACCTTGAATGGGAAGTGGGCTGAGCTGTAAATTAAAAGTAAATGAGTTTAATTGGTGCTTTTCTTGTAATTCCAATTAAAGTACATGCAGTAAATTGTAGAATAGTCTGAAAAGTATATCACGCTACACAATTACCCACGCGAAAGTGAGCTCTTGACCCGACTAGAGCTAAATTACGACTGCTGATTTTATTAGTGTTGTAGTTTATACTTGTCATCTGTCAATTAGTTATAGGTTAAGTTATAATCACTGTTAAAATGGCAGGCTATTGAAAATAGAACACCCTGTATTTTCAAAACCAATAAAAATCTCAATAATATATATTTGACTTTAAACTGTTACCTTAAATTAATATAGTTTTACTATGGGAATACATTTTTTTTTCAACTGTATAAAGGTAATTAAAATTTTACGTTTATCTTTAAGAAGCAATAAAGAAAGACAGTTGTTTAAAATTGTAAACCTTATTTTATTTTAGTTGTACATAGTTTATTTCGTTGCCAGTTCTTAAAAAAAACCGGTTGTATGGGCCATATATTATTTATTAAGTATTTACAATAAAAGTGTGAAATTCTTTGCTTTAAATGATTGATGCTCTTGACACCGTCGTATTTCTTCTTTTAATACCCGCACAGTTATTGTTGTGTAAAAACAAATGACATTTATGTCAACGTTTATTGTCATAACACAAAGTAAATATATACGTTTATACATATGTATGTATGTATTTACGAAAAAAAAAAACATAAAAAATAAAAAATAGGCAATAAATAAAACTATTTTTTTTGTCTTTGTACTCTCCTCAGCCGGCTGAGTGCTTAAACCTTTTTTTAATCAGACATCATTGTATTCATAAAGTCTTAGAAATGCTACAAATAAATATGAACATATGCCTGTATGTTTGTGTATGTATCACATACATGTGAGTTTTTTTTTGTTGCTACAAAATACTGTTTCTGCACTGGTTTGTGCAAAAAGGTGGTACAAATCTCATGCGTTTTTTAACAAGTTCATTTTTTTTACAACACTACAAAAAACACCAACAGTGACACTACTAATCACTGCTATTGACTGTAAAATATTTTTGCTTTTTATTGTTTTAGTTGTTGCAAGTATTTTCTGACATGCAATGCGACAATAAGATGTCACAAAGAGTTTGTCATTTAACTTGAAAATCTTAACACACACATACACAATTTAGTTGACTGATATGTTGTAAAAATTGCAGCAATTTTTTAAAACTAAGTTTGTTTTTAATTCAAAATGATTAATTTTTATTTCCTTCAAATATTTGTTTAGCTAAAGAGGTAAACACTTTTATTTGCTTTAAGTTTTTTAGTTATTCTCGGGAGTTTTTTTTGCTGAGAGAACATTATATTTAATGTCATCTCATGTTCATTAGCATTAAACCAAACATTGACCAGTGACTGTATAATTTTTCCATAACATATGCATATACTTAATCACTGGCGCCCATTTCTCTCTCTTCTCAGAAGTTTGTTGCTATAAATTAACCTATTCAAGACCTTGCAGTATTTTTGCTATTCTAAGCATTGTTTCTAGTCTTTTTTGTTTATTTTTTTTTGTAGATATGCATATAATTACACCTTGAGAAATTTCAGCTTTAAACTAAATTAAACATTTAAAAGAATTTAATTTTCATTTTCAATTTAATTTTACAATCTGCTAATTTAAGGGATGGGAAGAGTTTTTTTAAATGGGAACAGTTTTCAAAACTTTAAAAATAGACAAATACTGAGCTTAAATAATAATTATAATAATATTTTTATTTTCTAGTGTTTTTTTATATTTTTAATAAGTTCATTTATTTTTTATGACTAACTAGAAAAGCCAGGCGCGCGTTGTTACGCCCCTTAATGAATAAAAATGTATTCTGAATTTTAATTGAATATTAAGTGTAAGAAGCTAAAAAGTAAAACTTTATTTAATGGACGTGGCACGGCCCACTTTTCTAATTACGAAACTGTAAAGTCATGACAGCTCAATATGTGTGCAAAGCTTCAGAAAAATCGGTGAAGTTCAAGTAGCTTAAAATGATAATTTTTTTTATGGGCGTGGCAATGCCCACTTTTTTAATAAAAAAACTGTATAGTCATGACAACTCAATATGTGTGCAAAGTTTCACAAAAATCATTCCAGAGCAAGTACGTCAAAATTATAACTGTTTTTATGGGCGTGGCCGGGCCCACTTTTCAAATCACGAAATTATATAGTCATGACAGCTTAATATGTGTGTGCAAAGTTTCAGAAAAATCGATCTAGTGCAAGTAGCTAAAAATGATAACTTATTTCTTATGGGCGTGGCACCGGCCACTTTTCTGATCACGAAATTGTAAAGTCATGACAGCTCAATATGTGTGCAAAGTTTCAGAAAAATCGGTCCAGTGCAAGTACCTCAAAGTTATAACCTTTTTTTTATGGGCGTGGCCCTGCTCACTTTTTTAATCACGAAATTATAAAGTCATGACAGCTCAATATGTGTGCAAAGTTTTAGAAAAATCGGTCCAGTGCAAGTACCTCAAAATTAAAACTTTTTTAGTGGCGTGGCCCCGCCCACTTTTATTATCACAAAATTATTTAGTCATGACAGTTCGATATGTGTGCAAAGTTTCAGAAAAAGCGGTCAAGTGCAAGTAGTTCAAACTGATAACTAATTTTGTATGGGCGTGGCCCCGCCCACTTTTTTCCTCCTATAAACACTCCCTGGTATGTGTACAACAACTTACCAAAGTGTGAGCCCGATCGATTTTACAGTTTCGGAGTCTATAGCTAACACACACACACAGAGTTCACTTTTATATATATAGATTAGTTCTAACCAGTTTTCATAAAAATGCAAACTTATGTCTCAAACTTTTAAAAAATACGAAATCTAGTCAAAATAGCGTTATATTGGCACGATTTTTAAATTTCAGGGGTGGGAAGAGTTTTTGAAAAACTGGGAAGAGTTTAAAAAAAACTGGGAAGTATTAAAGGAAATCCAATAATCATTTAAATATTTATTTTGATACTGAAAAAAAAATATTTATAGAAATTTTAATATTTAGTAGTTGTAAAATAGACCATTTTAGAGGTGGAAAGAGTTTATTAAAGAGTGGGAACAGTTTTAAGTTTTAATTAAATTCTCATGTTTTTATGTAAACCTACCTAATGTTTGGAATACCTATAATATCTAATATATATACAATTTGCAAAATTTCAAGGCTGGAAAGAGTTAATAAATCTGTTAAGCTTTTAAACAAAAAATACCTAAAAATAATACCGAAAATAATAGAATTTCTAGCATAATTGGAAATTCTATCAACCAACGAAGTCTAGAATAACAGCCTATAATATCACATGGCTCAGTGAAGAGTCGAAAACACTTAAGGAGGTGTTGACATAGAATGGGTTAAATCAAAAAGATTTATATTATTAAGTATTTTGAGTGTTCATTTTAATGCTATTACTTAAGGTTTCTACAGATTTCTTTTCCTTTCTTTTATTCATTATAACATTATTTGTGAGTTTTTGTGGTAGTAGTAGTTGTTGGTTAGTCGTTTCATATGTATTTTGTTGCAAATGAACATATGTTGACCATTAACATTGACATTGTCTTAAAAGGTGCGCCTTGCGCTTTAACATGCTGTCGGCTCAAGGATTCAAACGACAACGACGACAGTTCATGCCTTAGCAATAAGTTGTAATTCTATACTTTTGTGTTGCTGTTTTTGTGTGTAAAATAACACAACTCTTATAAAGACTACTACTACTACTACTTCTCCATAACGTTAAGAGAGAAAAAATAGAAGAAAGAAATTTTTTTCGTAACCATCTGCAGCAGGCTACAAATGTGATGCAACAGTAACATTAAAAAAGAAACTTTAGCTAAGTAACATACCGTATAACAAATAAATAAATAAATAAATAACTAAAAAATAAAGAAAAAAGTCATAAGGACAAACGGAGTTATGGACAGACAGTTAGGACAGACATTAAAACAATACAAACAAAAAATTTTCGCTTAGAAAGAACAACAACATTTGTTAGTGTTGCTTCATTTAACCAGGTGTCGACACTGATCTGTAATGACAATTACAATATTTAGTTGCACTCTTTGGTTGCACAAACACATAAATATGTGCAACCAACAACAGCATTTGTTGCGGCTGCTGAAACAGCAAAATAACATCATATTTACCAAGAAAACTATGCTGCAGCCAAATAAATAGCCAGCCAAAGTTACAACAATAGCAAAAGCTGTTTAACAACTATGACAAAAATACTTTATGTATGTTTGCTTGTATGTGTTGGAAAAAACACCAAACAACAACTGCAACTGCGAAAAGAAGAAAGAGAGATTTTAACTTACACTGATGATTTAACATCATATTATAGATGCATGCCTACGATTTAATGTTTACTAATATCGTACACCTATATTAAAGGTATTTACTTTTAATACAGCAACAACAATAACTCCTTTTACAACAATAAAAAACTCATCATATGCCTAAAGTTGTAGATTATTTTTTTTATTTGTTTGTGTCATTACATAAGAATTTCTATATGGGTTTTGTGCAGTTTTTGTTGTTGTCTTGATAAATAAAACTTAATTACTGTTTGTAAGTTGCAGTTTTTTTTCTTCTTTATTTATATTATACGTTTTACTTGTATCAAGTTTATTGAACTTATTGTTATAAATTGTTGTGTAAATTGTTTGCATTAAAATGCATAAAAATATCTTGAATTTTTAACTATTGAAAAGAAAAATACAATTAATGGCGTTTTCTAAAGGTCTAAGACCATGCTAAGATAATAATTTAAAATAATTGTCTAAATAAGTTTTGTTTAGAAGTTTAATATTCATTCATAAATAAGAAATTTGGTCTCAAACATTTAAAAAAATTATATTTTTAAGTTATGTTAAATCAAGGCATATTTGTTTATCAGGTAGTCTTGATTCGTCAGCTGATTATTTTGTTCTTCACTTATTTCAAATTTCAGATGTCAAAGTCCATAGATAAAAAACAACTACTTTCTTCTTTCATTTATTTCAAATGTCGAACTTAATATTTAAAAAAATATAAACAAGAAAGTTCTCTCCGATCTGCAATTATCTGATGAATAAATATGCCTCGTGTTAAATTTTATGAATAAGGGAATGGGAATAAGTAAATCTATAAACTAAACTTCGTTATTATCAATGTTTAAAATTTTGGCTTGATATGATAAAGGGTACTAAAATGGTTTTTTTAACCTATAGAATTTTAGGTAGGGATCAGTGTGAAACTGGCTGTCATACTATTAAAATGTATTAAGACTTATTTTCAGTATACTTTAGCAAATCACTGTGCAAAAAGTTAAACCAGAACAGCGTTTTGAAATCATAAAATTTATTTCCAAATTTCTTGGTCTGTTCGCAAAACTTAAAGAAAACGTCGTTAAGCTTACAGAGCGAATAAGCATATATTTGAATAGATAGTGCACAATACAATGAATCGATTCATGACCACTTTTACTCTTTATTTTTTCTAAATCGAAACCGCACCATGCGCATAGAAAAAGCCATCGGTGCTGTAGGCACGAGGGTGACAAAGGACTTGAATTTATCGTTGCAATAACTGTCTCGGCAACTCGATCTTGTAAGTCATGATATTTTTATTCCTCATGTCATGAATTGATCAAAGTTTGATTTTATAACAAGATCCATAAGAAAAAAGAAAATATAGAGTCCAATTAGCGTTATTTTTTTTTATTTCCCTTGAATGTTATTATAATGTCACGGACGTAGTGCAAAAACATTATTTGTGTCCGTCATTCGTATTTGAACAATCGCAAGAGCACCTAGTTTAGAATTTAACTTTTTTTCTGAACATAATATCAATTTTAATACCTAAGAATACTATTAGAGAAAAATCTGTCACGTACGATATGTCATGAACGGTATTAAATTGAATTTATTATAAAATCATTTAAAGATTGTTTTCAATTAAGTATGATGGATTTTAAATGAAAAATATTTGGTTTAGTGTAGGAAATTAAAAAAAGAAAAAACACCTTCCAAGATTCGCAGATTTTTTTATATTTCCATATATACCTCAAAATCATTTCTGTTTTATGTCACGTACGATATATTCTTATTTTTCTAGATATTTTAGACAACAATGATTCAAATATAAATTGTTTTAAATAAAGTACCCTTTAAATGGAACATAAAGGTCTAATTTTGTTTCAGCTACTCTTACTTTTGCAAAAATTACTCAACTCAACTTTATAGGAGTAAAAATGTCACGTACGATGACATGTAAATGCCCATATGTGTATTATCAATGTTGTAATAGTAATAATTGAACAAATATATTGAAAAAAATGTCTATAGAATCATTTAAGAGAGTGATAATTTCATCCGACTTTCTACATTGCTTCATATTGTGTCTTTACACATGTGCTGATAAGTTTTATTAATTGAAATTAAATGAAAGTTGTGCCAGTAAATAATAAAATTTTATTGATAAATTTAATTATTAACAATTTGAAAGTTTATATTTTATATTATTAAATTTAATTAGTAATGAATTCGAATTACAAATGTAAGTTGTCTACTATTGAGCAATTAAATATTTTAAAAAATGTACAAAAACAACAACAATCATGTACATTCAAATGCTTAAGTGTTTACCAGTTTTGGTCTTAAGTCTTTTGTTTTGAATAACTGAGAACAACAGACAAACAAATATGTAGAAAAGTGGGTTGTGGGATGGATTAACATCTTAAATAGTATTAAAAAATAAATTTGTAAAATTTTTCGGCTTATTTAATTTGTTTTGTTTTAATGACGATTTTTTTACATTACGTTTGTGGCTTAAATATTTCTTCTCTTTTTTTTTTAATTTTTAAAGTTTTAGAAATTAAAGCAAAATCTGCAGAATTTCAATCTTGTATCTAAAACAATTCCATTACTTAAGTACTTTTTTAAACTATTATACAACCATAGAATATTTTACAATTTTCAATTATAGACTTGTGCTTAATTTTATGGCCAAATTTAATAGTAATAAAGAAACAAAAAAAAAAGATAATCTTAAAAAACTGAAAACATTCATTTTGTAATAATTTAATATTTTACAAAACAAGCCATAAAATCTAAACATTAAATGTTACACAAGTGCACAACATCTGCATTACACAAATTGTTTGCTATAAAAGCATCGATCATTATGACATGTTCCAAATGGTGCTGGTTGTTGCAATAAAACTGCAATAACAACAACCATATTCACATCCAACAAATAAGCTAGAAAGATGTTGAAACCTAATGAGGTGGCAGCATGAAAATTTTATTATGGTATTTTTAAGACTTTTAAGATTAAGAGAAAAAAAACATGCTATTAAAATTTATTTTCTTTTTTTTTTAAACATTAAGCAATTCCTTCTTGTCAAAATATTTAAAAAAAAAATTATTCTCCTCTAATCCATCCTCTCAATTACTAATATATTTCGCTTAATTAATGGCTATTTACCAACCTACGAAACCATTCAATAATTTTGATATATTGGCAAAAAAACTCATTAATCTTAACCATTAATTAAAGTTGACAAATATTCGCATATTTTTGTTTCCCTTTAGAAAGATTCCTATTTAAATTTTTGTTATAAAAATTTAGTTTTAATTAAATGGTTTTATAAATTCTTCAATGAAAATAGGTGGACAGAAGCTGGTTCATAGATCTTCCTAGTTCTGTTATATGTCTGTTGTGTTTGTTATTGATTAGAGCTTCGAAAGTAATCATTTGTATGGCTTCAGCCAAGAGAAAAAAATCTACAATGAAGACAACATCTAGTTTTTTTCTTTTTAGAAGGAGGTTTCTAATTTGTTTTGGTAAAAAGAGCAAGAATTTTCTAATAGCTCACTAGAGTATACCATCAGGTTTTAGTTAATTGTTTAGTAAGAAAAAAATAGAAAGCCACATATGAATTATTTTTAACTTCTTTTAGCTACTTTCATTTTAAAATGAAAAATATTGAACATTTATCTTATTAAACAATTTGTTTTCACATTCGTATATTTTAACTGTAAATAGTAAATTTTTAATATTCGATTTTTTTTTTGCAAAATATTTTTGTTTTCTAAAAATTATCCACAAAGATTTTTGTTACTTGCTAATTTAAATTCGAATTCTTTTATTCGTAAAATTTTTCGTGCAAATTGATTAATCCAAAAAAAATTTTCCAAAATTTTAGTGTTGAGTTCTTTATCCAAAAATGTACATTCAAGTTATTTATTTAACGCTTTTAGAAGCTGCAATTTTTGTAAATGGAGACTTTATCTATAGAATTTTTTCGTTTGAAAAATTTCCTTCTTTTTTATACATATTTTTATTCGAAAAATTTTAAAAAGATTTTTTTTATGCGAACAATTTTCTATAAAAAGTTTTTATTTTAATACATTTTTTGTAGATTTTTTTTTATCAGAAGAATTTTCTATAGAAATTTGTATTTGCGAAAAATTTTTATTCAAAAATTGGTTTTCCTAAAAAAAATTTATAAAAATTTTTTCAACTGAAAATTTTTCTTTAGAAATTTTTAATCCGAAAATTTTCTAAAGAAATTTGTTTATTCCGAAGAATTTTCTATGGAAATTTTTTTAAACTGTAAAATTTTCTGTAAACATTTTTTAATCAGAAACATTTTTTATAGAAATTTTTTAATTAAACAATTTTTATACACTTTATTTATCTGAAAAATTTTCTATAAAAATTTTTTAGTCCGAAAAATTTTCTACAGAAATTTTTTAATCCGAAAAACTTTCTATAGAAATTTTTTAATCCGAGAAATTTTCTATAGAAATTTTTTAATCCGAAAAATTTTCTATAGAAATTTTTTAATCCGAAAAATTTTCTATAGAAATTTTTTAATCCAAAAAATTTTCTATAGAAATTTTTTTAGTCTAAAAAATTTTTTATGATCATTTTTTTAGTCTAAAAAATTTTTTATGATCATTTTTTTAGTCTAAAAAATTTTTTATGATAATTTTTTTAGTTCAAAAAATTTTCTAGACATTTTGGTAATCCGAAAAATTTTTTATAGAAATTTTTTTGATACAAAAATTGTCTTTAGAATTTTTATTTTATACGAAAAATTTTCTATAAAAATTTTTTTAATCCGAAAAATTTTCTATAGAAATTTTTTTTATTCCGAAAAATTTTTATAGAATTTTTTTTATCCGAAAAATTGTCTATTAAAATTTTTTTTAATCCGAAAAATTTTCTATTTTTTAATCCGAAAAATTTTCTATAGAAATTTTTTAATCCGAAAAATTTTCTATAGAAATTTTATAATCCGAAAAATTTTCTATAGAAATTTTTTAATCCGAAAAATTTTGTATAGAAATTTTTTAATCCGAAAATTTTTTATAGATATTTTATTAATCCGAAAAATTTTCGATAGTTATTTTGTTTATTCGCTTAGTATTATATAGGAATTTTTTAATATGAAAAACTTTTTATAGAAATTTTTATTAAAACAAAAATTTTCTATAGAATCTTTTTAATCCGAGAAATTTTCTATATAAACATTTTTAAAAATTTGCTATAGAAATAATTTTAATCCTAAAAAAAAAAATTCAGAGATATCATTTTAGTCCGAAAATTTTTATATAGAAATTTTTAATCCGAAAAATGTACATAATTTTTTTTTTATCCAAAAAATTTTGTACAAGAATTATTTAAACCGAAAAATTTTAAATTTAAAAAAAAAATTTATATAAATTTTAAATACGAAGACTATTTTATAAACTTTTTAAACCGAAAAATTTTCTATAATTTTTTTTAATAGAAACGCCTAAGCTTAAACATTTTTAAGAAGAGTTTGTTTTCCAAAAATTTTCCATAGAAATGTTGTTCTACCGAACTATTTCCATGAACATTTTTTTTTTAAATTTCAAAAAAAATTGTATGGATGCCAATATTCTGTAAAGAAATTTTGTTTATCCTAAACAGTTTTTACAGAAAGTTAATTTGTAAGAAGAATTTTTCGTATAAATGTGATTTTTCCCAATTTTTTATAGACATAACATCAATCTCAAGAATTTTTATTAAAAATTTGGTTTGTCCCAAAAAATTAATAATAAATTTTTTTAATCCAAAACAATTTTCTATAAAAATTTTTTATCCGAAGAAATTATTTGTATTATTTTTCGTGTTAATCAAAACCTAAAGTTATCTTAATTGCATATAGATAGCAATTGTGTAAATTTCAATTTAAGAATGATAAAAGAATTTTTGTTAAATTATATTTTTTCCAAACAAGTTTCTTTCTTTAGGCTTCTGTTTAACTACTATTTTTAATTTTATACTAAAAATAGTTTTAGTTCTTAAGAAAATTATTAGAAATTATGCTAAATACATGTGTTCATTTAGTAAAAAATCTGTATAAAATATTAAGCAAAAGAAAATAACATCTTTATAAAAATGCCATGCCATATAGTAATAATAACCAATATTTTTGTTATTGCTACTGTTGTTGTGTCTCTCAACCCAAGCACGCACACTTAACAACAACCATTAGATGGGGAAAAATCTTGTACAAAATGAAGCACGTTTAGATGTTGTGTAGTTTTTTCTTTATTTTGCTAAAAGAATAAGATTGATTTGCGTCATGTTACCAAACATGTCTAATAAGTGGTCATGTTAAAAAATTACTTATAAAAATACAGTAGCCAAGATAACACAAACCACTCCTCTGACCAAAGAAGCAACAGAACAGCAAAAAAATTATTGTCTTTTTCAGAAAAAATTGAAAAGAAAAAGCCTAAAATACTTATAAAAACATACCCTTTGAGAGTTAAAACAACAATAACAACTATATACTACAAGAAATGAAAAGAAAATTTTGCTTTTTAAGAGTTCTTTAGAATCTAACTAAAATCCTTAAGTGAGTTAAACACTGACTCACTAAAAGCAGTTGCAGTAGCAAAAGACATATGAAAAAAAAAAAGACAAAAACAAAACATTCAATTCGAAAAAGACGTATTTGGTTTGATAACTCCATTTGTGGTCAAATTCACCTAGGCACGCTTGAGTAATGAATTCCCGCGAAATTTACTCTTACACACAAACACTTTAATAATTTTAAAATGAAAATTGCTAAAAAAAAGTAAAGAAACAATGAAGACTAAAAGACCAGGCGAAAACACAAGTGCAAAACGTCAACAAATCGACTTAAATACTGGCTAAATGCGAGTGTTACCAGTGCTGTTTTAACAAAAACAATATTCTGTCCTTTATGTAACAATTTTTGCTATTGAAAACTTTTGTTTAACAAAATTTTAAAAAGAATTTTATTCGGATAACAAAATTTTTAATAAAAAGCGATCGGAGTACAAAATTTTATATAGAAGGTTGTGCGGATAATTATATTTTCTATAGAAAATTATTCGGATAACAAAATTGTTTCTAAAAACCAAATTTCCATTGAAAATTTTTGGAATAAAAAAATTGTATATAGAAAGTTGTTCAGATAGTAAATTTTTTTGTAGAAACTTGTTCAGATAAATACAATTTTTAAACAAATCTTATGCGGATAACAAAATTTAATATAGATAATTATTCGGATAACAACATTTTCCACAGAAAATTATTAAGATATTTAAATTTTCTATTAAAAATTGTTTGAATGTTGAAAATTGTTTGGATAACAATATGTATATTATGGATAACAAATTTCTTACAGAAAGTTGTTAGAAATAACACTTTTAAAAATTCAAAATTGCTGGATTAACAATATTTTCTATCAAAAATTTTTCGGATAACAAAATATTTTATTCATTATTTTACGGAAAACAAAATTTCTTAAAGATAGTTGTTCAATTTGTTCTATTGAAAATTGTGGGAAAAAAATTAACAAACAATAACAAAATTTCTTACAGAAAGTTGTTGGAATAATAACATTTTGTATTTAAAATTGCTAGAATACAATATTTTCTGTTAAAAGTTTTGCGGATAATTAGTTTTTCGGATAACAAAATTTTTTAATAATAATTTTACGGATAACAAATTTTCTTAAAGAAAGTTTTACAATTTGCTCTATTGTTGGAGAAACCATATTTTTTGTTAAATTTGTTTTCGGATAACCTTATTTTCCATCAAAATTACAGATAAAAACATTTTCTATAAGAAATTGAGATAAACACTTTGCTGAAAAAAATTGTTTTATTAAAAAATATTTATAAAAAAATGTCTGCGGATAGCTAAATTTTATGTAAAAATTATTCGGATAAAAATTATTTTATATAGCAAATTATTCAGATAAATTAATTTTGAATAGAGAGTAGTTTGGTCAATAAATTTTTATATTTAATATTTTGCGGATAATAAAATTTTCTATTTAGAATTGTTAGGATAAAAAAAATTTCTATTAAAAATTGTTTTAATATCAAAATAACTCTTAAAAGTTGTTGGATTTTTAAATATGTAATTTGTATAATGTTATTTTTTTTAAAAGAGTTCGGATAACAACATTTTCTATTAAGATTTTTTGGATAAAACATTTTTAATAAAAGAGTATATAAATAGTGTTGTTGGGATAGTAAAATCTTTTATTAAAATTACTTAGGCAATCAAAGTTTGTAGAAAACAATTATTCGGTTAAAATTATTTGTATAGAAATTTATTTAAACAAATTAGTACAATAAAAAGGTTGTTCTGAGGACTACTTGGATAAAATATATAGATTTTATATATAAAAAGAAAAAAAAGTTTTTTATTATTTTCTTAACATTAAAAAATAAGTATTGTTTACTCAAGTGTTTCAGACAAACATATTTTGGCAACTCTCGTTTGATAACAGCAACAATCTCAATTGTTGCATATAGAAAGAGAGACGATTCAGTATGTTACAAAATAAAAAATTAAAACACAAAAAGACAGCAACGCACGTGTTGCAATGTTGGCCATATGTCAACAATGTTGCAGTTAAATGTTTTTTAAAACGTATATTGATTTGTTTTATTGACGTCTGTTTATTGCTCATTTACTGGGAACTGTAAATACAACAATTTTAAACCAAATTTGGTAAATTTGTTTTGAGCGTTGATTTTTTTGTTGTTGTTTAAATGTTTTCGTTTTTTTTTTTTGTATATATTTGCTTAAGACCCAAAGGTTGTTTATATTAATGTTGAAGTTAAGTTGTTGTCTATATTTTATCTTTTTAACGATTTTTTATTTGCTTTCTTAAAAGTGTATATAAAATATATTTTTTTATTTTTTGTATACAGTCGTGTCTGGACATAGTGAACTAATTTTTGCAAGGCTTGTTAATAGTATCCAGGTTGTTCTCTATATCAAGGTTGAAATTTTTGTTTAAAAACTCGTTTTATTTACTAAAAATACATACATGTAAATTAGAAATAATTTGTACAAAAAAGGAAATATATGTACATACTTATTTAAGTTTAATAAAAGAATTGTTGTTGAAGTTATTTTCAAAATTTTGTTCTCTATTAGAGTTTTTCACTTTTTAGAATACTCCATGCACAAATTTTGGTGTTCACTATATGGAGGTGTTCACTATATCGGGTGTTCACTATATCCAGACACGACTGTATTTGATTTTATATAAAAGTAAATTCTACAAATATGGCCTGAGTAAGTGTTCAATGGTGAGAGTTGCATACTAATCGTGGCATGAAAAACTAAAAGAAAACAAAAAATTATATAAAGAAAGTTTACGCAAAACAATTTAATGCGTTTTTTTTTTAATATATAAATAAAAAAATACATAAATGCAATTAATAAATAAATATTTGTAATATTTAATTATGAAAAAAATAGGAAAAATGTTGGAATGGAATTAAAGACATAAAATATTTATTATTCACTATAAAAAATTAATCTAAATTTTATTTGTCATTAATAATTTTTAACTATTATTTGGTGTGTTATTTATTTAAGTAATTTTCTATATACTATTTGCTGTTTACTAACATAGCAATTAAATCACGTAGAAATTACAAAAAATAATCAGGTGTTCGTTCTATTAAATATATACACACACACACACACCCAAATATAAACATTTTAACATGTGTACATACATACATACATACATACATACATACATACATACATATAAACATGCACCCGGCTTAACTGGCTGCTTGACTGGCTAGCTGGTTAAATATTCAATCGATTTTTATGCTAAATAGAAATAACAACAACAACAATACATATTTATTAACTCTCAACAAAGATAATTGTTACCTTATATGCAGGTCTTTTTGAAAAATAATAATAATAATAATAAAAAAAGTTAAAAAAATTTTTTTTTTCTCAAATAAATTTATTCAAATAATAACTTTGTGAAAAGCTTATATTCAAATTACAGAATGAACATATTTGTTGAAGAGTTTTGAATAAAAAAAAAATAAAAAAATATTAAAATATAAAAATTATATAGAATATTTAATAAAAATAAATAAACATTCGAAAAAAATGCTGTCAAAGTTTATAGTGGTATTAAGCTTAAAGACTTAAGTCTTTGGTTTATGTCTAAGCCACCACAATGTATGCAGCTTAAGTCTTTTGTTTGTTTAATATATTGTTCACAATATGCATTAAAAAATCAATTACTTATTGTTAACAAATAATTTATATTTCATCTTAAAACATCAAATTATAGAAATACAAATTTAAATTGTTGACTTTTATATAAAAAAAAATCATAATATTTTGTTAAACATATGTAAAACATTTTTAAATAATTTAAATAAAAATAAATTTACATAAAACATTTGATCCATACCTAAATCTTTATTCAAAAGCTATAGCATGTGTTTAAAGTTATGGATATGAATATTGTTTTATTTTGGAATTTTTATTAGTGAACATATTTGTAATAGAACTGTCACTTTTAAAGTAATTTAGAAGAAACGCCATCATATGCAGGCATTAAAGATCAAGAGAAAGTACAAATATGAAAACAAATAAATATCAAATATTTATTGGAAAGTTATGGTAGGAATCGAAAATCTTTTGGATAAACCTCTTTTTTTGGTTAATAAAACTAAATTTGTTTATTTTGATCTTTTTCGGTAACAATTATTAAGATATTTTTTTTGTTTTTTATGCAAAAAAATTTATTTAAATTTTTTCCATAAAATACTTCGTAAGAAAATTATTTTAAATATATTTTTTTTTAAAGTTATTTAATACTTACTTTTTAAAACTTTTTTTTTATATATTCCACAAACAAATTCCTTCCAATGTAAGTGTTTAGGTCAATTACTGTAAATAAAAACCATAAATAAAAATTTGTTAGAATTTAATACAAACACTGGTAGAAGCGGATATGAGTGTACAAAATTAGTGCTTTTTATAAAGAGAAGCACAAAACAAAGCGGAAATTTAATTAAAATAAAAAAAAACATCAGTCATTAGTTTAATTGAAATCATAATAATACAAACAAAAATTATTTATGAAATATGTCTACATAAACATAAAACAATTGTTATATAAAACATTATAAAAAGAACGGCTTTAATATTTACAAATTTCTCTAACTAGAATTTGCAGGAAATCCGTAAAAAAATTATTAAATACAAATTTACATAAAAATAATAAAAGCTATTTAACATAATATTTTTTCAATAAACAAATACAAAAGTAGAAGAATTTAAACAAAATTATAAAAAAAGTAAAAAATAATAATTGCGGTGATAGTTAAAGTAATAAGTAACTAACCTGCCTTAAAGAATCGCATGATTATTGTTATTTTGAATAATGTTGAAAATAAGGGGGAATAAAATGCAAAAAACAAAAGATTAATATTAAAGGAAAACGGAAATAAATCGATATTGTATAAATAGCATAAAGTCATGCATGTGTCTTTATTGTTTATTGATCATAAAAAAAGTATTTTTAAAATTACCATTATTACAATTATATTTCTTATGCTCGGTATATAAAAAAATAACAATTTAAATATGATGAGGAAATTGAAGGAAGCAAATAAAAGTTGATTTGTTTTCCCATATGAAAAATATGTATTATTGCTTCATATTATTTTTTTGTTTAATTGTTAAAAAGTTTTTTATAAATATTTAAATAAATATATTTACGTTAAATATTTTAATAATTTTTACAAACAATTTTTCTGCATAATAAATTAAATTTATAACTAATCGAAGTTTACTGAATTTTAAGCAGTTAAACAGAATATTTTTTTGTTAAATAATTTTGAAACATTTTTTATTATTTTAAAGTCTTAGTTTAAAAATTATATTTAAATTTTTATTCTCATTCGAATTAATTTTTACCAAAAATTTTTAGTTGTGATAATAAAAATAATCTGTAAAAATTATGTTTTGCCGACACTAGCCTAAAAGAATGCATTTGTGAAATCAGCTACGGACTTCATCATCAGCACTATTGGTGATAAAAGGTTGACTGTAAATATCATCTATTTAAATTCCAGGTTTTTAAGATAATTGAATTCCGTAACTTTAATGTTTCCTCTTTTCACACTTTTTTACCACAATGAGTTAAATTTAAATTAACCAATAGCAAATTGTTTTATTTTTTATTATTATAATCTTTCATTCTATCACTATTTTTATCCTGCTCTAGTCATAAGTTATTTAGCGATAAGAACAGATTATTATCTTTGTACCGCAATCATGTTTATAATATTTATAAACGATAAATCAATTAAAATAAACACATTTTTAGGTTGGTATAATTACACGCAAAGAAAAAATATGGTTGTGGTAACCATAATCGAAGAGCAACATACTATGATTGAATTGTATGATTATGTTTAAAATAATAATGGTTACCAGTTATCATTATTATCTTTAGTTTAAGCATCATTCAATAATCATATATATGACTACAATTAAAATCGACAATCCTTGTTTTTTTACGGCAAATTATTGTCTTTTGCTGTAACATACACATATTGCTTGTACTTACCAATTTAATTGCAATTTTTTAGCAATATTTTTTTACATTTTCTCGTTTATTTTAAAATTTTCTTTAATTTTTTAAAAATTTTTTTCCTTTTTTTGACATCTCAAACTTTTAAAATAATAAAAATTTATTCAATAAGAAGAAGAACAATTGAAATCAAATTATTATTAAAAAATCATAGCTTGATTATTTTGTAATCATACTGTTGTCTCACTTATTATTTAATGATTATTTTAATTTTTTAATGATTTTGAATATAATGTTATTTTTGTAAAATTAATTTTTTTAAATCATACTATTTTTAAATGATAACCATTTTGAAATTTCTACGAAAAGTAATCATTAAATGATACAATTCAAATAAATGCTTGATTATCGTGACAAAATATATGATGAAATGAAACAAAAATAACTATTACTTGTTTTTGACAACCAAATATTGTTTTAGAAAAAATAATATGACCGTCGTGATCATGTCGTAACCATGGTTTTTCTTTGCGTGTAGTTTAAAAACATTTAAACTAATTAAATTGGAAATAAATGAGAAAAAGTCAGATAATTTCTAAACCTGACATCCTTTAACTAACTACATAAGTTTTAACTGAATGAGAATTATTAGACAAATTTTAGTTTTTATAGAGTATACTTTCCTTGTGATATTAAATAATTTAAAACATTTCATAACATTTCAAAACTTATGCTTTTTACAACTGCTTACTAAAGAGGTAGTAATTTTGGCATTTCAACTTTGTTGAGTCTGTTTGACTTTGCGAGATTTTTGAATTAAATAAACAATATTTCATTCAAAATAGGTAAGAAATATATTTAAAGCTGTTATTAGGATCCATTTATCAAGGTATAGGCAGTGGAAAATTGGACAGAATTCACCTCCGCATATTAAAAAAAAAATATTTTTATACTGTTTCTTTGTGTAGCCAAGGTTATTTATAGACGTTTGTAATTTGTGCCGTATTAAATAAATTTTGAATTAAGTATATATATTATATGTCTGTCCATCTGTCTGTCTGCCTGTCTGTCTGCCTGTCTGTCCGTCTGTTTGTCTGACTCGTCTCTCCGTGTGTTGGATAAAATCAACTTTAAGGAGCCCCCAGATGTTGTATAGTATCAGTGTTTTTGAAATATCCAGGAATAAATCGCTTTTTAAATCCAGCCCAATAGCCCTGAGATACGAGCAAATAAACATGGCTGACTCTATCAAAAAAATTTTTTTCAGCCCTAGATAATTTTTAGAAACATTTACTACTATTTGTAGACATGATGTGCATCTAGGGATATTTGTAAAAAAAAAAGTTTAGAAAAATTCGTCACAAGTCGGTAAAAATATATATTTTTCTTAGTTACTAAAGCTACTGATTAAATTTGGTCACGTTAAGACAACGAAAATAGTAGCCGTAGTCTCGAAAACTATTATTTAAAAAACTAAAAATATATAAGCATAAAAATATAAATGATTTTAATAAAGTTTACAAGCTAAACTTCTTTTGGAGAAGAAAAGGATCAATGTGGTTACCAAAAGAAAGGGCTAGACAAAATAGCTTACAATATATTTATTTCTAGATCAAATTTGGTGATTAAAAATGTACTCACTTCAACCACCTCAATATTGGTGGCTTAACCAGTACAATACAATTAACTATGAAAAAGTTAAACAAGTTACTAAGTCTTCGCTTCCTACAAACCCCATAATATTGGAATAAAATGAAAGGGCTTGACTACAAAAAAAAACAATAAACTACGAAGTAGTTAAAATCCAGAATGACACCCTAACAAAATGGCCGAAAATTTTTAATCCAATAAAAATATATGTATTCAATACAAATTCAAATAAAAGATGGCGTCGGAGTTTATAAAGCAAACTTGTGTATAACTTTAAATCTAGTCCAAGCTACACTAATATCACTATACCTGTATATATGATGGTGTATAGTGATTTGACTCGGCCGAATATAGCATTGTTGCTTGTTTTTTTTTTGTAGAAATAAATTTTAATTTTATTTTTTTTTACAAACAATTGGTAGTCCCGCATTTTAAGGAAGACATGGCAAAGTTGTTGACCTCAGAGGATAATGTATCTTTTCTGTCATTAAACGTCCGTAAAATGGAAATTTCAATATTCGCTGTTAAAGCATCGCCATCAAATATGGTTATAGAAACTATAGTATGACTGTTGTGGCCATGTCGTAACCATGGGTTTTCTTTGCGTGCAGAAGTCTGATAAAAAGCCTTGGGATTTAATTTGACCATCTCAGATTAAAGCTTAGTTTAGCATGCTACCATGGCAGGTAAAATTTTTAATTTTTCTGAAGCAGAACTCAACGCGGTTTTTTATAAGGAAATTCAAATAACAAGACTGTGCAGCAAGACGGAATATTTCAAATGATTCAGAAGCATGAACAATGCAACAGATATTCGTTACAAATCGGGTTTAAGAGAAGACAAAACTTTATGTTGGTACCATTTCAAAATTTGTAGTAAATCAATTTCAACAAATCTAGTTTGGTGCCTCATTTTTGGTGACTGTTGTAAAAAGCCAAAAACTATCTTACCAAATTTTTTTTTTTTAATTTTTTAAGCAGTGCAGTTTTTATTCCCTTACCGTATTGCATACATGGGAAAGTTTAAATTACTTTAATATTAACCCACAGCAAAGAATGTCTTCTATATAGCATATTATTTCAACAGTGGAAAAAAAAGACTTATTTATTTCAATAGTGATTTTTTATATTTCTTCCCTACTCGATGCTACATTTTTCAGCAGCCTGTTAGGAAAAGGCATGATAAAGCTGTTTATGTAAGGGATTAAATAAGTTCTTCATATTGGAATAAGAAAAAAAATAGGAAGTCTTCTTGAAGCTCCCTCGGAAGCAGGTCAGCTAAATAAGTGATTCAAGAAGCGCGTTTTTGGAAATAAAGTTATTTGGTGGAATGTCGCCTGTTTAGTTCCGTGTTGATACCAAAACAAAAATTAACCAAAAACAATTACAATTGTTATAAATGTATATAAATGTTATTTAAAATAAAAATATTTTTAAAAAATTTAATTAATTTTAGTCAAAAATAACAATAATAAAAAATTTTTTTTCTGTGTTTATAATACTTATTAAATTAAAGTTCAAAATATATTGTTTATTAATGCATACAATAAAAATTCAAAATCACTCTGTAACATTAACAAATGATTATGTATGTTATTTTATTACTCAGGCAATGGCCAGTTAACCCAAAAACCAATTAACATGAAATCTATTTTAAAACTGGGCTATTATAAACATAGAACTAAGTACGCTCTAATAGGTTTAAGAAAAGAAAAATATTATTATTATTACTCTTTATGCAATAAAATTGAATATTTTATTTAGAGCTTTTATTTTTACAAATATGTTAAAAATATGTACAATATTACATAAGTATTTACACATTTTATATAAAAATCTGTTAAGCATTAATTTTAAGGTTGGGTTGTGAAAAAATTGTAAAACCAGTTCTTTTCATATTTACATCAAAATACTACTTTTTTATGATTTGATTGTCAAACTGACAAGCCTAAAGTCGGCCTCAAAAAAATACAAAGAAAAAGTATACCTCGACTACTGTTGACACATATTTTCATTTTGTCAATCAACAGATTAACAAACTCACACATTATTTTCTTTTGTTTACTTTAAACTTTTTATTACCAAAAGACCAAAGATAACTGTTAAATTTGATAAACTCGAAGCATTTGACGTAAACATAAAAAAAAACTTAATATTAAATTTGCAAATTAAATAAAAATTTGTAAATAGATATGTAACACTAACTACGTGTTGTGTGTTAAGTCATAGACATTTTGACACACATATTTAAACATAAAAAAACTTTCTTGACTTCGTAATTTTTCAATATGATGTTAATTATTAATTCACTTCGTTTATTTTTATAAAAAATTGACATCATAATTTGTTTCAGTAGAAAGGCTTACATTTACATATATTTTAGTCAAAAAGTATTACATCGAAGATCGTTATAAAAACTTAAAATTGTAAAATTTTCTTAAAAATATTTTTTGACTAGAGTAAAGTTTATCTAGAAAAATACAAATCAAATCCGTGTTTCGTAAATAAAAAATAATATAAGAAAACATTTATTATCGTTAATTTTAGATGTAAATAGTAGAATACCGGAACGTTCTGCAATGCAAGAGCGTGATAAAATCATATGCAAATTGTGAACATCTGGAGATAATATGGATACCAAGCCATCACGGGCTGATCGGAAACGAGAAAGCTGACGAATTATCCAAAATGGGAGCTCTTCTGAGTACTATAACTTTGAAAACCCTTTAAACGATTTAAGGATGAACTTAAATGTTGGGCGATGGAAGAACATGTCAGAAAATGACAAAGCACTGATGTCGGTAAAGTGACAAAAACACTATGGGGTGACCCAAACCTTAGGAAATCAAAGGAGATTCTGAGACTAAGTAGACCAACACTTAGAAAACTAACCATTGTAATTACAGGTCATACCGAGTTGAGAACCCATCTTGCTGACATGAAATTGTCTCAGAACACAACATGTAGAGCATGCGGGGAAGAGGATGAGACTTTGGTACACTACCTCTGTCATTGCACTGCGTTTGGGCATACTAGACGCGGAAGTTTTACAGTGGATACTATGCCTAACTTGGAAGACATGGAGAACTCGAACTGGAGATCCATAAGAAGTTACATTGAGGGGACTGGCTGGACTAGTTCGTTATTTATTGGAAATTGTGTTTATGGTTTTTGTTTGGGAGTTCCGTTTTCCATATAAAGCGCACAATATGCCAACTGGGCATAAGTGTATACCTGTCATGGGTTTGGGCTTTTAGTGCCCCTCCTTTTCAGCCTAACCTAAATGTAAATTGTTTTTAAGCAAAAACTTTATAAAGCCATTTTTTTACTAGGTAAACCTCAGAGCGATGTAATCTCTGCACTGCTTTGCCTTATTATTATTAACTCGATTCTTATTGAATTCGAGAGGAGAGGGATACAACTCCTAGGATATGCAGACGATGTTGTGACACTCATTTTAGAGCTCTTTTAAAACGCGATTAGAATCTCATTTCTGATGCCTTAACTATGTCAAAGAGAGCGTTCTTGGGGAAAATCTGGACAAAATGGACTACAGATTACAATGAAGGCCAAAATACCAAGCTTCGGACTGTCGAGATCGGGGAACTGCAAAATTCCTCTATGGACACGAAATTGTCATTGAAGTTAAAATTTAACATCCAACACAGGGTAAAGAAAGCTTCGGTAGCCTACCACACATGTTGTTAGATGTTAGGAACTTAACCCTAACATGGTTTAATGAATGTATATGGCTTTAGTATGTCCATTTCTTACTTATAGATCTCTGCTATGGTGGACTACAAAGTTGCTCCGAAATGTTGTAGAGCATGTATTACAATTACGCGTGCATTATGAACTAGTCCTTCAGAGCCCCTGAAGACTTTATTACACCTCATTTCCATTAACCTTCATATAATGTTCATATCTGCAAGTAGTGTAATAAGGCTCTATGCATATGGATGTTGGAGATCGAAAACATATGGCCATGTGGAATTTCTGGCCAGCTTGCTTTTGATCTTAAACTAACCTTTTGATTATATTAGCATCTATATGGATTTTAATAGGGTGTCTTATATTCGAATTGTCACCGCGATTGAGCAGGGAAAGGGTGACCTTATAACGAGAAGAGTTTATAAGCACGGTTCTACAACGGGCTGTGGTGTTCAATTCGGTGCCTTCTCTGGCAAATTAGGGATAAGGCTATCTTTTTCTAAAAATATTTTGTATCGTAAATCTTTTTCTAAAAAAATTGTTTCGTAAATTTTTTCTATAGAATTACAGTATATCGTAAATTGTTTTATAGAATTTTTTCTATCTTAAAAATACATAGTATGAATTATTCATGCAAAATACATAATATCGTAAGCTTAAAAATATTGAATTGTTAATTTTTCTATAGAAAAAATTTGATATCGTATTTTTTATAAAAAAACTTTTTATCTTAAGTTTTGTCTACATATCAATCAATATGTTTAAAATTTGTATTTAAAATTTTTATTTTCTACAAATTTTTACAAAAACATTTTCTATGGGCTATTTTAAAATAAAGTTTTTTTCCTAAATTTTTTTTATGCTAAAAGTTAAAATTGTTTTTTGTTTAATATCGTAAATTTTTAAAAAAATATGTTTAAAATTTGTATTTAAAATTTTTATTTTCTACAAATTTTTACAAAAACATTTTCTATGGGCTATTTTAAAATAAAGTTTTTTTCCTAAATTTTTTTTATGCTAAAAGTTAAAATTGTTTTTTGTTTAATATCGTAAATTTTTAAAAAAAATTTATTTCATTTTCTAAAAAAATTTAAATCGTAAATTTCTTATTTTAAAAAATTTATTTTGCAAATTTTTTCATTAAGAAATTAAAATCGTAAATTATTTCTTTTAAAAATATAAAATCGTAATTGTTTTTATTTTGAAATTTTACATCATAAGTATTCTCTATATTGAAATTGCATAAGTATCGTAAAGTATTCAATAAAAAATATATAAATAAAAATTTGATTTTTAAATTTAAATTTAAATTTTTATATCAATAATTACATTAATTAAAATTTAATTTATTTAATTTACATATAGAATTTTTCTACGTAAAAATTATATGCCTGAAATGTTGAAAATAAAATTTTTATATCGTAAACTTTTTATTGTAAAGTTATGGCAACATTTTTTTTATTTAAAAAGAAATATAAATTAATTTCTTATTTAAATTTTTTTTAATATTTAACTGCTTCTTCTTGGCATAATTTTTTCGCTAATTTTTTGCAGCATTAAAATGTTGATATTAGTAATTTAGCAAGCAACATTTTTTTAAGCTGCAAATTTATAATGAAAACTATATTTTAAGGCCATAAAAGTTATGGCAAGTAGAAGAAGAAGAAGAAAAAATATTATTAAGTGAAAGTAAAACTGACATATCAGCAACATTCAGCAACATTTACTAAATTAAAAAAATGTTTAAAAAAACACAAATTAATAAAAGCACACAGACACTGTTACCAATGCGTGAGTATGAACAACAAAATAATTTCACAATATTTCAACTTAAAATGCATTTATAACAAACCAAAAAATATAAAAGACAAGTACGTAAAACAAATTAACGAAATAAAAAAAAAATATTACAACCTCGTTTTGAAGTAAAAAAAATGTAACACCAAATTTGGTTTTTGTATACAAAAAAAATAAGTAGTGGGTTGTAAGTTTTAATTAAATAATTATGTTTTTTTTTCTTTCAAAAGTTGTCATTGACAAAAACTTTTTAATTGCTTTTTTTAATGAGCGAGCACAGTGTTATCTGTAGAGCAGTGAGCAATCTACTCTTTGGTGATAGCTGAATCAAAGTTGTAATCAAAAATGATATTCGTTTAAACGGTGTATTCAAGGGAAAAGTGTGAAATAGATTTTTAAATTAAAATAAACAAAATATTAAATTATTAACAATGCCCTGTACAAGGAAAGTCGTAAAGACTATGCCTATTCGAAAGCCACGAAAGCCGACAGTCTCCCTACTTTATTACAGACAAATAAGAACGAAACAATACTATTCTCAAGTAAAATACTGGAAAAAATCATGAAGAAAAATATTTAAAATTTTATGAACAAAATCAATATACTTCTACAGCAACAATTTGGTTCTAGGAGTAAACACAACACGTCTCATTCCTTAATAAAAATTTATAAAAAAAAATTTCAAAATTGGCAAGACTACTGGAATGGTGTTACTAGACATCAAAACAGCTTTTGAGTCCATATGGCATAATAGACTAATTTTAAGTTGAAAAGGTTTAACATTCGAACTTATAAAAATTATCAAAAAATTTCCTTCACTCTAGATCGTTTAAGTACAAGTTGTTTTCAGCAAAAAAAAATTATTTCCAGATGTCCTCAAGGCGCAACATGGCTGTCGCCTATTTTCTATAATATCTGTATTGCAGACATCCCCTTATATTCCAAATGACACATTAATTTATAGTTCCGAGATATTGTCAGCAAATTTTGTTACAAACTTACTGCTTGCTCTTACTGGTCTGAGAAGTTATTTTAATTAATGGAAAATTTTAGTAATGGCCTCTTTACTCTTATGTAAACGCACATGTTCCGAATTCGCCGATTCGTTTGCCTGTAGGAATTTATGATTAAGTTTCGTAAACGTGACGTGTTTAGAACAAATATGATAAAATTTCTATTTCTCACTGTTTTTACATATACGGCAGCTAATACACGGAATGTTTTTTACATCTGACTTGGTAAATTGGTATCCATATGTAATTGTTTATGTTTATCAAAATTGTTGTTTAACACTCAACCGCCGCTGACTGTTTTCTGGCATCAGAGATTTCTGCCTTAAACCTTGAGAAAACGCAGGCTATATAAGTACTTATGAGAAATCGTAGTTCTTGGAGTTTAACTTCCTGTGGGAAAATAACGTCAAATATCTTGATATTATGCAATATACTAGAAGTAGTGGATAAAACAAAGAGCTAAATTGTAGACAACAAATTAATTATAATTCAATCAATATTTTATCCCAGTATGATTTATTGTGCTCCACTTCCGCTTCTCCACAATGTCACATAAATAAACTCTAAGTAGTACAATTCAGTCACATAAAATTATATTTAAACTCCCTTGGCACTATTCCACCCGGTGCCTACATTTCTGTGCTGGTTCCGAGTTATTACACGATAAAATCGGAAGGTTGATGCAGGATTTTAACAGAATATGTCAATTCTCACAACACCTACATGATGAACTGAATAAACTGAACTTATTATACGTTTTATTTGATCTGCTTCTAATTCGAGAAATTTACTGCCGCTTCGTAAAGGTTTTACTAAAATGTTTCCTTCCATTTATATCTTGCAAAAATAAAAATATATTTAAGCAGAAAAGGAACTAAGTTTCCAAGTCAAATGTTAATAAAATTTATATTATTATAAATAAATTAAAAATTAAAAAAAAAATAACAAATAAAATCTTAACTTTCCCTGTTTATAGAAATTAGTTATTTATTTATTTTTTCTTTCAATCTAAGAATTTCGTAATTAATTAAATATTGCTCAAAACTAATTTATGACTAAGTGCAACAAAACTAAATATATTTGAAAAATTAAGAAAAGAAATTGCAAAATTTTTTATTTTTTTATTTTGTATTTGTTCATCGTTGTGATGCTGATGATGTTGTTTACTCAACCCAAAGCTATTTATGGTGGGTAAATGATTTGGCTTGCTGCATGTACAAATGTGTTGTTGTGTTGCATGCGTGTAGACACTAGGCAGACACAAAAATTTTCTTTACTTTTTTGTTTGTTTTGTAAATACAAACAAAAAGACCCAACAAGATTTCTTAAAAAACAAATAGCAAAACGAAAACCAAAGCAAACAAAACACACGAAAAAATCTCGTATTTACAACATTAGTTGCTTGTTAGTTCCTTTACATTTGTAGAAATGTTGTTTCGCTTATCGTCAGTGTGTTTTAAAGAAGCGTTTTTCATTTAACCGAAAGTTAAACAAACTAACAAACAAAATACACATACAGATAGACACTCGAAATTAAGGAGTTTATTAAACGCTTTCATTTGTTTTCGCATTAACAGCGAAAATAGTGGTTGTTGCCAGCAACAACAGCAACAACTACAGTTAGCAGCACATTTTAAAAAGTAAGTATCAATTTTGCAACCAACTAGTGCTGGCTTTTAGAAATGAAAAGTAGTTTTTCTTTAAGAGTTTTTCCACGCAATCCCCAAACATCATCTCACTTTAACTGTGTAAATGTTACCGTTAGCGTTACAGCGATTTCTGCATAGAATTATTAAATGAATTCATTAGGTAGCGATTTTAACAAAATAAAACTGTAATATTACTGTTAATGTAGCCTAAGTTCCATTTTGGGAAACTCTGTGGTAAAGGCTTACATAGGCTTACAAGCAAAATGTCTTTCGCTATGTGTAGCCTAGTCTGACAAAATTTGTGTGTGTGTTTTTTGTCTGTCTGTCTGTCGCTGTACTTAAGTCTAACTAGCCTATTCATACACAATTCAAGCTGTTTAGTTTTCTGCAGTTTAGTTTACAAGTGGAAATTTTGTGCAAATTTATGAAAATGGAAAGTTGTTGTCGTTTACACAGTCTTGTTTTTAGTTTCGTTTAATATTAGTTTTCATTCATGGCAATTTTTAGATTTAGAGGATTTTCCAGTTTCGGAATTATTTTTTTTTTCGGTTACAGCAAAAATAAAATTAATAAACAACAGAATCGAATGAGCTATTGACACCTTTTAAAATCACTAAAAATTTCTTAATCAAAGAAATAAACTGATTTTTAAAAACAGCTTTTTAAAAAAAAAAATCAAAAAATAATATTAATAAAATTTTTTTTATTAATTATTTTACATAACTGTGGCATTTATAATTTATTATAATTTCTTTAAATTTTTATTATTTTTGTTAATCGAAGCCATAACATATTTTAAGAAATTTTGCAAAATTTAATAATAAACAAGTATGAGTGCTGCATTTGGCTATGCCGAATCTGATAATACCCTTTACCATCAGGTTCATAGGTAAAATGACCACATCGTAGTTTAGCCTAGATTTCAAATTTCATGTTATAAACCATTCCCTTTATTACTTCAAACGCCATCTTTGATTTTGAATCTTAACATAATTAGCTGTATTCTACTAGTCAAGCCCATTCATTTGAGACCCATATTCATGAGGTAAAAAAACAATTTTCCGCCATTTTGTTTTAAGCGCCATATTGTATTTTACGCTTTTTTGATAAATTACTGTATTCTACTGGTCAAACCCTTTAATTTGTTAGCACTATTGTGGGGGTTAAAAGCTACAAAGACGTAACAACTATAGTTGACTAAAATATTCGCCATTTAATCTAAGGCGCCATCTTGGATTTTTCTTTTTGTCATAATTAACAGTATTTTACTGGTCAGGCCCTTTTATTATTTGATACCAATATTGTGGGCGATCAAGGGGTGCTAATTGAAATACCAGATATGTTACATGTTTAAATTTATTGACCACCATTTTGTCATAGCGGCCATAATGGATTTTAATTTCATATTGTGTATTATTTTGCGCTAGTAAATTTTTTTACTAGGTTATATATAAAGATAAACATATACTTTATGGTTTCGGTTATGAGTTTTGTAGAAACTACACAAGGATGGACAAACCTATATACATATACCCTTACACATTTCTGTGAAGGGTATACAAAAAAATTTCACGATTATTTAACTTTATTTTTTTTTATTGTATTTAAACTGTGTTTTTATTGTTTTTAGTTAATAAAAAATGCAAATTTTATGTAGAAAAAAATACTATAAAAACAGATCCCCTTATATTGAAGTGGTACTTTTTGGCGTTTATGTACTGTTGTTGTAGTCTTTGCTGTCACAGTGATTTTTGGTTAAATATGCGGAAATTAAAAAAGTGTTTTTTGTGGTTGTATGTTAAGGTATTAACATAATGACCTCAAGTGGTTTCGTTTTAGTTTAAAAGTGGAGTTTAGCGAGAAAAAATTAACCTAAAAAAAATTAAATAAACAAACAAACAAAAACACTAAATGCTGAGGTGACAGGCATAAGGCTCGAGGAAAACAACAACAGTTTAAGGCAATTTGTAGTTTATGTTTAATTTATTACTATTTTATTTACAAAAATATTTAAATATTTTTTTTTTGTATCTTTTTATTTGTTTTTTTTTTTTTTTTTTGATAGACATCTGAATGAAGTTCCTCAATAAATATAGTTTTCGTGTAATCTCTTATTGTGACTTAAGTTAATTTTCATAAATCCCCAGCAAAAACTCTCATTACAAAATAATGTGTTCTTCACTACTTACAATTTGGCATCTAAATCCATTACTTTAACACAGAACTTACGCATCATATTATAAATCTAGTCATTAATGAAATACTTCTTAGTGAGAGAGACGGTATGTAATAGTCATTGAAAAGTATGTTTTTTAGTAAGAGCAAGTCATTACCTAGTTGTTGCTGGGACTGTATACATCCTCAAGCAATGAAATTAAAATGTATTAAATTAAAAATTTGCATTAACTTATTGTTTTTTTGGTTTTTTAATTTCTAATAAGTTGCCAAGAACATAATATATGATAGAGCCACGCAGACTACAAATGAGTAGTTGAGATGCAAAACTCGTTCGTTACACATTAACCAAATTTTTGGTAGATGCAAAAAAAATTTTTGCGGTTTTTTTTTGCGGAAATTATCCAGATTAGTCTAATTATTACATTCTTAATTAACAACTCAACAGTTGGAAAATCGAAAACTACTCAAATATACAAATATTAAGTATTAAAATCTGTAACGAACTAGCTTTGCTAAATTTCATATGTAGTCAAAATACTTTTATACCAGACTATAGGCCACTATAGTAAAATTAATCATTCAACTGCGCTATATTTTATAAATTATATTGGTTTAATAAAACCATGGAAACTAATGGCAACGGAATAAAAAGCTTATTTTAAGAATTTTAAAAAACAAATATGAATATAAAAAAAGAAAAACTTCATCTTTAGTGGTACTTATTGTCCAAAAGTGTAAGTCTTTATTATGTTTAAATTTTCCCATAGTGGTGTGATAAAAAAAGGGTTCTATCTTTTTTGCTTTTCAATTTTATTCGTCACGTTTATGATAAGTTGTTTTGGGATATTGGCCTTAATTTTTCCCAGTTTTATTAATAGTGATGCAAGAATTGGTTCCGTAACTGATCTCGTCTCACAGAGTAATTATTCTTTCCCGATTTTTCTATAATCATTCGCTTTGAAGGTTGAAATATGAAATCTTTTAAGCTGTTGCCTTTAGCACAGGAGGTGCAGCAATTTTTCAGTTACGTACTGGAACCTCGCTCCTAACATTCCATAATGTACAGAATTCGTTAAAGAAGTCCCAGTATTCGCTTGGCGAATACCATCCCAATACACTTTTACATCCTGTACAGAGTGTAACGATATATGGAAACATCCGCAGAAAAATTTACTTTTTGTTGTTTCAAAAAATTCAGTTAAGTGTTTTTTTTTTTAATTTTTTATTTTGTTCCTTTACAGTATAAAACTATTGCGTGCTGACTATTCTTTATTTTTAAACCAATCAAGATATCCTTAAACGGTTTCGTGGATAGATGAACAACCAATAATGGTTCACCGATTTTGCCAGAGCAGCGAAAATTTATAAAGTTTATTTAGTTAATAATTACATAAAAAAAAAAAAATAAACTATAGGGCCTTAAGTTATAAGCGTGTAAGGAATCTGGCGTTTTGTGACATTTCAGTGGAAGTGCCCATATACAGATTTGTATTCCGTGGGAAATTTCTACAATATTCGTTTGCGCTCCCATAAAAAATATACTGAAAGCATATAATTCGTGAAGTTGATTAATTAATTGCCGTTCGTCAGTTTGTATGTTGAAATCAGTTTTTCGAAGCCCCTCGACTTCGCTCAGACCCGCATGCGATATCAAAGTATCAGAAATGCTTAGGAGCAGATCGGTATTGAAAATCCGAAAAATCACCTGACATATTAGGAAAAATCTTAGAAAACCTAGTTTTTTTTACAACACATCCATACAAACATGTTAAACTGGATAGAGCAAACCTTGCTTCGAATCTTGGCTGAGGCAAAAATTTTGTCATAAACAATACGGTGGATATTTGTTTTGCTCAATCCCATCAATATGGGTATCAAATATAAGAGATTGGCTATTACAATATAGTTAACAATGTTACAATTTAAGATAAATATGCCGTTCGAAATAACAAAGTAAAATGGCGTGTAACATTAAATCTGAAATCTAGGATTAGTTTCGCTGTGGTCACTGTACTAATGCTCAAGATGGTGAAAGGTATTATCAGATTTACGATTATTCCAATGGAGGTTCTAGTGTACCAGCACTAGACAATTATTGGGCTGTCAAAAGACAAAACTGCCATCATCAATTGATTTCGGTAATATTGTCCAATATTTCAAAAAGCCTCCTCCAGTAACTGCCAATCGACCTATACCTTCCTATAGAAGCCGGAATTTCCAAATTCGACTCCTTATATACAAATCTGCATGTGATCAATTTAGAGTCCGGGTAACTGTAACTAGGTACAGCTAACCGACGTCACGCAATTAACCAATGAGAAAGTGAGACGCAAGACTTTCGAAGCCAAATGAAAAGGACGGCCTGTTTGACCTTATTCGACAACGATAATGACAGTGACGCGCGAGCTCTTGACCTAACCAGAGCTGAATTACGACTGATATAACATTTTTACTTGTTATTAGTGTTGCCATTTTGACGTTATTTGGGTATTTTATAACCCTTTTTGTTTTTATAACACTTTGGTTTTTTTCTTTTTGAAAAAGACTTTTTAACCTTTTTTTTTAAATTTGTTTGTTACACTATTGTTACATTTTGTTACAGCTATGTGATTTTATTGAATTTAAAAATGATAAAACTGTGGAATTTAAAGAAATTTTTTACACATAATTTTTTATCCAAAACTAGATTTATTAACACACTTTTACTGCTGCACAAATTATATCGAAGAAATTATTATTGTTATTTATTTAAAAATTTTATTGTAATTTAGATTTAGAAACGAAAGACAAAATATACAATATTAAAATTAAAAGATAAATACCGGTAGTGAAATTATATAAAAAATTTACCGAAAATACAAAAACAATAAACTTTAAATACAATAAATTAAACGAGCCACCGCCAACGTATTTAAACATCATTAGGCCATTTATTGGACATTAATAATTTCGTTAATACTTATTTGTTTTAGTGTTTTTGTTCAAAAAATGAACTATTTTTTTTTGTTAAAAACTGACTTAAAAGCATTACCTGATACTTACAAAACTTTAACAATGTAAATAAATATTTTTTTAAATATATTTCTCTTTTTAACATGAACATTATATTGTTTAACCATGTTTTATGGTTTTAAAGGTTTTAATTTGTTTTCTTTTTTTTTTTGTTTAATTTAAATCACTCGCTTCATTAGAGGAGATAAAGCTCTTAAAACTTTCTTTCTTGCCTTAAAACATGTCAACACTAATCATTTTTGTTTGTTATAAATTTTATTTCGAACAGGTTTTTGTTTCTCTTCTTTTTAAAGTTTTCTTCATAATTAATTTTGAATATACACATTTAATTTCTAATTTCTAATAGTTATACTTTTTCTATTTCGTTTTGATTTTTTACTTCTGGGGTGCTTTTTGTTTAATATGTAAAACAGTAGTAGTAAAACAGACATTAAGAATTAATATTTTATTAGTTAGAGGCTAGAACGGCAAACTTCTTTGTATTAGAAAAACTTAATATTCACGCAAGCATTTAATTACTCTGATTTAGGGTTTTAAGTTTTGATTTATGATTGTTAAAACAATATGTGCTTTGAAGTATCGTTGAGACGCGTAAAAAATGTCTTATTTACAATACTGTGAGAGTAACTTTGTTTTCATTATTCAGCTTAATTTTAAATTTAATTCTCTTCCCTTCTAATAAGAATTTTAAACTAGCTTTAAGCTATGAGATGACCTTTCAGAATCTTTTCTATTGAGATGAAAACATCATTGTCTCTACTGTGAAGAACATTTTGGAAGTTGTTACAAAAATATATAACTTCTTAACATAGTCTTGAAGTCTTGGTATTTAAATCATTGTTATTGGCTATTTGATGAACAAAATTGATTACCTCTAGTATGTAAAATATTCCAGGTCTTTTATCAAATATCTCGCGGACAAAAAAAAATATAAGATCCTTTGACTAATAATTTAGTCATTATTATTACAATTCTTCAATTTGTTGGTACATTAATAGAGAAGCAGTAGAGCTTTCCAGAAGTCGTTAAAAGAGATATGAGTTAAAAGCTCAGACGGCACTACAGTAGCCTTAAGATGACTGCCTTCGATATAAAAAAAATACACCTTGCAAGCTACTGGTAAGATTTGTTACGAATTAGTACTGTGAATAGAAGAACATTAGAGCTTTCAACTTTCAAAGAGTAACTTTTTTCAGCTCTTTTTGTAAATTGCCTAAAATTATTTAAAACTGGACAGTCTTTTTAATGATACCATACGAGAAGACAACGAATAATTAGTGATGGCACCACCATTGTGTGCTAAAAGTTATACACTGGTGGCGATTTTTCATACAAGAGTCTTACGTTTCATAGGTTACTTAAGTACCTTGCCTAAGAGCTTGGGCTATTAAATCCTTTGTTACGAGGTATGACTTAAATCAGTCACAGAACTAAATCTAGTTTGCTTGAAGTTACAGTTAGAAACTCAACCTAATATATATGTGTGTAGGAGGAATAACGAACTAGATCACTCAAATTTTTGATCTTTTTTAAATGCCCTCGGTCTCCCGCGATTTCTACGCTGCCGATTGATATCTCTTCCTTTAGTAACTACCGTGCTATCTCAGACGTTTACTATAATTTTAGCCTGCCGACTGGAAATCGTGTATAGTCTTTGCTAATCATTAGCCACTCTTTCATATACGGGTGTCCTACAAAGTCCACGTTTAAATTGTATCTGCCTGAGATTCTCAATCTTTCACTAACCAACGCTGGATATTAACTTACTACATACGCTGTAGTTTCGGCATCCTCCAGGCACATTCTAGAAAAATTTTTATAGATGAACCTTAATGGGGATCAAACAACCATCCGAGAAAATCCCTTTAAAGGCAACATCTCTAGAGACGTAAATGACAATAATAATATTCCCGTTTGTAATATGCCCTCTGAGAAGAGTCATTTGTGGTTTGCTTTAACGTCAGCACTGTCACCGAGTACCATATCTAATGCTGACCAATACTTCATGCACGATACATAGGAAATTGTTCATACAAGGACCTCACGGTTCATACATAAGCATCTTCATCATGAGCTGGTGTTATCTTATCACTTCTTCCGCTGCAGAGTCAGGTCTAGTTGCTAAGGGATAAAATGCCTTACACTCTAAAACATGCCGTATAACCATCCAAATACATCTGTGAAAGGCAACAGAACCCAGAGATATTAGTGCTTGACTAGTCAATATCACAATTTCTTGAAATAATCGAATCTCCAAACTTTTTTCGCAATAATTCAACTGAATCAGCAAATTCACAACGTTTACGGTAGTCTAAAGACTTCAGTTCTTGAGTGATAACTATTTTATATGGATGCAAACCCAAATCCTTTCTCGAAATCTGCGAGGTTGTGGTTTGAGATAGTCCCAATTGTTGAGAGTCTTGAAATCGACAAATTGCAGTCTTCAGCAACACTCGCCTAAACGGCAGCAATATTTGCATTACTTCGAGCGATTCTTTGTCTTGTTGGCACTTGAACATTATGTAAAGAAAATGTAAGTTCAAAATTTTCAGCAATTCGACGAATATCGAGTATACTCGGACGAACGATTATTTTGATAGTAAAACTGAATAATTTATAAACGTTGTTCTTGCGTATATCTCTCCATGATAAAATTGTAAACACTACTACTACAATGAAAAACAAGTGACAGATCATGACATATTACAAATGGCCGAACGTCACTTCAAAATCATATCATCCCTATTGGAAAACCTTTTACAAGCATTGAATCAAAATTATTAAACGAACGCTCTGGGTTTTCCTTATTAGTTAGCATCAACTATTCCAAAGTCCTTAACAATAGGCAGCCTAGGAAAAGTCCTAAGGACAATTGGTTCTTAATATACCAGATAAATTAATTGCTCAACCTTAAGCTGGACTTTCCTAAATGTTTGGCTTTTTGCAGCTAGAGGTCTTGGTTTTATCTTTATATCCCAAGATCCAATAAAACCAATATAGAGATTAAAGATAACATGTCCCAGCAGGGAAATACCACGAACGCTGATAAAGTAATAAGCATTTTATGATTGAGTAACGTCAAACAAAGACAACAGGAGAATTAATTGCTTATTTTTTATGGTCCTTTGAACCAGATTCTGCTCGCGGTTGTTGGCGACGCATGGTTAAGTTTAAAAGTAACTTACACAGAATATGACATTGATACTGCCAATTTGGCATGTAATGGCAGAGAAAATATGTGCCTTTTATTCTTCTGGCACTTAACTTACCAGTGTATAAAGAAACACTGTTTTGGCATCTTTACACAGACACACTTGGATTTGATGTCTACTACCGGTTTAGGTATTGTTTTCTCCAATTTTTTAAATCAATTCAAACATGGTTGAATTACAAATCAGTCTCAACGTTATTACTTATATTTAGCTTTTAAATAAAATACTAAACCGTATAAATAAACTTAGTTTTACTGCAATTCATTTTGAAATAGTCTTTAACTAAGCCGATTCTCACGCTACTGTGTTTACTTTTTAAGCTTTAAAAGCGGTACAAAGCTCTCTTCTCATCGTCTTAATGATTAGAATTTAAATATTTAAAAAAATATATTTTGATTGAGATTTTTCTGATGAAAATTTAATACGAAAACACTTATTTCGATAAATTTATCTTAACTAATATTTGAAAGCCCTTTGTATAGGTTTTTTTAAGGTAGAAGTATTTGTTCTAAATTTTTCTGTACACACCCGGAATTCTGTTTCTGTGTGGTCTGTTGTCTTTTGTGACCAGTTTACTTTATTTATTTGAAAACAACCTGGTAGCAAAAAAATTTAATTAAATCTGTATGTTTAATTAAATTATGCTGTGGAATCTTTTATTTAACATTTTTTCTTCTTCTTTTTTGTATCTTTCCTGTTTTATTAAACTCTTGCTTTGAACCGAAAATTTGGGGAGTCAACGTTTGTCTTTGGTTTGACATTTTTATGTGAAGCTTTAATTTTACGTTATGTTTTTACTTTTTTTTTCTCTCTCTTATAATAAAGTAATTAATTAAGTTATTTTTGGTAGAAACAAAAACTGATATAGTCTACATATTTTCAGACCAGACTCTTGTGTGTTAGTGTGTTATACGGGAATTTGATTAATAATAATTGTGGCAATTTGAGTTCAACAATTTGTTTTAAAGCTCGTGCCAAAAGTTGTAGCAATTAATCACAAAATAAGGAAAATAAATGAAAATCTATAAAAAAAAAATTTTAAATAATAAGTTTAAAAAGAACAAGAAACGGAAAAATATTGAATTTTCTTAACCCCTTAAGGAACCCAAACAACTTTATTAAAGTTATAATGGAGAAATAATCAAAAGGAATAAAAAATTTTCTATAAAAGGTCGCCGCCAATAAAAATGGTCGGCACAGATGTCTGCCATACAGTTGTTTGTGTTTTCATTTATTCTTTGCAATCGTGATTCAGCTCTGGTCGGGTCGAGAGCTCGCGCGTCATTACCATTATCTCTTAAGGGCAATCAGGCCGTCCTTTTTATCTGGCTTCGAGAGTTTCGCGTCGGTTAGCGGTAGTTACCCGAAATCTCAATTAACCTTTGCAAAACTTTTAAAAAAGAATATTCGCCTTCAGCTCCGACTTCCTTTTTGAAGGTATAGGTCGACTTACGGATACTGAACCTGTGTGGGATACCCTGTCTCTATGGTTTTAAAACCTTGCCATTATATTAAGACGATTTTACACACTAGGATGTTACCTTCCTGTTGATGTAAAGAAAAAATTAGTTTTCTCTATATGCTTACCTATTTTTTTGAATGGAATGGAAATATATAGTGGTACGTCACAGCTAAATATGCATAGATAAGAGCATTGTTTTAACAGGTTAGTAAGATCTTATATGGTCTTAAATACAGAACTCGTATGTCGTCTTATGTGGTATTGATGCTAGGATGTAGCTTTCAAGGTTTTGTAAGTATGAGAATTTTGCAACTACTATATAAGATAATAAAGACTGATTGTCCGCCGTATTTAAGAAGTAGATTTCAATTTGGAAACTCATCCAGGACTCATACTTTAGTATCTCCGCGGTATCATTCGTTAATTATGAAAATATCATTTAATGCCAAATCAATTAATCTATGGAATGGTATAATTCCATATTCTCAGCGTAAATTCTCACATTCTTTAAAACAGTTTAAAAATATAATTCTATGATTGCTGTCAATTATACTGTATTCAAATTGTTTGTGTTTAATTATTTTTACTCCTAATACTTGTGCAATGGGGGGAATTTAAGAGGAAATAGAAGAAAAAAGAAAAAAATAGAAATTCATATTGTTTTTGTTTTTTCTTTTCTTTTTAGATTAAATTAATTTTTGTGCTTATTTTCTTCTTTTAAAATAAATATTTTATTATTAAAATTAGTAGTAAGAAATGTTGCCATATATATTTTTGTTATACTGGTTTATTGGCCTTAATGGCTTAAAAAAACTGTGAATTGAATAAATAAATAAATAAAATTAAAAATAAACAAAAACATTTATTCTTTGAAATTTGCTTGTAATAAGTGCTGCAAATTAATCAAAAGATTTTTTTAAGCAGAAAAGCGTAAAGAACCATTGAACAAGTTTTTTTTTGTCAACAGTACACGAGGGAACAAGCCGTTTTAAAACATATGCACATTAAAACTTTCATAAAAATATGGTCGAAATATTTATCATAATTTGAAAACTGTGAATAGAATAATTGAAAAAAATTAATGAAACTAGAAAAATTGTTTGTGCTAAATGCACCGTGATAAAAACTCATAAACTCCAATTCAGCACAACTAGTTAAAACTGCAAACTTTAAAAAGCTTTCACTTTTTATGTCAGCGTCTTCCAGTTTACCAAGTTCAATATACAAGAACTAATGACCTGCAAATAAAGTTAGTTGAATGGGTTATTGCTCTAGTAGTCCGAATACTACCCATTCTGTGCAACTATTGCAGCAAGTATGAGAGTAATGATAGAAGTTAAGAAACATCAACTCAGCAGATCGGGTAAGAATTGCAAATTTTGGGTCGGACCTAAGGCAACCACTTCTGTCTATGAGTCTTGTTGTCTTCTCAACAGAAACAGAGAAAGACGTTTAAACATTTCTGTAAGATTAAGACTTTTGGGAAACTTTGGGTGCTGTTGTCTTTCAACAGAAGTTATTACTTGGTGACTTTTTTTGGCTTATTTCGAACCGCAATTCCGTTTTTGTCAATGATTAACTTATAGCCTCGTAGCGAAAAACATAATAAGGAATTAAATAGATCTTTAAAAAGGTGCTTTTGTATAACTAAGAGATTAAAGTAGGTAATATCACCACCTGTGGTCATGGTTTAGTTGCAAAACAGGAGCGATAGTTGAACGTGAGAAACTAAACACAGTGATAAGACCAACTTTAGATAATGGCACTCGGTGATGGTTGAAGTATATTTATATAAATTTATGTGTGTGTTGGGAAAATATTGATGCAGGCCATTGCTGTTTTGGATCCCGTTTCGACCCTCTTTGATACCTAGTGATTTTATGGCCACCAAACGGCATTCATTCCTTCTTTGAGTCCTGCACTACTGCTGGAGTTTTCTATAGACTAGAATTGTTGACATTAAAAATCGCACAGTCCTTCGTAAAAGCCAGCATGTACGTTAGACCAAACTCCTTCGTAGCATTCACACTTGATGTGTGTCTACCTGTGATCCTTAGTCTACTACGAGCTGAGTCTTTTTAAACTCTTTAAGGTCGAGTTCCAGGATTCTTGACTTAAAACAAAACACTTTATGTCTAGTTTCAGTAATCAAAATTAGCACTTAAAATGTGTATTTAAAAATGATTTGATTTATTTTAATTTCTATGCCAACAAACAACTTCATAGTTACACAAAATAGTCATGCAATATATCGTATGTGCCATCAAAGCCATTAAGAATATTTTATCAAATTTCTGTATATACATAGTCCTTTCTTGTGTCCGAAAACAGGTTTTCTATGAAAGATTAAAATGTTTCAAATATAGTTCTTACACTAAATAACTATAACCTTATTTCTAATATTTTCTCCACTCTTTTTGGCACTAAGAAAGTAATTATTAATTATGTACTTGTATTAGCTAATTTAGAATTAAACTAGAACATTTAGTAATGAGGGGCGTGTCACGATAGTCGTGTATTCTAAAGTTATAGACGGTTAAACGGCACAGAATCTTTCTGTATGAAATTGTAAGTGGGCGGGGTGCCACGCCCTATTAAATTAAATATTATATATCACGAAAGTTAATGCAGCTAGAGTCTTCAAATTAAGTACGGTAAACTTTGACATCCACACGAACATTTGGGTAAAAAATGGGCGGACTTGCAATAGTAGGCGTGGCCACATGAATTAAATACTAAAATTCGTATATTTGGAAAACGATATCGATTAGAGTAGTAAAATTTTGCAAAAGCAACTTTGATATTCACATAAACATTTATGGAAAAAATGGGTGCATTAACAATAGTGGGCGTGGCACCTGCCATATGAATTAAATACTAAAATTTGGGGTGGCGAAGCACACCGGCTATTAGCTAGTATTATTATAAATTTGTAAAACTTTTAAACATTTATTAGTGTCTTTATTATCCATATCAATAAATCAGACCCAATAAATATCTTTTCAGCCATATTGTAATAGTACTTTGGCGGGTAAAAATAATCACTTACTACTTACAAAAATGTCAACAAAAATTATGATAATTTAACAATATTTTATTTAAAGCCCACTTTGAATACATTTACAAAAAAAAAAAAATAATAATAATAATAAATAACAGTTAAACAACTACTATTTGATGGCTACTCTTAAGGTCAAAAAACCTTCAAAATCATGACAACTAAAAAGAAAAGAAATAAATTCCAACTTGTGTACAAAGCAAAAACTATTTTTTTGTAACTACACACAATTTATTTATGTTTAATAAGCAATATGTTTGTTTCTTTGCATTCAATTTCTTTCTCTTAAACATTTTTTTCTTCAGCTTTAAAAAACAACAACAACAAAAAATACACATAATGACATTAGTGTTGAAAAAAGTACACAAAATTTAAAGTTTTGTAAGTTGCATGATAATGATAATGATGGTGATGATATTGAAGTTTCTTTGTTGCATTTTATTTTAAGGTTAATTTTTTTTTTCAAAAAACAATTTTTAACACTCACTTATTAGCCCCTTAAAGATTTGTAATCATCCTTTGTGAAAATTTCACATTTTCAGTTGAGTTAATTCATTCATATATTTAGTCATTCATTTACTCAATTGATTCATTTATCCAGTCATTTTTTTTTACGTTTATATTTATGTATGTATATAAGTATGTGTGTTTAGTAAGTGTAATCGAGATGACTATTGAATCGTGACAAAAATTATAATTTTTACCACAATTCTGATAAAAAAAAAAAAAAAAAATTGTGGTTGTGAGAACTAAATTTTGTGGCTAAGAGACAAAACAGAATAGTTTCACAACTTCACTTAAAAACGCTGTTAAAGAAAACAAGTCTTATAACTAAATCGATGGCGGTAACTTAAGGTGCTCTCACTTTATTGTTTCATTTTCGTTTGTTTGCAACTAAGTAATATTGATTCATCAGGTAATCACAGTTCGGAAAGTAATTTTTTGTTTACAGTTTTTAAATATATATGAAGTTTAGTATTTGAAATAAATGAGAGAAGAGAGAAAATTAAAAAAGTGAAAAAAATAATCAGCTGCCGAATCAAGACTATCTGATGAATAAATTCGCCTTTGTTTGCAATAAAAGTATAAATGATCAATGTGTATAAAATGTATGAAATTATATAAAAATATGGTAACATTGCGTTCCTAAAATGTAAAAAATAAATAGTTGAAAAATAATGCAAACAAACCACAGATGTTCACAAATATTTTGCAGCCATCTTGGTAAGAGAATTCTAAAGTACAGTGACATGAAGAAGTAAGCGCATAGATTTTCATTAAAATTTAATCACGAAAATTGTCGTTATAGAAAACGTATAATAATGCAGCTGAAACGGAATTTACTATTTTTTACTTGGTCAAATGCAAGGTATATTCGTAAGAAGTAAGAAGTTACGGTAACTAACACAACAATTAAAAAACACATGCCTTTCGTATTGGTGTATTGGATTTTTCCTTTCCTTTAATTTTAATTATTTTTAAAAAGTTTGAAAGTAAAAACTTTCTCTTCTTGGTTTAGTATTTTTAAAACGAAATTGCGAATTATTTAAAGTAGAATGCATATGCAGACAAATTACTAAGGAAAAACAGTAGGTGCTACTGATAAATTGTATATAAAAAACAATTAGGTGATTTTTACGCCATCTTGTTGAAACCACAGCACCTGCACATCATGGTTTTTTTAAATGATGACCAAGATAGTCAGTAGTCATGACTCTGTAGCGCTCACTATTGACTGTAATTAAAATCACTTCAAATACGGCAATTTTGTTTATTGACGTATACATTCAAACAAAAGTTAACTTCATCGCTAAACAAAATTCGCTTATGAAAATCGGGATCACTGGCAATCTTGTTTTGGGCCCATTCACTTAATCTACGCCTTGCTATTTAAGCGTCAGTCTATTATTTTTAAAATTTCAAACTAAACAATTTTTTTTGGATTCCAAAATTGATTTGCAGAGGTACATAACCAAAAAGTCAGGGTATCCCACGATGGTTCCTTCTCCGTAAATCGACCTATTCCGCTGTATAGGATGTCGGAAACACTTAAATAATAAATATAACTGAGTATAATGGAACTCCTCCAGTTACAAGTAAATAAGTTTGATTGGTACTCCTCCAGTTTCCATCCAGTTGTAAATATTTGAGTTTACTTGGTGCTCCTCCAGTAAATCCATTTAAAATAAAAGAACGCGGTTATTTGTAGAATAGTCTAGAAACTGTATCCAATTCTCAGTTACGTGACGCTACGCGAGAGTGAGACGTAAAACTCTCGAAGTCAGATTAAAAGGGGACGGCCTGGTTGCTCTTAAACGATAATGGCAATGACGCGCGAGTTCTTGACCCGATTAGGGGGCAAATTACGGCATTCGATCACAATCGAAATTTTACTCGAACGATCGAGTTCGCTGTGCTTAAGGTATAGAGATTCTAATAAGAATTTTCAAATTTCGATCACGTTCGAATGCCGTAATTTGCCCCCAGAGTGGAATCACGACAGGAACCCAAACTATACATAAATCACTTGACAGCTGACAAAATGGCCACTATTTAAAAAGGCGTTACCAACTTAAAGTTATGAACAACAGTCGTTACTAGCCTCCAAATAACTTTACAGGGTTAAAAGAATTCGTTTCGATGCCAAATTGTAAAAGTAGTGAAGAACTGTGTGATGTAGTGCTTTAAGCTTATTGTTTTGTAATGGGATTTTATTCGAGATTTCTACGGATTATCCCTTTTTATATAAAAAATTTCAAAACAAAAAACTAAAAGTTATTAACGATTTGCTTAACAAGTACATACGTAAGTATATGGAAACTAGATGAGAGGTCCCTAAAACAAATTTATTTTCTGAATTTGATTTACTTATTATCGTGCACACCGGTAATGTTTTTTATTAACGTATGTATTGAAACGTGATTGTTTGTTTAATTTTATTTTTCATATCAGGTTCAATTTAGTTTTTGTTTTTCATTAATTTTTTTCTTTTCTTTTCTTATATTTTTTGTTGTTGCAGCAGTAGCAGTTGTAATGCATACAACTAACTAACTGCAAACGGAAGTTTCAACCACTTACAATCGTGAGTTAAACATTTACATATATTTTTATATAAATTAGATTTATTTGTTGATTGAAAAACTGACAGAAAAAACTAAAAAAAATATCGCAAGTTTTATTATTTTCGAAGTTTAATTTAGTTTTAAAAGCACATAAAATATATTAAAAGGTGTATGTATGTCCATATATATTTTATTTATTTTCAATTATAGTTTTGGTTTTTATTTTTATCAAAAACCCCGTAGAGTTTTGTTATTTTGAATCAATCTTTAACTAATTCGGCAGCTGATTTTTTAAACAAAAAAGGAAGTTTTTTTATTTAAAGAAAACTTAAGTTTTATGCAGACTAAAACCACTTAAAAATGTGTTGGCTACAATATAAGTATGTACTTCGATTGCTGTCGATTAAGTTGTTGTGTTCTTTAAGTGATTTTTGTAGAGTTCTTGAGAAGTTAAACTAATAATTAAGAAACCCACATGTTTGTCATACAGGATTGCAAACTACTTCAAAAGTACTCTTAAAACATTAAATAGTGTAATAACTACTCTGGATCGTGTGTTTTTAACTTGCAAAATAAATAAATGAAAATGCCACACAACTAAAGAACAAGTGACAGACAATATAAACACACAGCAAGTGAACAGGACCTAATTAAAATGTAGATTCAGCATTTTTATTTGTTCTATATACATTTTTTATTTGTTTTTGATTTAAATCTTTTTATTTTATGATGAAATAAAGAAGAAACAAAACACCAACACTCTGAGCCGACAGGGAAGCAATAACATATCTTATTGATTTTACTGGTCTTCTCATTAATTAAAATTCCCAGTAGGAAATTGTAAAATGAAAATTAAAAGTTGACAACGAAAAGTCCAACAACATTTTACTGAATTTAATTAATGGCGCCTTTTTTTATATAAACTGTGCGTCAACAAATTTTATATAAATATGGTAACGATGCTGAGAGAGTTGAAAAGGGGCATTAAAAGCCCAAATATGTGTTAAGTAAAAATGACTGCCCAGTTGGCATATTGTGAGCTTTAAAAAAAAGAAAATTTCTATACTAGAACCATTATCCTAAATTCAGCTAATATTTCGACTAATTTAAGAATCCAGTACCTTCAATATAATTCTTGTGGGAATTTAAATTTGAACTCCTTAGGTATTTAAAGTTTGACAAATTGAAAGTGAAAGTCCTCATGTCTTATATGGTCATTTGCAGGACATTGACGAAGGTAGTATTTAAAAGTCTTATCCTCTTCTTCTCCTGCTCTACATGTTGTTTCATCCGACAGTTTAATGGGACTTAAATGATTTCTCAATTTTAGAATTTTCTTCGTTGTATCAAGATTAGGGGTTCTCCATAGTATGTATGTTACTGACAGCAGTAGTTTGCCATTTTCTTCCCATTCTTCAATCGCCCAAACTTTAGGTTCATTTTTGATACTTAGAAAGATAATAATTTTTCGCTTCTTTGTTTCTGAGTTTTTTTGAGTTGTTTGAGTTTTTCAATACTTGGAATTTTTTGACGAGTCTTTGCAGAAAATACACAAGAAGTAAATGGTAAGTAGAAGAAGTAGCAGAATTATATTTATTTATAAATATCCGCATTTTCATAATTTTTAATTTTTTAGTAGTCCAAGCCGTAATACAAAGGACGCCTTTATCATGCACAAGGATTTAAATGAGCCGCCCGGAATCATCGACGATTAAATAATATTAATACTTAATATAAAATATAATAATTAATTTAAAAAATTAAAATTGTGTTTTATTAAACTACTAGCCAAACCCTGCGCGCGTTGCTACGCCCCTTAATAAACCGAAATGAATTCTGAATTTTAATTGAATATCAAGTGCTAAAACCTAAATATTATAATTTTTTTTATGGGCGTGGCATTGCCCACTTTTTTAATCATGAAATTGTAAAGTCATAACAGCTCAATGTGTGTGCAGAGTTTCAGAATAATCGGTTCAGTGCAAGCACCTCAAAATGATACCTATTTTTTATGGGAGTGGCACTGCCCACTTTTCTAATCTTGAAATTATTGAGTCATGACAGCTCGATATTTGTACAAAGTTTCAGAAAAATCGGTCTGGTGCAAGTACCTCAAAATTATAACCTTTTTTTATGGGCGTGGCCCTGCCCACTTTTCTAATCTTGAAATTATATGGTTATGATAGCTTAGTATGTGTGCAAAGTTTCAGAAAAATCGGTCCAGTGCAAGTACCTCAAAATTAAAACTTTTTTAGGGGCGTGGCCCCGCCCACTTTTCTTATCACGAAATTATTTAGTCATGACAGCTCGATATGTGTGCAAAGTTTCAGAAAAATCGGTCAAGTGCAAGTAGCTAAAACTGATAACTAATTTTTTATGGGCGTGGCTCCGCCCACTTTTTTTCACCCATAAACAATCCCTGGTATGTGTACAACAACTTACCAAAGTTTGAGCCCGATCGGTTTTACAGTTTCGGAGTCTATAGCTAACACACACACACACACACACACACAGAGTTTCACTTTTATATATATTAAACTATGTATACCCGTCAGCTTTGACCAGTATATTCATCAAGTATGATTTGTCAACTATGACTGGTCTATATATCAGGTGTGATTAGTCAAGTGTGACTGATATTTACATCATTGTTGATTAGCAAACAGCAGTAGAGTGAGCAGTTCAAATATATGTTCAATAGTCGATATAACTCATAAGTTAAAGGGAGATGCAAAATCACACGTACACAAAAGTTTCCATCAATTTTTTCATTTTGCCCTTAATAACTCGATAGAAACTTTTGACCGATATATCCATCCCAGTGACAGACATATGACCGATCAAATGACTGTCACTGTTCTTATAGGGTATATGATGGCCTGGCATAAGAGTCTATCTCATTCTTGCATTACAGGATATTCTGACATTCAAGTTTTTCAATCTTAAGGGTCTTGATAACTAATTGCTTTATACAGATATAAATCAGATCTTCGTTATCAATCTCCTTCATCAATTTAAAAGCTTTCAGAATTGGTATAGGTGGAAGTATTTCCTCTGTTTCAGTTAATGTCATATAACCCCATTCCAATTCGGTCACCATTCTTCCATCCGTCTGTAAAAAGATCGATGTTTTGGCTATTTCCTTCACTTGTTAGAATATGACATCCTTCTCCTCTGATTTTATGGTGATACAGCCAACGCTATCATATTTAGTTAAAATTTCGTCAAGTGAAAGGAATGAAATAAGTGCTTACCAAGTACAAAGCAGAGACCTACGAAGAGGGACATCGTATACAAAAATTATAAATTCTTCAAGCCATATTTGAAACAGATAAGCACTAAGTAAGGAATTAAAGAAGCGCTTTTTGGTAATAAATAATATCTTTTGGTGGGTACGGACTCTTTAAAAGAAACTTTTAAAGTAACTTCTTCATAAATTTAACTGAAGTTGATTTAGAAAATCTTTTTTTGTATTCGAAATATTGTTGAAAAATAAAAAGATGCTTTTTTACTAACCCGAAACTGCAGCTGACGAAATATATTCTTTGTTTAGTTGGCAATATTTTACAACATAAATGTATAGTTAAATATGGCAACACAAAAAAATCTTGCCTTCATTTCGAGACCCCACTGTATTAGTAAACCTAAATAACACACTGTAGTGAAAGTTTTTTACATACAACAAATAAATGAAAATTATTTTTTAATATTAATTTTTACAAAATGAAATGTTAACATTAACAAACATAAGCATTAGAATAAAATATCAACGAATTCCAAGTATTCTTTAGAAAACTGTAAAACTTAATTCGTTAAAGATTTATGGTTAACAAATCTAAATCAAGTTCTAGTTGTACTAATAAAACAATATCAAAAGAATAACTTTTTTACCATAAACGTACAGTCAGTAGGTATTTAGCAGACAAGTAACTTTGATAATTAAAATGAAATTAAAACAAGAAGAAAGAATTACCGTTAATGCATCTAATACAAGAGTCGTGTGCTAAGTCCGTTTTAAAGCGTTTAAATGAAAGTTAACATTATCGCTTTGATGATAAATAAAGATCATAAAATGAAGACACTCTATTAACATTTGCAACACAACAACAAAATCAGCAGCTGCTGTAAACATAGAAAAAGAAAATAAATTAACAGTCAGTAGTTGTATGTTTCTGTTCTATTTATCATTAATCAAATTAAAACTCATTAAAACTTTTTTTAAACAGTTTAATACAAAAATTGAAAAAATAACAAACAGAAAAAAATGCAGCAAAAGAAAATTAAATTTGTAATGAAAATGAAATGAAAAATATTCGAAAGATTGACTCTAGTGCATTTGATTTTAAGAAATAAAGTGAATTGAATTACAAATGAGTTTTCACGTTGCAGTTGCTTTGAACAACTTGTTGCTGTAAATGAAAGTTGTATTGCCTAATAAATGTGCCCCCCTGGAGTCTTGTTTTTCAAGAAGTAAATTTTAAATTGCAATTGTTGGCATTTATTTTTTATTTTTTTTTAATTTTTTGTTCAGGACATTTTAAAGGAAATTTATATTTATATTTGCTGGTGAACAGCTTTAGTCATCAGCTTCCGGGGGAAAGGTAAAATAAAAGTAACAGCAATTGTTAAACATTTAATTGAATAAACAATAAACAAAATTATAAAGACTTTTAATTGTTTTGCAAATTGTAAGTGAATATATTTGCTACACAGACATAATTAGTTGTGTTAACCAAAATTTGTGGTAATTGTAAGAGGTTTTCGTGCCACTTTGTGTAATTTTAGGAAAGTCTTGATGTATAGTCATCAACGGGCTTGCAAATGATCTGTGTGTATAAGACAGTATTTTTCAGTATTTTTTTAAAACAATTTAAAAAATAAATTTTTTTCGAACTCTGGGATCTCATTTTTCATTACATATTTGGTATACACGTATGCCAAATTGGCATGTTTTGCGCTCAATAGGAAAGAATATAATCCTGATTTCACCAAACTTTAAAATATCGACTAGGTGAAAATCCTAGTCCCCTCAATGCAAATCCCTTATGGAACTCCAACTTGAATCCCTTAGGCATTCCAAGTTCGGCATATTACCCACTTTAGAGTGTTCGCGTTTAATACGTCCAAACGCAAGACATTGACAAAGGTAATGTTTAAAAGTCTCTTCCTTTTCCTCCCATGCCCCACATGTCGTTTGATCCGACAGTCCCATGCGAGCTAGATGAGTTCTTATCTCCATGTGACCCGTTATTACACTATTTAATCGCCTAAGTGTTAGTCTACCCAGTTTCAGAATCTCCTTCGATTTCTCAAGATACGGGTCACCCCATAGTATGTTTGCTGCTTTACTGACATTTCTATTTGACCATTTCCTGACGTGTTCCTCCATCGCTCAAACTTTAAGTTCATTTCTGAACTGCTGAAAGCGTTTTTTCCAATTTTATGTCATTCAAAAATGATCTTATTTCGGAAAATTTAAATTTAAAATTATCTTACGTAAACTAGTAGTTAACCTCAAGGCAGGTACGGATCCAACTTACGGGTTTTGAAGGGTGTATGTTGATTATTGTTTTCATTAAAATATATGAATTACTTTTTGAAAATATATTTTTCCTTCAACTTGTGATCCGCTCTTCCTTCAAGAGCCATCGACTTTAAGAAACAGTTAAAAAAATGACCCAAACTTTCGGCAACAAAAGAGATTAACAAAATTTCTTCATAGGTTTAGCAATACTTTTCTAGTAAAGGTTTAGTAATTTTTTTCGAATTTTAATTTTTTTGGTATTCGGTTGGTAGAAGCTGAGAAAAAAGTGGAAAAATACTAGAACCTGAGATCAATGGATTTATCATACTTAAAAAACCGCCTGCACATGCCGAATATATAACGTGAAATTTTTGTGCGGTTTGTCTTATACTTTATATTCGAAGATGTATGATAAACTATTTTTCGCTTGTAAGGTGGTACGCCCTAAGGTACAGATAATAGCGTTTTAAATGGAAGAGTACATTGCTCAAGTAATCTTCACTGATTTGTTAGCAAGGAGACTCCCTTTTCAAATCTCTATTTTAATTTTGCACAAATGCGGTTGTTGCTTAAGCAGCCATACAATAAACGAAATTTCACTAACTCTTAACCTGTCACCTGCAGGCCTACTATGTTAGAGTTTATATATCTCTTGATTGGCAACACCTTATTGTATTTGATGATTTTGTAACCGTTAGGATTTTGAAAATAAAAAACAAATGTGCAAAAGTAGATGAAATATTTATTTCGGATGATAAACTAATGCATGACAGTTACTTTTGGAAGGCTATTTTATGCAAACTTTCGTCTCGGCTACGTCCGTACGTGAGCTCAAGTTTTGGCATACTTTTTTAGCATTTAATCCACTCACCAATGGTAGCTGTGATTTTTTTTTTTTACGGCTAGAATTGTGCTTGCCTACGAAATCAGTATTTTGCAACTTTCTGACATGTTCTACCATCGATAAAACTTTAAGTCCACTTTCGAACCTCTGAGAGGGTTAAGCATTGTCCATGTTAATGATATTCAAAAACTATCTCATTTTAGATAATTTGCCATCTTCACTGTTTCTCATTATGCTGTAATTGACTGGTAACCATATTATCTTTAGTTGTTCACAGTTTCAATGAAGTTTATATCACTCTGGCATTGTAGAACAATTCGAGACTTAGCTTCTTCGTTTGTTAGGGTCTTGATAACTGGTTTACTATCCGTTAAATTCATTTCGAATCTTCGTTATCAGTCTTTTTCATCTGTTTAATGCCTTCCGTAATTGCTATAATCTCAGCCTGGAAAACAGCATTGTGATCTGGTTCACAAAAGTATTTACATCTGTTTCGTTTAATACTTCCGGGATTGGCATTTTATTTAATAAAGAAAATTGGTGTAAAATTTGGTCACAACAGCCTGATAAGTCTTTTCGGTAAGTCAATTGAGACGATCATAAAATCATTTTGCATACGAAACACATTTTTTTACAAATTTTTAAAATAAAATTAATGATTTGCAAGCGTTGTTCGTATATTAGTCTATTAATGGGGAATTAAGAAACCCTACTGGTATTGTTGGCATTGCCACATGTTACGAATATTTTATTTTACACTGAAAGAAATAGCTAAAAATCACCCTTTACAAGAAAAAAAAAATTATATTTAAAGCTGAATAAATTAATCCCATATTTATAATCGATTTTTAATTTCTCAAAGGTTTATTGAATAATTTAAAAAATTTCTTTTATAAATTTAAAAATTTATTATGAATATAAACGGAAATTTTAAAGTTAATGTTATGTATTCTAAATAAAATCAATTTATTTGGAATTTTTACAAAAAATTGTTATTATAAGTAAATACAACAACTACTATGAAAATTCCTCACAATTTAATTTCTCTTGGAATATGGAACAGAAGTGGTTATTAAAATGAATTTGCCGATATTTAGTCATCTAACTAATACGTTCTTCTTAAACGTCAAATGCAATCGTGTACAGAACAGTCATTTTATGGTAATTAAAAAAAATTCACACAATAAAGAAACATTTAATAACTCTTTCTCTAACTTATAAAATTTTAATTTATCGACATTTTAAATTAAAAAACAACATTCTATAGCAACACTCAATTGAAAGTTAAAAGCAAATAAGTGTTATTGTTATGAAACATAATATGATCGCAACTTCAAGCAAAATTGATTTTAAACAATCCCATAATTTAAGCTTTGGCAGCAACTTTAAATAATGTCATTTTAAGTTTTTTCTTTTCATTTCACCAAAACAACACAAACATATTGGCTGGTTTACAAAATGTATGGAACTTTAATGAAAATATGGCAGCATTGTTAACAAACGTTTGAATAGCAGAATGCCATGTTCACACGGCAATATGAATCTCGTGGTTCGCTCTCTGAATCTCGAATGCGAACCCTACCGTTCAGACGATAGTTCCTTGTTTCACTTTGATTTTTTTTTTCAATTATTAATCGCGGCTTTTTCTTTTTTCTGAGGTTTATTGGAACACAGTCTTTAATTGAAATCATTCTTCTACACTTTAAAATATGTTTCACTATTTCTCTTTTTTCCATTTTAATTTAAATATATATGTTTACACACAATATTTTTATACCCTTCACACAGTGAAAAAGGGTATATATAGGTTTGTCATTCCGTGTGAAATTTCTACAATTTTCATTTCCGACCCCATAAAGTATATTTTTTCTGAAAGCTTATGAATAGGGGAGTCGATTAAGCTCTGTCAGTCTGTTAGTCTGTCCGTCTGACCGTCCGTCCGTGTGTATGTTGAAATCAACTTTTTGAAGCCCCCCGACATAGGTTGGACCCGGGTAAGGTATTAAAATATCAGAAATATTCGGGAGTAGATCGGTATTGAAAATAAGAAACATCGGTACATACACAACTGATATATGAGCAAAAACCCACGACCACCTCGATTTTTTTTTCACAAAAACAACATTACTACAACAACATACATACATACAAACGTGTATACTGGTTAGAGAAAACGTGGCATCGAATCCCAACTGAGCCAAAAAAAATTTTTTTTTAATTTTTTTAAAAATTTTTTTATAATTTTTTTTTTTTTTTTTATTTAATATATTATTTATATTTATATTATTATTTTTTTTAATTTTTTTTTATTTTTTTTTTAATTTTTTTTTTTATTTTTTATTTGTTTTGTTTTATATATGTATATTATATATATAATATTTTTTTTTTTAGTTTTGTTGTTAAATTTTTTTTTTTAAATTTTTTTTTTTTTCGTTTTTTTAACATACATACGTGTACGTATTTCATATGGGATGAATGGTGATACAAGCAACTGTTATTGCATGACTACACGTTGTGAAGGGTATATAAGATTCGGCATGGCCGAATATAGCACTCTTACTTGTTTTGTTTTCCTTTGTTTATGTTTTGTTTTTGACAGCCAGTACAGATAAATTAGCAATTTTTTGTTATCAAAATTGGAGATGATAATAAATTCTTCGAGATTCGCAACAAGATTCAAAATGAACCATGAAGATTCGCTCTCAAAATTTTGTATTGCGAATCTTGTAGACTTAATCAAGATTCGGCCGCGAACCTTGAATGAGAGAGCGAACCTCGAATTTTGCTGTCCGTGTGAACATGCTATAAGACAATGTAAAACAAAAAGCGATTCTCTTTTACAACTGCTTTCTAAGAAGAGTTTTAAATATCATTTAGTACGAGAAAACTTGTAAGCCACAGTTCTTTTAATTCATTTAATTTGAAAAAATTCCTTCTTTATTAATAAAAATATATTTTTCAAGAAACATTTATAAAATGTATACATTTGAGGAAGAGTTGTTTAGTCATTGTCGATTTGGAGTATGTGTTTTACGTAAGGTAAGTATGTGTTATACGTTTATATATAAGTATGTATGTTTAACGGTGTTAACTTTTTGTACACTAAATTTTGGGTATGATAAATCTCACACTTCTCCGTGTTTAAAAATATGCTTGCAAAGGAGTATAAAGTCATTTCTCTACGCTTATATAGAGATTTTCGATTTATTATAGCAATAAAAAATAGAAATTATTTAGTTTTATGAAAAAAATTTATAATTTTATTACTTTATACATAACGAAGTAATAAACAGTTTAAAGCCATTACTTTCCTCTGGGTGTGGTCTAATGAAAAAAGACATTTAACATTAGCTTAGAAATGAGTTTAGAATTTTTAGATTTTATTCGTATAATTTTTTTTAAAAAAGAATGAGTCATTTAATAGTTTAACCACAATAACATTATTAAAATATTTGTATGTTATCATAATCTCTAAATAACTTTTTAAAAACAACAGGAAGAAATCATTTAAAACCCCCTATTCTTCTATGGAAAAACAAAAAAAAATAATTTGTATTAATCCCGATCAAAAAAAAAAAAACAAAACAAAAATACGAAATTACATTTTTACCGCAAATATCCGTTGTTACTGTAAGTATTTTAAAGATCTGCCAGAGGAATTTACAAAAAAAAAAAGTATCTCAACAACAATTATTTTAATACCTTTTAACCCAAATACTAAAACTGCAATAGCAACTTATCATGTCAAAATACACATACTTTACCATAAACTAAACTAAATGTTGCTGACATATGGGGGGCTTTTTTGAGTTTGAGGCATAAAATCGAAAAAAAAGAAAAAACGCAAACTTACACACAATGCAGAAAAAGCAGTAAAAAAATGAGTTAAAAAATTAAACAATTTGTAAACGTTTAATGTTTTAAGAAAGTAAAATGTTTTCTTTATGCCGCTGCAGCCCAGTTTAAATGAACAGTTTTTCTAAATATTTGTATACAGTTACTGACTTACAATCTCAAACAAAAGTAAATGTACAGAAAATATTAAATTATTTATCTCTTGATAAAAAACTGTAAGCTAAATTTTGACTGTAATTTAGTATCTCACACCTATAACTTTCCAAATACATATGAGCTATAACTATGCCAAACTTTGTATATCCCCGTAAGAAAGGGTTGCCAGACGGACTGGAATGGCCTGGATTGCCCAGTTTATTAGGTCTTGTACAGTTACCAGCTAAAATGCAATTTGGCCAGTTAAAGAAGAATTTCTTTAATTTTGGAAAATAAATTTTATTTTAATTTTTTGGGTTAATCAATTTTTTTTTGTAATTAGAAAAGTGGGCATTGCCACGCTCATAAAGAAAAAGTTTTTAGCCTTTCACTTGATATTCGATTAAAATTTAGAATGCGATTAAAATTCATGAAGGGGCGTAGCAACGCGCGCCGGGATTGGCTAGTACTAAATATATATAAAAGTGAAACTCTGTGTGTGTGTGTGTGTTAGCTATAGACTCCGAAACTGTAAAACCGATCGGACTTAAATTTTGGCAAGTTGTTGTACACATACCGGGGAGTGTTTATGGATGAAAAAAAGTGGGCGGGGCCACGCCCATAAAAAATTAGTTATCAGTTTTAGCAACTTGCACTTGACTGATTTTTCTGAAACTTTGTATACGTATCGAACTGTCATGGCTAAATAATTTCGTGCTAAGGAAAGTGGGCGAGGCCACGCCCCTAAAAAAGTTTTATTTTTGAGGTACTTGCACTAAACCGATTTTTCTGAAACTTTACACACATATTAAGCTGTCGTGACTTTATAATTTTGTGATTAAAAAAGTGGGTGGGGCCACGCCCATAAAAAAAGGCTACAATTTTGAAGTACTTGTACCAGACCGATTTTTCTGAAGCTTTGCAGACATATTGAGCTGTCATGACTTAATAATTTCGTGATTAGAAAAGTGGGCAGTGCCACGCCCATAACAAAAGGTATAATTTTGAGGTACTTGCACTGGACCGATTATTCTGAAACTTTGCACACATATTGAGCTGTTATGACTTTACAATTTCGTGGTTAGAAAAGTGGCCAGGACCACGCCCATAAAAACAATTTTAATTTTGAGGTACTTGCACTGGTCCGATTCTTCTAAAACTTTGCACACATATTGAGCAGTTATGACTTTATAATTTCGTGACTAGAAAAGTGGGCAATGCATTTCGATTCCTTAAGGGGCGTAGCAACGCGCGCCGGGTTTGGCAAGTACTAAATAGAAAGCAGAAAAATGTGTATTTTACTTATACAATTGAGCTCGCGAATGTATAAAAAGATGTATTTTCTTTTAAACATTGATTATTACCTTTATTTTTTACATCAGTGACAACTTTTAACCAAAAAAATGTCTTTTAAAATGATCAACTCTAGAATTTTTTACCCAATTGTCCAGTTGGTACCAACACAACTAATATAACAACATGAAACAGCTGATCGATTACAACTTGTAATTTAGAATTGAACATTTGAAAATAAGTACTAAATCCATACTTTAAAAAATTGTTAATATTATTAAAATTTATATAACATACTGCCGGCAACGTAGGCATTCACCCTTTATCTGTTTGGCGAAGGCAATATAAGACGACATCGTTTTTTTGTCGTTTGTTGTAAATCCGTATTCTCGTTGGCAATATTGCCATTTATTGATGACTGTTAATACATGTTTGGTATTTTGTAAAAAAAATTTGATGTTGATGTTGCCTTAAATTGCCGTTGATATTGTCGTTTGTGTTTTTGGTGTCGTCTTGTGTATAAACTAAAATTTAACAAGAACGAAGAAATTAAAATTAAAAATGGACTAAATAAAATTACAAACCCCAGCCAATTTAAAAAATTAGTGGTAGAGTTGGTAAAAAATCCATCACTTGCCAGAGGTTTTCGCCGAGACACTGTTCCTACTAATTTTAAGGACATTTTGATTTTAATTTATTTTAATTTTTTTTTAATTTTTTTTTCATTTCATTTCAATACACCCTTTTATTTTTTTCACCAAATTTTTATTTTGATGGCAACAATTTTACCAAAAGACTCAGATATTAGATATGTGTTTTATATTTTTTTAACATTATCGATAAACTGGCAACGTCGTCATAAGACTTTTAGAGAATAACAAATTAGTATAGATGTTGTGTTAAAATGATATTGCCTCAAAATCATCGATGATGTTGCCGTCGCCAAACAGAAATATTCGAGGTTCATTCATTCAAGAATCGCGACCGAATCTTGATTAAATCTACAAGATTCGCCATACAAAATTTCGAGAGCGAATCGTCATGATTCATTTTGAATCTTATTGCGAGTCTGGAAGAATTTACTATCATCTCCAATTTTGATAACAAAAAATCGCTAATTTATCTATACTGTCGAAAATATCAATAAACAACGGAAAACAAACAAAAAAAAAAAAAATATTAAAATATTAAAAATATATTAAAAAAAAAGATCATCACAAAATAAATATTTAAATAAAAATGGAAAAAAGAGAAATAGTGAAACGTATTTTAAAGTGTAGAAAATGCCTTCAATAAACCTCAGAAAAAACAAAATGCCGCCTTAAATAATTGAACAAAAAATACAGGGCTCGCATTCCAGATTCAGAAAGCGAACCACAAGATTCATATTGCCGTGTGAGCATGGCTTAACCTGGGGTCTCCACGTAGCAATATTACATACCGCAATTGTCAAATTTAATTGCGTTCATAGAAATTGCAAGTTGTAGACCGAAAATTGCCATATGTAGCAATTTATTGCGCAATCATTGCTCTGCTAATTGCTTGAGCAATTTTTATTAGCTGTCAAAATCGTTTAATTTTCTTTGAATTTTATGTTTTTCCTTGCAGAAACAAAGGAAAATTAAAATAATTTTACCTGATAATAATTAAGAGTGAGGTATTCCAAAGAAACTCATAAAAGTTAAAACAAAAATATTAAATTATAAAAATAAATTATTTGTGTCGTGTTCTCCACCCAGTGAAAATAAACATACCTTAGCAATAAAGTGCCGTTATTCTGTCGACGTTTTTGCTTATGCTTAGCAATGAAAATTGCTACGTGGAGACCCAGCGTAAGAGTGATTTTGTCATATAAAGCTTATCTAATAGACCCAATGAATGCATTCTGCCTTTAAAGGTAAATACAAAATAAGTCAACATATGTAAAAGAAAAAGTACTTTTCGTATTTTTTTATTTCTTGTTTAATTGCATTTTATTCATTCATTTAATAAAACTTTTAATTACATTTTGCTTTAAGGTTATATTTCCAGGGTCCGCAGTTATGCTTTTGATAAAATTAAATTATAATTGATTTAAATTGTATAACAACTTAAACGACTCCAAACTCTCCAACGACCTTTGGGTCAATCGTTCATAGAAGATGAACTTTGTGAAATAGCAATAACAAAGATAACTTTAAAGGTATGCATAAACTCACTTTATTTAAATTAAAGTACCACACAAGCTCTTTAGTTCAATTTTAATTTTCAGTTTTAATTTTTTTTTTATATTTTGTCATTTCTTACTCCAGTTGAAGTTCACAGCTTAAATCAGTGTTCTTGGATTTACGTGTTTGAGTACATATTCGTTTCTTCATTTTAAAGAAGATCAACGACACAAGTCACATAGTATCTACGAGTACGCATTTGTCTTTGTTGTTATTTCGGTACGCTGATACATACAAATTGTACTCTGTTTATTAAGTTGTTCTTATTTTCTTATTTATTTTCGTGTAGTCTTGTCTTTCTTATTGTCAGTGCCACTTAATGCAATGCAGAATTTTTAAATACATACTGTTGGGTATTTCTGTGGCAGTTGTCACTGTTGTGATAGAATTTAATTTATGTGTTTAAAGAAACTAGAGTTTGGGATTAAGTACAAAAGGTACTTTATGCGTCAGTTCTTAACTTGGATTTATAGAAGAGAACACCTGTTTTAGTGTATACATACTTATTTCGGGAGGTTAAAAAAAATTAAAAAATATAATTGAGTTATAATATTTTGCAAATAGAAGAGCAATATTATGTCAGAACACAAAAAAAATGTTTGTATAGAAGTAAAAACAAATGCATATCGATGCCTTACTTCCTCAACCTCGTAACTTAAAAAATACGGTTTTGACTTTTTCATATCAAACGATTGTTTTATGCTTTAATTAAAAAAGATTAGTATATTATTACTACTAATAAATACAATTAATTCCAATTCCTTAATAATTGCATTTAAACTTTTAACCAAATACCGAAATATAAAAAGATGAACCGTTTTTTTTTTCTCTCCTGAAAAATTTTATTTTTTAAGATACGAGGTTGAGGAAGTAAGGCAACGATATTTATGTACGTACATCAACAAAAATAAAAATTTATTTAAATGTTTTTTTTTCATACCAACATAAATATAGTACCGATTTTTTCTTTTTTGGTTATCTAAAATTCTCCATTAAGTAAAATTTATTTTTAAAATTTTTTTGTAAAATTTAATATAATTTTTTTTATAAATTTAATATAATTTTTTTTTATAAATTATTTTTTTATAAAGAAGTATAAATAAAAATTTTATACGAAAAGAGAACTTACCAATAGAGAAAATCAATCAAAAATTTGCTACAGATGGGACATAGTCTATCTATAAAGAAAAACATTTATGGAAATTTTAGTATAAAAAAATTTCAAATAGGAAATTTATTACAAATTAATTAATAATCCTTCCTGATTCTTATGAAATAAATTATAAGAATTTTTTTCCTTGTATAAAATATAATACTTTTTCACAGTGAAATAAATTTGCTATTAATTGAAAAATAATTGAGAACTTAAAATTTCGCGAAATTATTAATAAATTACTAAAAAAAAAACAAATGAAAATTTCTTCTTGATTTTTTGTTTGAGGAACTTTTTGATTTAAATAAATATTTTTTTTTATCTTATTCAGGCTTGAGTTCATTTATAATTTTTCTTTTAAATGAAAAAATTTAATTATGACAATGAAAGAATAATCTGCTAAAGTATATTTTTGCCGACATAAGCTGAGTGTAATACATTTTCGTAACCAGCTATAAGTTCATTATCAGCACTCTTTAATCGGTAATTACGTATATCACTCTATCGCGAACAACAGCAATGTTTTCCGCAGAACGAACTGGGCGAGCATTTACAGGTGTTTTTACATTTCCAACAGATTCGTTTCGCTTAAATTTGTGCACAATACTTCCAATTGTGGATTCATTTAGTCGATTATTCTGACAAAAAAAAAATCACAATGTGCACTTTGATTTGAAAGTCCATTTGCGTAAAAGGCTTTAATAATCTTAAAGCGCTGCTCAACTGTGTACCTCCATGGTTGAATCTGTCAAACATTGAAACAAATGAATGTCAGATTAAATTTGGGCGAAAACTTGACGTTAGGGTGTGACTCACTCACAATTAACATCGTGGATTATGGTTGGACCACCCTTTACAATTAATGATTATTTTTGGGTTTAAAGTAGGCGTATAACAACTATTTAATTTGGATGGAGTTTATCTGAAATGTTTTGAATACAAAAATTCTCAGGTCCATACAATTCGTATGAAACAAGCCGAAATACCGCGGTGGCAACGCTTTGCAATTTGAAAATTCAATTTTGACAAAGCGTTAGGTATGGAAGTTGGCTGCAGTACAACTGTTTTTGTTTTTTCTTTTACTTTTGTAATTGTTAAAAAGTAAAGCCATTTTAGCTATTTTCAGGTTAATCTAGCGAATTTATTTCAAGTTGGTGAGTTTTATTAAAAAAATACAAGTGAAAATTACTGTTCATTACACAACGTTGACCCTCTTGTTTAGGTTTGTCACCTCAGCATTACCGCTCAGCGGAATATTACGCAACGCCTGCCGCTCTTGTAAGTGGGTGTAAAAGTGGGCATGTTAATTTTTTTTTTGTTATTTCCAAAAGAAAAAAAAAATTAAGAAAAAAACATTTACAAAATTTTTTACTCAAAATTATTTTTATAAATTTGTAAAAAGTTTAATGAAAAGTTTAAAATAAGAGAAAAAATTTTAAGGTTAAAAAAATATTTTTGGGAAATATTTTATCAAAAATTTATTATGTTGAAAAAAATTTAATAATTTTAAATAAAGGAAAAAAATTTTTTAAGAAAAAATTATCATTTTACTAAAAAAAATATCTGTAAATAGTAAATTTTCCGAATATGTATTTATGTAACCTTCACTAGAGTTTTTCCCATTTAAAAAGGCATCATATCATGTTTTATGCCATAATCTTAACATTTCTTTGAAAACTTTAAGGTATTTATGTTCCACAATTTATAATTCAAAGTTTGAGTTAAATTGTTTATATTACAAATATTCACACATTCACACATTATTTACTCACGATAATGATAATCATTATATTAATGATTATGATGATATGAATAGTTTAATAAAAATAAATAAAAATATTCCAGTGTATCTACGTTTTAAAGCAGTATTTCCCAACAAGGCATGTTAGGCCAAAAATTTTTCTTTTCATAGAAAATGTTTGATAAATTCTCTGTTACTGAAAAAGAACTTAAAAATTCTTTATTAAAAAAAATTTTTTTAAAAACTGTCTGTGTATAAGGTATTTAAACAAAATAAATAAATGAGTTTTCAAAAAGTCTGTTCATAGACTTTTTATTTTCCAAAAGATTTTTACAATATTTTGGAATTGAAAAAGTTATAAAACAAAAAGTTAATCTTTTCTTGCGAAACCCTGCTTTGAAGTGTTTGACTTAGTGAGTGAGTTTTCACTATATTATTCTCTGTACTTAATGCTAAAAGTGTTGCGTTGCTACTATGGAACAATGTATTATTGTTGGCGTTGCTGTTGTTGTCATCGTACTAAGATGATGATGGAATGTTCATTTAACTGCAAGTACCACATTATTGACTTAAGAATGTGGTTCGCATTGTAAACTGTTTTTACGCTTGTTCATTCCCTCACATACTACACGTCACTACACTACATACATACACTTTTATACATAAATACAGTGGTTCCCCAATTAAACGAACAATTGATTGTCAGCCTTGCTCGTTAAATTGAAAAATTCATTAAATCCAGTACCTACTAAACAAAAAATATTTATTCATTTAACAACATATTAAAAAGGCTAGACATATGGTATAAAATTCAATTAATTTAAAAAGGAATTATTTAAAGAAAAACTACAAAATAAAAGTATTAAATTTAAGAAACTTGCTTTTGAAGTTTGTTTTTGTGATTTTTTTTAACTTTTTCCGATCGCTTTCCCTTGAAGCTTTTGTAAAATTAATGTCTTAGAGATATGGATATTATTTTTCTGTTGCCACTGAATACATGCATCAATTGTATAATGTTAGCAACTGTTTGTCTGACTACTGCAGGGTCTATTTATACAGGTAGCGGTGTTAGCTTAGCTGAATATTTTTTTGGTGTGAAAATGAAAGAAATTTCAGTCCCGGAAATTGTCAAACTCCATAGATAAAAAAGAGAGACAAAAAATACTCTTTCTCTCATGTTATTTGATTACACTATGGACTACTCCATCTATTTGCAGAAATTCAAGCTAAAATAAATTTCACTTATATTTTTTTTATATTATTTTTATTTGTTTATTTTATCAATACTGAATTGGGTTTTAATTCCTTAAACACAGTACCTAATGGTAAAAAATTGCCAGTTCGTTTAATCGCGAATTCTCTAAATCAAAAGTGCGTTAAATCGAGAATCCACTGTACATTACACATGTTGTTGTTGTTTTTTGTGCAAATTAACAAATAAGAAATAAAAGAAAATTCTAACTACAAAATATTTTTATATAATTTACAGAAATGGTATTAAATAAAACAAGAAAATATAATAATAAATCCAATTGATCGCAAGAAAATTTCTAAAAACTAGTTGGAAAAATATCTTTTTTTTTCGTTTAAATGTTATAATTTCTGTTATAACGTTACGTTTAAAATTTATATTTACAAAGCTTTTATTATAGATAGTTGTTAGTTGTTGTTTCTTTTGCTGTTGTTGTTGTTGTGCTCCTTCAAAGAAAACTTTAATATTAATTACCACTAAATAGCTAATGAGCTTTTAAGTTATTTGTTGTTTGCTTTGCCTTTTTTTTTGTTTTGCCTCTTAATACGGCCTACTAATTAAATGTTTCTAAGCAATTAATTAAATAACAACGAAGTATGAAATGTATATACATAAATATTTTTAAAACAAAATTGTGGTCAAGGTGTGCTTTCTCCTTGACTTATTTATTAAGGCTCTTAAAACTTAATGTTTCAGTTATTAAAAAGGTCTCAGATTTAGAAATAAGTATTTACATAGTGGTATGACAAAATTTGTAAGAGTAGACAATTTTTTTTTTGAAAAAATTATCATTTATACAACAAATAGGCAGTTCAGTACAATTTTCTTTGCCGTTTGTCAAGCAAATTTGACAAAATGTCTGGGTAATTTGATTATCTATATATATAAAAGTGAAACTCTGTGTGTGTGTGTTAGCTATAGACTCCGAAACTGTAAAACCGATCGGACTCAAACTTTGGCAAGTTGTTGTACACATTCCAGGGAGTGGCAAAAAGTGGGCGGGCCACGCCCATAAAAATTAGTTATCAGTTTTAGCTACTTGCACTTGACCGATTTTTCTGAAACTTTGCACACATATTGAGCTGTCATGACTACATAATTTCTTGATTAGAAAAGTGGGCGGGACCACGCCCGTAAAAAAGTTTTAATTTTGAGGTACTTACACTTGACGAATTTTTCTGAAACTTTACACACATAATGAGCTGTCATTACTATATAATTTCGTGATAAGAAAAGTGGGCAGTGCTACGCCTATAAGAAATAAGTTATCGTTTTTATCTACTTGCACTAGATCGATTTTTATAAAACTTTGCACACATATTGAGTTGTCATTACTATACAATTTCTTGATTAGAAAAGTGGGCAGGGCCACACCCATGAAAACAGTTACCATTTTCAGCCACTTGAACTTGACCGATTTTTCTGAAACTTTGTACACATATTGAGCTATTATGACTTTACAATTTCGTGATTAGAAAAGTGGGCAGTGCCACGCCCATAAAAAAAAAGTTATAATTTTCAGCTACTTGAACTTCACCGATTTTCCTTAAAAACTTTGCACACACATGTTGAGCTGTCATGACTATATAATTTCGTAATTAGAAAAGTGGGAGGGGCCACGACCATAAAAAAAATTATAACTTTGAGGTACTTGCACTGGACCGATTTTTCTGAAACTATGCACACATATTGAGCTGTCATGACTATACAGCTTCATGATTAGAAAAGTGGGCAGAGCCACGCCCAATAAAAAAAGTTATAATTTTTAGCTTTTTGCACTTTGTATTCAATTTAAATTCAGAATGCATTACCATTCATTAAGGGGCGTTGCAACGCGCGCCGGGCTTTTCTAGTTGTATATAAATATCAATCAGAGATTGGCATTGTTCAGCTGAGCGAAAATTCGTATTAAGGAAATCCCCTCACAATCATTACTTTATCACGTAATAAATAAGTAATGATATATATTTAGCTTAATGTTTATTTAAAAATTATTGGTTAACACAGAAAATTAAAATTTGTGTGAATGTACAAAGGAAGTGTAATATGTTCTAATTACATTCATTTAATTTATAACTCGATATAATGCATCAAGAAGTTCGTATTGCATTTTTATTCGAAGGCAAGTTTTAGAAGAGCTCTTTATTGGAAATACGACATAATTTTAAACATAAGTATATAGTACATATATAAAACTATTATTTTTTCGTATTGAATGTAACGATTCTTAAAACAAATTCATGGTACATCAAAAATAACCAAAAAATCGTAAAAAAATCGCTATATCGCCAGATCGAAAATTATGACGCCAAACTAGTTTTCAAATAGGCAGATCTGACAATCCTGGTTACAGCGTTTGTTTTCTTGCTTATGTCAATTGAATACTATGTACTGATACTGAAAGTAATTCACTATATTCCATAGCTTTTGCAGAATAAATTTTAATAATAAATTTTAAAGAATTTTTATATGCATATTTTATTATTTTAACCTTGAGCTTTTTAAATAACTAAAAATAATAATTATACTCTACAAAAAAAAAAAAAAATAATAAAAAAATAACCACCAAGCTACCAAGTTATAAGCAAATTAAAAAAAATCTACCAAGGTGGCATCCATGGTCGTCAAACCAAAAAATTAAACTGAGTGGAACAGCATACACTTGCATATAAATAGGAGACAGTGATGAGGAGATTGAATAAAAAGACAGAACATTAAAAATTTTTTAAGGCAAAGTTTGTACAATTAAAATTTTCCTTAATCTTATGCAACAATTTTATATGTAACCCTTGAGGTAATAACACTTGCCCACTTGTAAAAGCAAACATCATCTATTAATTATTCTAGTCTCTAACAGTTAGATAAAGCATCTCTTATAAATATTTATCGTCAATGTCTTGTACATAAGTATGTTAATTTCAACTCAATTAGTATTCTTTAGAAATTCAATTATTTAAAAGCTTTAGCTACTTAAAGTTGCCATTGTTATTGCAAAACTATAAAAAAAACTAATTTTAATTTAATATCATTTCTACACTGATTTCTGTATTATTTTGATTCTCGCTAAATAAACAAATAAAATAAACAGCAAATTTTATTTAAAATTCTACTCTTTCTTATGCTGCACATTAACCTACTACCACTTTAAAGTACGTCATATGTATTTGTTATATATATGCTGGCCATTATTTCTTTTAATAAAATATATAAACAATGTATGCATGTTGTGTTTTAAACAAAAAATAAACAAAGAATTATTACAAATTTCTTCTGATAATGTTTAACCAATGTGAGTGTTCTTGTGTATTTGGCTAGTAAATATTTGTAAAATATTTTTTTGCCTTTTTACTAAGGCAATGCCTTTTCCCAATCTTTTTTAAAACCATGACGCATAAAAGAGATAAAATTATGAAAACTTTTCTTTAGAGATAAAATTTTGAAAAATTTTCTATAGAGATAAAACTTTTAAAAATTTTCTTTAGAGATAAAATTTCGAAAAATTTTCTTTAGAAATAAAATTTTAAAAAATTTTCTATAGAGATAAAATTTTAAAAGATTTTCTATAGAGATAAAATTTTGAAAAATTTTCAATAGAGATAAAAAATTTCCTATGGAGATAAAATTTTAAAAAATTTTTCTATTGAAATAAAATTTTGATAAATTTTCTATAGAGATAAAATTTTGAAAAATGTTCTATAGAGATAAAATTTTGAAAAATTTTCTATAGAGTAAAAATTTTGAAAAATTTTCTTTAGAGATAAAATTTTGAAAAATTTTCTATAGAGATAAAATTTTGAAAAATGTTTTTTAGAGATAAAATTTTGAAAAATTTTCTTTAGAGATAAAATTTTGAAAAATTTTCTTTAGAGGTAAAATTTTGAAAAAATTTTCTTTAGAGATAATATTTTAAAAAATATTCTAAGAGATAAAAATTTTGAAAAACGTTTTTTAGAGATAAAATTTTGAAAAATTTTCTAAAGAGATAATATTTTGAAAAATTTTTTATAAAAAAAATTTTTAAAAATTTTTTATAGAGATAAAATATAAAAAAATTTTCTATAGAGATAAAATTTTGAAAAATATTTCTAAACGTCTTTTGTTTTAAGCTCTATAGAGTTAAAAACACTTAAACTGCCCCCCTTGCAATTTAGACTCCACATTGGGACTCACTGTCTTGCCATTTGAAGTAGTCAATAAAAAAAATTACTTGGAATGGAATGTATAAAACAATAAATTCTTCTTTTTTTTGCAGAGCGATTGTTTTCATTTCTTCAATTCTTTTGTGTTTGACTAATGAAGAAACATTTATTCATACGGTTTTTGTTTAATGTTCTAAAGATTTCCAAATGAAATTTTTTACTTCTTAATTTTGGTGTGCTTAAAACCTGCCCGTTGGTTTGAGTAACTTCTTTTTGTGCGTTTAATATTTTATTATTTTTTTTTTAACTTTTTTTGTTTTATATAATACTCTACACCACTATAACTGGAATTGACTTATGCGTTGTTCTAAAATTATAACATTGAAAAAAAAAACATTTCACATTCATCTATAAGTACAATATATCGATCGTCTTATCATTATTTTCTGAGTCGAATAGGCAATGTCTGTCCTTAAGTCTGTAAGACGGGTTATGAAATAAAACTAGACCATGTCTATCCTTTCGAATGTCTGTCTATATAAACTTTGTAGTAGAAGTTCTGATTAAAATTTTAAAAATATGTTTCGAAATGTACATGAGAGCCTGATTAATCGTTGTAAACGCTTTTTTAGCCCCAATATAAAAAGTCCCTCGACTTTGGAATTAAACGTTCAAAAATAAATTATTCACAAATATTTATATATAACTAAAACTGAAGGAAATTATTTTTATATTGGTTTGAAATATTGAAAATTTGGCTATTTATTGCTTTTAGCTTTCTCCAAAATCATCTTAACGCTAACAAAACGTTTAAATATTATGTTTTGAAGAAATTTTTTATTACAAGTATGTTTTATAGGAATTTAAATCTCCCTATTGAATTTTGTAAAAGTGTTCTTATTAAAAATTTGTTAAAATATTTGATTCGATAAAAATTTGTCATGAATCTTTCAGGCAGATTTGGTAATGATTGCTTCTAGTTTCTAATGGCCACTCAGGAATATCAGCCAAACTCTTATTACGCTTTTCAAAATAGATATATAAGTACGATATCAGAATTTTTATAATTTTAGATTTCATTAGACATGAAAAACTTCCATTCGGAAGTGTGAGCGTTGAAATCAACTTTTTGAAGCTCCCATTTATCTGACGGACTCGTGTCTAGTATCAGTTTATCGGAAGTGACTTCAAAAATTTTGGTATTTAAATTCAGCACAATCGCCCATAACTTTCGGAGATATCAGCAGATAAACACGACTGCCTTTTTTGCATATTTTTCCCATAAAAATCAACATTTTCAAATTTATATACACGTTTTCCACTTTTTGTTTTTTACGATATGCTTCTAGGGCAATTTGTAAACAATTTTGAACAATTCGTTCACTAATCGGTAAAGTTATAGGCAAAATTAATTTTTAAATCTATAAATATTTTTTAAATATATGTATTAAGATACCACAGCTTCCAAAAAATTTTTGGATACGCCAAAGACACCAAAGTACAAGCCATAGTCTCAAAAACTATTGCTAAGAAAAACAGACAAATCGGTTAAACAAATTGAGATATAAGCACAAAAAACAAATGTGCGTATTTTTCTTAAATTTACAGACAAAAATTTATGTAGGTGAAATCTTGTGGACAATAGAAAGTATCGCTGCTCTCTGGGTATCAATAAAACGTGTTAACTAACAAAATATAAAATTTCATAAGGAAATTAAAAATTAATGATAGCCACAACTACAAAATGGCGTACAATACATTTATATATGGGCCAAATCTAGTAATTAAAAATTTACACCCTTCAATCCCTTAAATATTGGTATAAAATGAAAGAGCTTAATCAGTAGAATACATCAAACAATTGGAAAGTTAAAATCTAAAATGATGTCCCAAATAAAATGGCGGAAATATGGGTTAAATATAGTAATTATGACTGCGTCAACCCCACAATTTTGTTATTAAATGATATTGAATGAAAGGGCTTGACCAGTAGAATACAGTAAACTATGAACAAGTAAAAGCGCTATATTCGGCCGTGCCGAATCTTATATACCCTTCACAACGTGTAGTCATGCAATAACAGTAAATTCACGTATGTATGTTAAAAAAAAAAAAAAAAAAAAAATAAATAAAAAAAAAATTTAAAAAAAAAAATTTAAAAAAAAAATTAAAAAAAAAAATTATTATATACATATATAATATATATAAAACAAAAAAAAATAAAAAAAAATTAAAAAAAAAAAATTAAAAAAAAATAATAATAAAAATATATATAATATATTAAATAAAAAATAAAAAAAGAAATAAAAAAAAATTTTAAAAAAATTAAAAAAAAAATTTTTTATCTCAGCTGGGATTTGATGCCACGTTTTCTCTAACCAGTATACACGTTTGTATGTATGTATGTTGTTGTTGTAATGTTGTTTTTGTGAAAAGAAAATCGAGGTGGTCGTGGGTTTTTGCTCATATCTCAGTTGTTTATGTACCGATGTTTCTGATTTTCAATACCGATCTACTCCCGAATATTTCTGATATTTTAATACCCGGGTCCAACCTATGTCGGGGGGCTTCAAAAAGTTGATTTCAACATACACACGGACAGACGGTCAGACGGGCAGACGGACAGACTGACAGGGCTTAATCGACTTCCCTATTCATAAGCTTTCAGAAAATATATACTTTATGGGGTCGGAAATGAAAATTGTAGAAATTTCACACGGAATGACAAACCTATGTATACCCTTTTTCACTGTGTGAAGGGTATAAAAAGATAAAATCCAAAATGGCGCCCTGAGATATATATATTTTTTTCTGATACCCATCAATATGGGTATGAAATAAAAGGTCTTGACTACATAGTAGAATTAACATACATAAAAATTCAAAATCAAAGATGCCATCAGGAGCTATAAAGCAAAATGGCGAATAACATTAACTAACTATACCCATGTACATGATGATAAAGGGTATTATCGCATTCGCTACAGCCGATTATAGAACTCTCAGTTGTTTTAGTTTGATATTGTATGTAACTTTTTCTTTTACTGTTTTGTTGTTGATTAATATTTTTTGTTAAATTGTTGCTTAATTATTTCTATAGCCGTAAGTTGAACTATTAGTCATTTATTAAAACTCTTTTGTGTCTATATTTTAAAGATCGTATTCGTAGTTTTTTAGAGCGCTTTGCAAGTTGAAAAAAGTGAATTTTAATAAAATATTGAAAACAATATATATTTTTGTTTTGTTTTTGTGCTAAACACATGTTGCTTTAAATATCAAAATACTAATTAGTTTTGTCGGAAACATGTACATACACATTTTTAAGTTTTTTTAAGTAATGCTTTTGTGCAAGTTATCTAAACAGAGTGACTTTATGTAACAAAGCAATTTTATTTAAGTTGTATCAGTGTTATATTGTTGTTAGTTACTCTTAACAGTCAATTATCAACTATTTTTCTTTATTTTTTTCTTGCATTGATTATCTGCTTAATAATTCTACATGCAAACAGAAAAACTCTATAAAGCATGACTAAATGTCTTATGATTAAATGATCATTGTGTTTGCTACAGAGGAAAATTTTTTCAAATGTTTAAATGCAATTTTTCCGCAATTTCCTACATTACTGCAGCAATTTAATTGAAAAAAATAAAATAAATGAAACGAAAAGAAATATCTTTTTCAATTACATACATATTTGCAAAAGCTAAGAAAAAAGATAAAAACAGAATAAAATAAAAAAAAAAATTGAAACTAGAAACTCATTTATATAATTTTAATAATTTACAGCTGCATTTTGTATTGCAACTTGCCACACTAAACCAAACTACAATACATATACGCTTACTTTAAATCGCAAAGCGTTAGCGTCATCAACAGCATCAGCATCCGCATCATCGAAATGATAAACAAGACACAAACAAATATGTGTTCATATGTACGTACAACTACATCATCCGTATTATCATCATAATCTGTATTAACTTCATCATCAGTTAAGCTCGATTAACAAGTGTTTTATTTATTTCATTTATTTACTTCAAGTTGCAATTTATTTCACTTCACTTCATTCCATTTCAAATTTTATCTCCAGAGATCATATAAGAAATATGTTCTTTCAAATGTATAAATTTCTTTGTTTTGTTTTTATTTTATTTGTATTAAAAAAAAATATTTGAATCACTGTTATTGTTATTTGTGTAGATCTTTAACTTCTGGTTTTTGCTTAAATAATTTAAAAGTGCGTGTTCTAAATGCATTTTATAGATCGTCTTTAATACTTGAATGGAGGCATCTATCTGAATGGCACAAAGAAAAATTTATGTAGAATATTGTTATTTTCAATTTATTTAATTGGATTTCAAAACAGTAATTTAAGCAATACACATGAATATTTCTGATATCATCATCATCATAATTGTAGCCAAACACCAGCAGAAAAGTTTTTAAATCAAACAATAATAGTGTTTTTGAAAACTTTATCAGATTAAGAGCAATTTTTTTTGTCTTATTTAATTGTATTTATTTAAACATTATAAATTAATTTAGTAAACGAAATATTTTTGCTTAAAAATAATATTAAAACATATTAAAAGGTTTTAAAATAATTAAAATGTTACTTAAAGGAATATTGTAAAATATTTTTTTTTTAATATTGAAAAAAACAATACATTAATCTTCCCATACATCATGTCTAATAAAACGTTCTTTGTTTTAAAATATTTGATATTAAATATAAACCATACAATGTTGCAATCTTAAAGCAATTTATTAAATTTAATTAATTGCAAAAAATTGCAAATCTAAATTTAATAAAAGGCAGTTAGTACCCACGTCCATGTTAACAGCAAACCAGCCAGCAGAGCACAAACATCTTTTATAAACACTCAACCAATTGATTACATTATAAATACAAGTAAAAGTAACGAACACTTTCACCGAAAAAAAAAACAATTTATTCATAAAAATTCTGAATCATATTTTAGTAAAAAATCAGTTTTATAAACATTTTATAAAACCTTGAAAATTTTTCCAAAGTATACAGAATAAATTTCCATAGAAAACAAGTTTTTTGAAAAATTTCTATGAAGGGAAATGTATTAAAAATTGTCTATAGAGAAAACATTCTGACACACTTATTATAAAGAAAAAAAACTTGTTTTAAATTTATATAGGAAAATTTAGAAAAATTAGCCCTAACTTACCTGTATATTGAAGAAAAATACAAAAAATTTTGTTTTAAATTATTTAATGAAAAAACATTTATACATTTTCTATATAGAAAAATAGTTTATAGAAAAAACATTTTTTAAATTATTTAAAGAAAATTGTATTTAATTTTTAATTATTTATATAGAAAAAATTTTTTACATAAAATTTCATTTTTATAATTTTTATAGGACTTTTTTTCAATTTGTTATAGATAAAAAAAACCTTTTTCTGTATATGTATGTTATAGGATGCAAATTTTATTACTTTTGTATAGAAAAATTAAAAAAACAATCGTCTATAGACAAAAAATTCTTAGAAACTTCTTAAAAAGAAAACTTTTTTTCAGAAATTTATATAGAGAAATTAAATGTTTTCATAGAGAAAAAAACTAGAAAAGAAAAAAATTAAAAATTTTTTGAAAAAAATTTAAACCTTTTTTTTTTTTTTTTTTTAATTTAAAGTTTTTTACATCTTTTTTTTATAAAAAATTTTTTTTTAATTTTTTTTTTTAATATCTTTTTATTTGAAAATTTGTTTTTCAAATTTTTATTGGAATTTTGTTTTTATTTCTTATTTACATTCTTCTTTACATTTGTTATTATAGAGAAGATACTATTTAAATTTTGTATAAAAAATTTTTTATAAAGAAATTTTCTTTAATAAAAAAAATATTTCTTAAATTTTTACTGCCTTATTCATAAAAGTTATTACAGGTTTATAAAGGGTTCATTAAACTAATTTTCTATGAAAATTTGACTTATAAACCTCTTATTAAGCTCTTTTAATTTTTATGAATTCGACCGTTAATATATAAATATGTTTTGTTTTCATTTTTCAAAATTAAAATTTAAAATTTTTTTTATTTATTTTTTAAAAGATATATTGTAATTTTTCATAAAGATTTTTTAATAAAAAATATGGTTAACTTTTTTTAAAATTTTTAAAAAACAAATATGTTTTTGGTGGAATATTTCGAAAATGAAATTTTAATAATTGATAATTTAATATTATTTAGTAAATATTTTTTTATTTTTAAAAGATTAAAAATTTCTGTAAAATAAATTAAAAAAATAGGTTTGTCATTCCGTGTGAAATTTCTACAATTTTCATTTCCGACCCCATAAAGTATATATTTTCTGAAAGCTTATGAATAGGGGAGTCGATTAAGCTCTGTCAGTCTGTCAGTCTGTCCGTCTGACCGTCTGTCCGTGTGTATGTTGAAATCAACTTTTTGAAGCCCCCCGACATAGGTTGGACCCGGGTAAGGTATTAAAATATCAGAAATATTCGGGAGTAGATCGGTATTGAAAATCAGAAACATCGGTACATAAACAACTGAGATATGAGCAAAAACCCACGACCACCTCGATTTTTTTTTTCACAAAAACAACATTACAACAACAACATACATACATACAAACGTGTATACTGGTTAGAGAAAACGTGGCATCGAACCCAGCTGAGCCAAGAAAATTGTTTTTTTAATTTTTTTTAAATTTTTTTTTTAATTTTTTTTTTATTTTTTTTTTATTTTTTATTTAATATATTATTTATATTTTTATTATTATTTTTTTTTTAATTTTTTTTTTTAAATTTTTTTTTATTTTTTTTTTTGTTTTATATATATTATATACATAATAATTTTTTTTTAAATTTTTTTTTTTAATTTTTTTTAAAATTTTTTTTTTAATTTTTTTTTTTTTTGTTTTTTTATCATACATACGTGAGTTTATAATTTTACAATGGGACGTTTTTATATATGTATGTTTTTATATGTATGTACGTATTTCATATGTGATGAATGGTGACACAAACCACTGTTATTGCATGACTACACGATGTGAAGGGTATATAAGATTCGGCATGGCCGAATATAGCGCTCTTACTTGTTTATTCTGTAATTGTGGTAGTTTTTTTAAAATTAAAAATTTTAAAATTTTAAAATTAAAGAACTATTCAGAATTTTATAAAAATAAAATTTATATTTTTTTTATAGACAAGCAATTTGCAAAATATTTTCTGTTAAAAAATCTTTTCTATCTACTAAAAAAATCTTTTAAATTTTATTTTGTAAAAGAACGTTTTTTTTTAATAATAGTAATATTATCTTAAATTTTCAATAAAAAAAGATGTTTTGCAAAAATGTCAATAGAAAAAAGATTTCAATTTCTAATGTTCCTTTTAGAAAAAACATATATCGATAATTTTCTATAAGAAGAGTTTTTTTGAAAAATAAATTTATAAAAAATTTGTCATTTAAAAAAAACTTTATTATAAGAAATTGCTTATGAAAATTTTTCTATTGCACAAATTGATCAAAGAATGTTAATTAGCAAATTCATAAAATTTATCCAAATACTGAAATTAATTTTTTTTTTAGTTTTTCACAAAGTCGTGTACCAATTCGGTAAATTAATTTGATTTCGATTTTTAAAAAAATTTGTAATATTAATTTATGCAGAAATTTGATAAAATATTTTGCGCTTGAAAAATTATTAAAGATAATTTTTAATAGATAATCAATTTATCGATAATGAGGTTCATATGAAAGAAGTTGTACGGCTATTTTTTATATAAAAAATTTTTCTATTGAAAAAATATATCTAAAAAATTTTAATAAAAAATTCAGGAAATTTTTTGATTAAAAAGGTTTGTTGACTTTATTTATTATTTCTTATAAATAAAAAAAAAAATAAAATACAACATATATTTTTTTAATTTTTAAAAATTTTTGATAAATTAATTTCTTTTTTTTCCAGCGGATGTCTTAATAATTTCTAAAAAAACTATACTGAAAATTAATTAAAAATAATTTCAAATGGAAATTTATTTATAGAACATTTTTTTCAACACAAAAATAATTTATTAAAATTTTTTTTTTTAAAAACTTTATGTTCTTCTTTAAAATATGTTTTTTTTTTTTTATTTTATTAGTGGAAAAATTTTTTTTCAACTTTAAAAATATTTGCTTTTAGGAAGAGATTAATTTATATTTGTTTTTTGTATAGAAAACTTAATAACTATAGAAATTTTATCAACCAAATTTTTTTTAATTATCAAAACTAATTTTCTATCAAGGCATATTTATTCATCAGGTAGTCTTGATTCGTCAGCTGATAATTTTTTTCTCACTTTTTTTTAATTTCAGACGTCAGTCCATAGATAAAAAAACAATTTTCTCTCTTCTCTCATTTATTTCAAATGTCAAACTTAATATATAAAATATATAAACAAAAAAGTCCTCTCCGAACTGCAATTACCTGATGAATAAATATGCCTTGTTTTCTATATAATTATCAAGAATTCGTTTTAATCGAAAAGGTTATTAATTATTAATTATAAAAAAATTAACTAAAACAATGCTAAAATAAGTTAAACCTTTTTCAAGCATTTTTTATTAAAAGAAAATTTGTTTTTAAGCAATTTGTATTTAAAAACAAAAATGTTTTATTTTTTTTAAAGTAATTTTGGAGAAAACTTTAAAAAGATTTTCTTTCAAAAATTTATATAGATATTTATTTTATTGTATTTGCCTTTAAGAATATTGAGGAACCTAAACTCCAATTTGGAAATCACTGCCTTAATATGTAGGAAGGCTTATATTCATTAGTATTATAATTTTTTTTATCCTTTCATTTGCCACAATGTGAAAGTTAGAGGAAAAAAAATGCCGTCAAAAGCCTTTTAATATCGGTCGAGAGACGTCTTCTCATTATTTGGGTTTCCTGCGTCACCGGCATCACTATGCAGTAAATCGTCTCTATGCTGTCACATCTCATATTCATTCAGCCTTTAGTGTGGCTAGACAAGCGTTTATCTTAAGAATGTAAATATGTATCTATAGAAAATGAACATGTCTTCCTCTATTTACACAATAGATACTTCGCTTCGACTTTGACTCTACAGCCAGCTACATTATCTGTATTAACTTGAGAGTTTATTCTAGTCTATTTAATAAATAATATCAACTGTTTTCAAAATAATTTTTTCAACATTTTAACTGTTATTTTCTACAAAAAAAAAAAAAAAATAAAATATCATAAAAACAAATCGCAGTAAAACAAGTTGTTTGTTACAGATTGTCTTGTAGTGAGATTTTGCTTTCAAATTAAAGTGGCAAAGAAAAAACGACAGTTCTGACGTAAATGAAATGGGGATTTTCTTCTTTGTATGATTTGGCATTGGTAGCGGTTGTTTTGTTTAACTTGCCACTACTATCGTTGTTATGATAACACTTCTTGGCATTATGAGCGGTCAGCTGTTGGAAGGAGTGAAATCTTTGCAAAATTTAAACAGTTTGCAACGATATTATAAAATTTATATCTTTAACTTCCTGTCTTAAACTAAAATAGATTTCTTACAAAAAAAAAAGAAGAGTTTTTGATATGTATAACTTGAGGTTGTTGGCGACCGCAGAAAACACCTGTTGCTTTGACACTGTCATTTTGGCTAAGAATCGCTTTTTGCCTAAACAAAACAAAAAAAGAAGCAATTTCTTGTAACAGTTGTTGTTGTAAACCACTAGCTTTAGTCTTAACACCCTCTTGGGGTACATGTTATGCCAATGTTTTTGTTACAGTTTTGCCACATTAAAATGATGCCTGCCAACTTAACGATTTTTTTTGCCGCCACAGGATGTTCATGATGAGTATGATAGTTGCTGTTAGTGTGGGGTATATGAAGACTAAATATGACAGTTGTTGCCGTTGTTGTTGCTTGAAGTATTCAAACTTTTTTGTTTCTCTATCTCTCTATCATTTAAAAATGTGGGTTTTCGAAAACATGTAATCAAGCGTAAAATGTTATGTTTTTTCTTCTTCTTGTAACGCTTCAATGTACAGCAATGTTTAAGGCTACAAATTGTTATGATTTTGAATACACAACAGCAACGGCAATAACTCTGATTAATTTTAGCATAACCATGTTTGTTTGTACTAAATATAAAACTGACTGATTGTTATATTTCATACATATGTTTAACAAGCTCGTACCTGTGAATGAAAAGGGTTTCATTACAGAATGCTTATTCAGGCGTTTAGGCATTCAGTTGACACATTATTTGTTGTGTGCGCAGATTTAACAAGAAAAATCTATACATACTTACGTAGAAATATATGTATGTATATTTGTATGAAACTATTTTTAAATTTAAAATAGGTGTGTAAAGTTGTGTTAAATGTTATTTGAGGGTGCTGAGTTTCTTTACTTTTAATATTTATTTAATCTCATATTTTAAACAAACAACAAAGTGATGTTATCTCAAAACTGACAAAGAAATAAATCGATAAGTGAATAAGTGCAATTAAAAATAATTATTTGACTTATCCTTTCAGACAACAATTGTTAATATTTCGTTAGAGGAACCTAAGTTACAATGACCTAAGGCGACTGACTGAATAGCAATCGTACATCCAAAAGCTATAGACGATAAATGTGGACAATAGATTTCTAACCTGTTATATAGTTCCAAAATGGGTAAAGATATACATATTTAAGTACTTTTTTCGGTACCCTATTTTTCCACCCTCAATTAAACGAATTAGGACTGGAGGACATGTGGTTCCAACAGGACGGAGCAATGGAACACACTGCGCGACAACCGATATTCTGAAGTCGGCGTTCCCAGGTTGCCTTATCTCTCGTTTTGGCGATTAACATTGGCCGGCAAGATCGCCCGATTTAACCATTTCAGACTTTTTTGTGGGGTTTTTTGAAGTCCCGTGTTTACGTGAACAAGCCCGAGACCTTGGAAGCCTACAAGGACAATATTCGGCACAAATCTATCGTCCAAAGTTCTCGCCGAAGTGATGAAAAATGCCATAAAACGAGCCCGTAGAGCAATCAATTGCGATGGCACCCATTTGACTGATATTATCTTCACGACTTGATAAAATAAGAATTGAATTTCTGAAGGTTCAACTAAACATAATCAAAAAACAGAATCAAAGTTTTTTATTTAGAAAAAAAAAAAAATGGGAGAAAAACAACATCGGATGACTTCGTTTGGACCAACTTGTACATATGAATTACAAGTAATGTCGAGGTGTTAAATCATTTAAATTATTCGCAATACTATAAATCTATTAAACTTAAAAAAAAAATATAAATAAACTTACAAAAAACAAAAACGCATAATTATGTTGACAGTGTTGCTAACTCCTAATCTTAATTATGTCAGTCAGTATTAAGAGATGATTATTTAATTTATTTTTAGAAACTAGAAATAAAAGCACTAAAATTAAAAAGATTTTACAAGTGTTATAGAAACATAATATTTTAAAAGTTTTCTTAATTTGCAAAAAAAAAAGTAGCACAAATAGCAGGTTAATTTAAAGAGGAGCTATAGCATATAATTCGCAAGAAAAATGGTTCAAATTTACTATATTTATACAGAAGAATTCTAAAACTGTTTCTTACGAATTTAATTTCACTATAGCATTTTTTATTCATAACTATAATAATCAAAAAACAGCTACTCCTCTTCTTCATAAGGATAATCAGGTATGGTATAATTAAATACCATTTTATCCGAATTAGCCACCTTGAACAAAATAAGAAAAAAAGGTAATACAATCATATTTTATGTTTGACATTAGTTTGCTTAACACCTACAAATAACACCGCACCGATTAATGAAAAGATGCCACTTAAAAGTATTATATTATAGCGATTTTGTCTGCGTGTATGTTTTTCTTTCCAACAGCCCTGTGGTATCGGCACATCATTTAATGTAGCATGTTCTCCACCATCCTTAAATTTTGCTTTTGTTCGCGCTTGTATGTAGACTGTATCTGAAGGAATTTTATTGAGAATTTTTCTATTATTATACGTTTAAGGAATGTTGACTCTCACTTACTGGTTCTTTTGATTTGTCGAACAGCTTGATTTCTTAGCGCATTTATGGCAAACATTTTAGTTGCAAGACAATTTAGAGATTTTAAACAATTTGTTGGTTTTTATTTATTTTAAAAATGAAATAAATATTATTTAAAGAATTTTTGAAATATTTTAGTAAGTATTTATTTGAATAGACAAAAATGTCAAGGGCATGACTAGGGAATATTGCAGGGTACGATAAGAGGCATTAGTTTTATACAAGGCGAATTTATACAGGTGAAATTACCAGCCGAGCTGATTGGGAAGCATTAAGTCAAAATTTGTTGAGTTCTCTTTGATTTCATTACTTAATGCAGGGATGGACCAAAATCTCATTGGTTTCGTTTTTAAGCAATTAACTTGAGTGTACTTTTTTTGATAGTACATGTACCAAATTTATGTATATTTATTGCTTTTGCACAATATATAAAAAGTTTTACAAGCATTTATGCTTTTTTTAATAAAATTTTATTATATTATAAACATGTAAAAACAACTTTTCCAACCCTGATATACAAATTGGCCTTGACCGAAAACATCCTCTAAACAGTTGCTTTGTTGTATCTATTCGCCGTTGCATATGCCTTGGTTTTATTTAAGCGTCATTGTCTGGGCGAAAACTATCGTATTTCTTTAGTTAGTGCAAGAAATACTCATACAAGTAGTCTCGTTGCAACAGCTGATAGAGAAGCTGAATAGAAAAGTTCGTTAAATTTGCCTAAATTTCATTTAATTATGTAGGAATGAAAAATGTATTTTCATTTCGGTATTAATCAATTAACGCAGGTGTACTTTTTTGACAATAAATGCACTAAATTTATTGATATATTTATGTTGTTTTATATTCTTTTCATTTGTTTCGTAATCTAATTTTGTTAAACTAAAAAGATCATTACAACCGTCCCATCCCTGATATACGTGGTAGTCTTAGGCTACTTAAAAGGGTTAAATAGGTCGAATACACTTTGTCTATCATCATGTAGGACACCGCCAACTTTTCGGTTGTTATTTTTTTATACAATATAGTTGTTGCAATCTCAATAAAAAACAGAGGCATGGTTTTTTGCTCATATCTCAAGTGCTTATAGGTCCAAATTACTAAATTTCAATAAAAAAATTTTTGAATAAATTTCTGATAAATTAATACTAGAAAGGCGTCTGTGGGATGCTTGGGAGCTTCAAAAAGTTGATTTCAACGCTCACATGAACAGGCAGATGGTCATAGCTAAGTCGACTTCTCTATATAGATATAAGGATTGAGAATATATATAAATTACAAACGGAATGACAAACTTATATACCCTTTAAAACTCTCGTGTAAAAGGTATAAAAAACAAACAATTAATGTGTGCAAAATCACCAAAAACAATTTTTAACAAATTAAAGGTATATTTTTACGCATATGTATTTAAATAAAAACGAAAAAAAAAGAAATAGTAAAACATATCATCGTTGCTCTAGCAAATTCAGTTATGTGTTTTTTATTGAGTTTTCAGGAGATCAAAAAAAGCATTTTATTTTGTTTTTTTACAGTATTAAACTTACGCATATTGACAATTGTTTATTTTTTAACCAATCAAGATATCCTTAAACGGTTTGTAGGATAGATGAAGGTTCAATAAACCTTCAAAATAGAGTAATACAAAAATTTTAAAAATTGTCACATAACCGATTATGTCAGAGCAGCGACGATATGTAAAAGTGTAGAAGAAATTTAACAAAAACAATCGTTAAAACACGGGGTTCAAAATCGTGGTTGAAAGAGCGAACCAAGTGATTTATGTTACCGTATGAACATGGCTTAAAACATGAAACGGTCCAATTTAGTTTAAGTTATTAAATTTGTACTCAGCAAAAAATAGGTAATGACTTGATTCTATGAAATAACATTCTTTTCAATGGCTATTAGATATCGTCTGCCTTACTAAGAAGTTTTTATTAATAATTTGATTTATAATATGATACGTAAGTTCTTATTTTCAAACATTTGCTTAGATACACACATAATAAAATTTTTTGTTGCGAAATTTGCTAGAAGCCATTCAAATACATAACTTTTGATAATTCTCATGTAGCTTAACACGCTTAGGGTATAAGTAACAAAGTCATTAACAAAGTGATGACTTATAGATTTTCACTGATTGTTAAATTTTAAATTAATACATCTAAAGCCCATACCTTAACAAGAGCGTTGAGCGTCAAGCGTTGCAATTTTGCATGTATTTTGTTATTGTAACAAAAACAAAACACATGTAAAACTCCAACGCTTGATGCTCTAAACACATAGACAGCAGACAGCAAGCAGCAATATGCCAAAAATAAAATCCATGTGTTTAAATGAAAACGATTATTTTGACGGCAGCACAGCAGCACGACTGCACAACAGCATTTGCTGCTGCTGCCAATTTAGGCTATTTTCTATTTTGACGGGCAGCAAGAAACAAATATAGTGTTGCCATTATATATATTAAATTGGAAAAATAAGAACAAAAACTTATTTTTAATATTAAACATAAAAGAACATTACAAAAATACAATAAAGAAATAAATGTATGTGTTTTTATAGTTTTTCGGGATATTATTGCATTTTTTTTATCAATAACTTTAATTTTATTCATTATAAAACATATATGAGGCATCCCTGAAATTTGTATTGCTAAAATACACATCAGCTGATTATTATGTTGTTGCTGTCTTCATAATAATTATGAAGCTGACTTCAGAGCAACATTTGAAGTTGGCAGCATTTGAAGCCGTGAAGTTGTGAAGTCTGCTGTCGTCTATGTGTTTAGAGCATGACGCTAAACGCTCTTGTTTAGATATGGGGGTAACCGAAGTTTCGTCCTTAGAAGAACCGAACGACTTCTGTAAGTCCATAATATTAGTAGGTTATTTATAACAATAAAATCAAATACTTATACATTGCTAAATATAAAAGTAAGTACTTATTTAAGTGCCTTTTTATAAGTGACGGTAAAAAGTACTTATACGAGGCCTATTTATAAGCGAGGGTGGTAAGTACTTACATCCAATGACATCGCCGTGTTAAAATAATGGGTTTAGATGCCAACTGTTTTCTAGTACTTTCAACTCATTATTTTGTAATGTGTTATTTTGCTGGGTACTTGTCATAAGGCTAAAGTCGGCTGGCTCTATTCAGAGCAACATGTTTTAAATTAATTAGTATTTTTTAACAATTTTCCCTATTTATACCCTTCACACAGTGAACAAGTAAGAGTGCTATATTCGGCCATGCCGAATCTTATATACCCTTCACAACGTGTAGTCATGCAATAACAGTTGCTTGTATCACCATTCATCTCATATGAAATACGTACACGTATGTATGTTAAAAAAACGAAAAAAAAAATTTAAAAAAAAATTAAAAAAAACAAGTAAGAGCGCTATATTCGGCCGTGCCGAATCTTATATACCTTTCACAACGTGTAGTCATGCAATAACAGTGGTTTGTGTCACCATTCATCCCATATGAAATACGTACATACATATAAAAACATACATATGTATATAAAAACGTCCCATTGTAAAATTAAAAATTCACGTATGTATTTTAAAAAAACAAAAAAAAAAGAAAATTTTAAAAAAATTTAAAAAAAAATTTTTTAAAAAATTAAAAAAAAAAATTTTAAAAAAAATTTAAAAAAAAAATTTAAAAAAAAAATTTTTATTTATACAATATATATAAAACAAAAAAAAATAAAAAAAATTTAAAAAAAAATTATAAAAAATTATAATAAAAATATAAATAATATATTAAATAAAAAATAAAAAAAAAAATAAAAAAAAAAATTAAAAAAAAAATTTTAAAAAAAATTTAAAAAAATTTTTTTTGGCTCAGCTGGGATTCGATGCCACGTTTTCTCTAACCAGTATACACGTTTGTATGTATGTATGTTGTTGTTGTAATGTTGTTTTTGTGAAAAAAAAATCGAGGTGGTCGTGGGTTTTTGCTCATATCTCAGTTGTTTATGTACCGATGTTTCTGATTTTCAATACCGATCTACTCCCGAATATTTCTGATATTTTAATACCTTACCCGGGTCCAACCTATGTCGGGGGGCTTCAAAAAGTTGCTTTCAACATACACACGGACAGACGGTCAGACGGACAGACGGTCAGACGGACAGACGGACAGACTGACAGGGCTTAATCGCTCCCCTATTCATAAGCTTTCAGAAAATATATACTTTATGGGGTCGGAAATCAAAATTGTAGAAATTTCACACGGAATGACAAACCTATATATACCCTTTTTCACTGTGTGAAGGGTATAAAAAGGGTATATATAGGTTTGTCATTCCGTGTGAAATTTCTACAATTTTCATTTCCGACCCCATAAAGTATATATTTTCTGAAAGCTTATGAATAGGGGAGTCGATTAAGCTCTGTCAGTCTGTCCGTCTGTCCGTGTGTATGTTGAAATCAACTTTTTGAAGCCCCCCGACTTCCTTTGGACCCGGGTGTGGTATTAAAATATCAGAAATATTCGGGAGTAGAACGGTATTGAAATTCAGAAACATCGGTTCATAAACAACTGAGATATGAGCAAAAACCCACGACCACCTCGATTTTTTTTTTAACAAAAACAACATTACAACAACAATATACATACATACAAACGTGTATACTGGTTAGAGAAAACGTGGCATCGAATCCCAGCTGAGCCAAAAAAAAATTTTTTTTTAATTTTTTTAAAATTTTTTTTTAATTTTTTTAAAATTTTTTTATTTTTTATTTAATATATTATTTATATTTTTATTATTTTTTTTAATTTTTTTTTATTTTTTTTTTTTTTTGTTTTGTATATATTATATATATAATAATTTTTTTAAAATTTTTTTTTTTAATTTTTTTATTTTTTTTTAAAATTTTTTTTTTTTTTTTTTTTTTTTTAACATACATACGTCAATTTATAATTTTACAATGGGATGTTTTTATATATGTATGTTTTTATATGTATGTACGTATTTCATATGGGATGAATTGTGACACAAACTACTGTTATTGCATGACTACACGTTGTGAAGGGTATATAAGATTCGGCACGGCCGAATATAGCGCTCTTACTTGTTTTACTCTAGTATTAGAGTATTACAAAACCTTGATAATTATTAGTTTTCTTTCAACTTACTTATTAGTTGTTTTAAAATTTCCTTAAAAATTGTAGCAAATAATCACAATTAGAACGTTTTTTTTTAACTTTTTTTAAATATTATTTTTTTTTTTTTATTTATTTATTTTACAAAATAAAATATTTATGGTTGTTATTGTTGAGTCTGTGTCAGTATTTTTACAACTTAAACAATTAACATGAAAGACAAGTTCATAGTCATGTCAAAATGTGTAAATAATGCAGAGTTTTTCAAACTGTTCACAATATGACTCGAATAAAGGAATTTATAATTCAAAGTTGAATTAAGAGATTTGACAAAATTTTATAAAAAACAAGTATCAGTGCATTATTCGGACGTGCCGAATCTTATATACCCTTCACAACGTGTAGTCATTGTTTGTATCACCATTCATTTCATATAAAATACGTACATACATGTAAAAAACATACCAAAAAAACATTACAAAAAAAATATATCGAAAATAAAAAAAATAATAAAAAAAATTACAAAAAAAAAATCAAAAAAAAATTAAACAAAAAAATTTTTAAAAATTTTGTAAAAATTTTTTTAAAAAAATTAAAAAAAATATTAAAAAAAAAATAATAAGATATAAATAATATATTAAATAAAATTTTTTTGGCTCCGCTGGAATACGTTTACTTTAACCAGTATGTATGTAGGTTATTGTTGTAATTGTGAAAAAAACGAGGTGGTCGTGGTTTTTTGCTCATATCTCGGAAAGTTATGGGGCGATTGTGCTGAATTTCAATAGCGATTCATTCCTGGATATTTCCAAGAGATTTATACCATATAGAGATCCGAGGAACATATAGTTGCTTCTAAAAGTTGATTTCAACCAACACACGGACAGACGGGCAGACGGTCAGGGCTTAATCGACTCCTCTATTCATAAGCTTTCAGAAAATATATTCTTTATGGGGTCGGAAATGAAAATTGTAGAAATTACAAACGGAATGACAAAGCTATATATACCCTTGTGCACCACAGGTGAAGGGTATAATAAAAAATTTATTAAATAGATCATGCAATCAATTTTGCTTATATAAACGACGCAAACGCTTAATTAATAAACGACATTTTAGAGCCAATTCTTGACTATTTTTAAACACATTTAAAACAAAGCATTGGTAGTTTTACGTTCGACGGAGTCAGTGTTTTTTTTTAATATTGTTAACTTGTCAGGGAATTTATATATTTTTTAAGTTGAGTATTGAGAAACAACTCTCTTAAAACACTGAATTTACTAAAAACTAGCAAAGGTGGTGTATAAAACTTAAATTTTCTCACCTTTATAATACTGTTATAAAATTTTGCATTGTTTTAAAAGACCTACTTGTTCTACTTTGCGACACACTGTTATAAGTACGTGTCGCTGAGAAGTGTTACGAGTGCAAAAACCAAGTGTTTTACACATACAAGTATTTTTGTTTAAAGCCACACTAATTTGCTGTTGATTTGTTGAACTCGCCGAAAGTATTTAAATGAAATTAAACTTGTACTTATAACTACAAATAAGTGTTTAACAACAAGTGTTTAAGTATTTTTAGTGCGGTTAGTTGGTAGGTTGTAAACAAAAAAAAAAATAAATAAAACAATTTATGGCCGTGTTGGTTTTAGCCCAGTTTAAAAAGAAACTTGAACTCCTACTAAACAATGCTGGTTAAAAGCAAACTTGTTTTTTAATAAATTAATGTTAATGTTGTCATAATTTATTTGAAATTAGAATAAATTTTGTTATTATAAAAATGTTTCAAATACATAAAGTATAACACATTGTCTCTAGAAACAGTTAGCTATTTGTTGAAACATAACAATAGTGTGTTTTCATTTAATTTTTGACAGCATAAAAGAGTTTTTCTTTTCTTTTTTTTTCTTTTTTTGAGTTAAGAACAAACAAATTAAAAGATTTTAAAAATGTTCAAAGAATTGTGACAATATTAAACTGTCAGTAACAGCAAGTTTCCAACTATTTTATATCTTTTATCTTCAGTTCTTTTGAACAAGTGTTAACCTAATCTCTGTTTTAAAACACCTGTATATAATGTCATCATTTTTTGACACCATTTTTTTATTGTTATAAATATCTTTTGTTGACCAACACAATAATAATTAAGTTAAACTTTACTAGTTAACTTTAGTCGATTGGTAACTATTTAGTTTTTGTTTAAAATTTATGGTTTTGAAAATGAAATTTATTTGGTTTACAACTAAATCATTTTCTTAAAAGACATAATTTTTCAAAACAAAAGTTAGTTGTAATTTTTAGGCCCAACAAAGGATGGTGTGATATAGAAGTTTGAAAGTATTATATTGAAGTTGATAACTAATTTTTGAAAGAAATCAAAAGATTTATTTATTCAGGTATGTATGGGCAAATACCAGTAAAAGTTCACCAACCAAACGTTTTTGATATTAGTCCAACTTAATTATTTTAAATATTAGCCAAGATATAGGGTTTTCTAAATTAACCTTTTTAAGGTGTTTATAACATTATCTAAGTGTTAATATACATGATCCGATAGAAAACCATTTTTGTACCAATTGAATTTAATTTAATTTTAGTAAGCTTATTTTAGAAAGATTGAAATTAGCTATGAAATATTAGGCCTGAAAGTTGAAGCCTGCGTAACGAAAAATTCATTTACTTTTGCTTTACTCAGCATTTACACATGAAATTAATTTCATGAAATTTTAATATTTTAAAAAGGCCGTCAAGTAAAAAACAACTAAAAAAATTTAAAAATTTATATATATTTTTTTCTCCCACCTAAATATCACTTTAACTATAGGAGGTAACCTACACATGTAAGCGTATTTTTTACAGATATTTTGAATAGCTATCTTAATATGAAAATATTTTTTTAATTCGGTTGAAAAATCAGTTTTTGGCCATTTTTCTTATAAATTCTATACTTGAGTTGAGCAAGTTTGGTGCCACTCACTTCCACTTTCATCAGGGGATTGTGGGACTCTAAAGCAAATCACATACACCTTAAATCTTACGCTGCATAATTTATGTTCATTGGTTCGCATGTTACCGAATTATTATCAAAAAAATAAATTACTTAACCACTGTGTAACGGCAAGCATTTAAAAAAATAACATTCTCTTATAAACATTTTTGTAATCTATATATATAAAAATCAATGTGTGTTTGTATGTTTATATGTTTGTATGTTTGTATGTTTGTTTGTGCTTTATAGACGGTTAAACAGCTGAACCGATTTCCTTGAAATTTTCACAGCATCTTCCTGTATGTCTGGTAGGAACTATAGGCTATACTTTGGTTTGAAATTGTAAGTGGGCGGGGTGCCACGCATTATTAAAGAATAAGTATTAAATATTATATATCACGAAAGTTAATGCAGCTAGAGTCTTCAAATTAAGTACGGTAAACTTTGACATCCACACAAACATTTGGATAAAAAATGGGCGGACTTGCAATAGTAGGCGTGGCCACATGAATTAAATACTAAAATTCGTATATTTGGAAAACGATATCGATTAGAGTAGTAAAATTTTGCAAGAGCAACTTTGACACCCAAATGAACATTTAGGCAAGAAATGGGTGCATTATCAATAGTGGGCGGTACACATACCATATGAATTAAATACTAAAATTCGTATATCTGGAAAACGATATCGATTAGAGTAGTAAAATTTTGCAATAGCAACTTTGACACCCAAATGAACATTTGGGCAAGAATTAGGTGCATTAACAATAGTGGGCGTGGCACCTGACATATGAATTAAATACTAAAATTTTGGGGTGGCGAAGCACACCGGGTATTAGCTAGTTATTTATATAAATATAAATAAAAAATTTTTGCTAAAAAAAATTTGTAAAAACTAATAAAAATGTTGTTTATTATGAATATTCTAATGAAAAAATCTAATGTGCGTCACGTAGCGTCACAAAAGGTTCAAAATTTTTTTAATACAAATATATTATTTTAGAATTATTTGATATTCATTTCTCTTTTTGGAATTTTTAATTTTTCTATATTAAGCAAAATACGCTAAAAAAACATGCAATATTTTAAGCTAAAAATTCTATAAGTATATCAGTTAATGTAATTAGTATAACGGTCATAAAATTCTATCTATTTTTTTTCATAATTTTTTAACAAACAACGCAAACATGAAAAGAATGCTAAAAGCTGACAATGTAGAAAGTGATGACGACGGCAATGATGGCAACAACAAAGTTCCCTTAATGACGAATAAAGATGCAAAATTGGCAAGTAATAAAATAAGATTTTATGTCTCCACTCATAATGTGGACGAAGGAATTTTAAATTCATTAATAAAAATATGGAGCATTGTTATTTTAAGTTTATTTTATTATTATTTATTTAAAAGTAATAAAAACGCTCTCCTGAAAAATTTTGTTTTTGTTACATACGATAATTTTACGCACAGGGGTCGATATGTAGTATGTGCATCAATTTCAATACTAATAATAATTTAACTTGTAATTTTTTTAAAGTGTTTTAAAGATTTAATCTAAAAATTCTATAAGTATAACAGTTTTTATTTATCGTATTACAGTTATTTTTTTTTTTTTTTTTAGTTTTTAGTATTTGGTGAAAATATTGCAATTTTTACTAGTTAATTGTCTGTCAGCAAAATTTTGTACAACAATAACTAATGTTGAATAAAAGTTTTCAAAGTATAACACTTAAAGAAAGTGATATAAATTGTAAATAATTTCTTAAATATAAAATTTTACTATTGGGAAACTATAGCGTCTTATCTATGTATTAATAATTTTATCGCTTATCGATTTCATAAATGTTTCAAAGACATTTATTTATACGTATAACAGTTAACATATATGCGTGCAGTATAATATATATATTTTAAACAAAATTTTTCACATCCAATACATTTTTCTGTTTTCATAGAAATGAAAAAAAGTTGTATAACGGCCAAAAATTTATAATAAATTTTAAGTTTATTGAAGGGTTATTAATTGATAAATTTAATTATAATTGAGAGACTTATTAATTCCCAAGTATATAATTGCTAAAATTCAGAAAATTGGTTAAAAATAGTATAAAATATTATATTTGCCTTGGTTAACTAGGACAATTTCGTTTGATAATTAAAAGATAATTAAACATATATCAGTATAACAGTTTTCATCTATAATTTTTTCGCCTATATCAAGTCATTATAAATAAAATTACTTCTAAACTAGCTTTCTATTAATACATTATATTAGATAAAATACTAATAAATACTAAATAATAAAAAAATATAAAAAGTATGTATAACAGTATTTGTTCTATTTATAATACTTATCCAAAGTGTTATATACATTTAAGTATTGTTAACATTTATAAAAAACTGCACACATATTAGTTTAAAGTGGATAACAAAAAATTTATAAGATTTTTTTGTATAACAGTTAAACAATTAAATCAAAAATGAAAATTTATGTAATTGTCATACTATTCATACATTTACTTCGATTGTTCCAAGTGCTTGATGCCTTTTTTACATATCGTTCTTAAATTATTTTATCTGTTATAAAGTCGTATTGCTATAATTAAAAAACGTAAAGTGTTTTTAAATTTTAGGAAAATTGCAAAAGAAATAAAATAATAATAAATATTAAAATTTTTATAAAATAAAATCCATATTATATCTTCCTAATATATTTAAGTTAAAATGTTTAACAAAATAGGTAATAATCTTAACAGTTTCTACTTATATACAGTTATCATGTGTATACACAATTAATTTTTCTTGTTAGTTACACGATGTTATTTAATATTGTTTTAAAAGTGACATAGATATCAATTTAATTAAACATAATTGTTTACACATAAACAAAACATCTAATGAACTTTTACCATTGATATTTATAACGTTTAAAATTTTTGCCAGACAATATTTATTATATGTATGTTTGTGTATGTGGGAATATATATTTTAAAAACGCTATACATATTTTAAGTGAAAGCAATCAAATATGTATGTTTATAACGTGCAAATGTTAATAAGCACACACAAATTTATTTCAAACTAAAGCCATATATTTAACGAAACTGTTATACAGAGTTAAGATAACCATATTCATAATAATATAAATAATAACATTGATAATTTATTATCAATAAGAAATTTTGGAAAATTTTAATCTTTACCTACAGAAAAACCAAATGCATATATTAAACTTATAGTACAGCTTTCTTTTTACCCATCATAATGCATACATTTCTTGTAACATTGCCGCCTTAAAATTACCTTAATGGCATGCTCATTATAACATTAATTAAATATGTATGAAAAACTAAGATTAGTTAAAACCAAGCTTTTTAATTACTATCTTTTATTTAATTGTTAAAATAAAACTCTATTGAAAACAAAAAAAAAATTAAAAATAAAAAATAAATATTAAACAATACAACATGGTACTTCCAATCATGTCACGTTTTGCTCCAATTTCAAATATGTAAATTGTTTTCTCAAACTAAAAGTAGCAGAGAAACAGCTTACATATTTTGTTCTTCTTTATGTTTTCTGTAACAACAAAATAAAAAATGTTTTTCATGTTAAACAGAATTTTGTGTTAATTCTGTGAGTGGATTTACAAAACGTACCCAACTGAATATCCAAATAAAGACAGCAAATTCAAAGAAAAGAAAAAAACAATCTTTTCAAAAAACTAAGTCATTGAGTTATGATGCAGCAAACAAGCTTTATGCAGCACCAACATTACAATCACCATCCAATAGCATCATTATTCTAATAACAATTTCACCCACGTGCTGGAAGTCATAAAAATGTTTCGTCTATTAACTTGTAGGTATTAAATGTAAGTTTTTGTATCTTTATGACATGGCCATCATAAAAATTGAATAAACAAATTTTGAAGAAAAAAAAAATTTAACGAATACACGAGTAAACAGGCGAAAGAACTCTACGACTTCTATTTGTTTACTGATTGAATGTTAATTTTTTTCATTGTTAGTGGATTTAGGCAAAATGCACTAAAAAGTTTGTAACAAGTCTTTTATTTTATTATGTTTTTTGTTGTTGTTGTTTCTTTCAATTTCAAATAAGCTTTAAGTGTTAAAAGCGGTGCCAGATTGTCGAGAATAAGTGAGTATTTACTGGGTAGAAAGGTAACTATATTAAAAACAAAGAAAACTTACAAAATCGCTGACTAAGAAAGATTTGGTACAATTATTATTTCAAGCTCAAGGTAGAACAGGTCGCAAGAGTCCTGTTTTAATTTTTATATAAGTATTTAGATTACCTAAGCAATTGACTTTTTTTAATAAGGGCAGTTAAAAAGTGACAGTCGGCAGCGGCTATGTTTTTTATCCGGTCACTGATACCAGATTATTAAAACTACAAATGATACATTATAATCAGTGTACAAATGGCAACGTATCATAGAAGCAATAAAGGTAATTTATTTGGCCTTTCCAAAGATAATAATAACTTCCATCATTACGTAAAACCAATTGTAGTGTAGCCTACATTTCAGATTAAATGTTGTACACCCTTTTGCTTTATTATTTCCGACGCCATCCTAAATCCAATTTCGTGAGCTTTTCACAGAAATAATTATTGTGGCTAATGCCTGGAATTTGCACTATTTAGGAAATTGAGAAAAATATTTTTACCAAGTTTCCTATAACTTTGCCACTTATAAATCGATTTGTCCATAATTTTTCATGAATAGTCCTAAAGGCATAGCATATGAAAACTAATTTTAACAGTCGTGTCTATAAGTCAACAAAGGAATAAAAATATTAATTTTTGTGTTAAAAATATGTAGAAAAACAAGGGCAGTCGTGTTTCCGTACTTATATCTCAGAAACTTATCATGAGGTTGTCCCGGATTTCAATAGCGGTTCATTCTTAAATATTTTCAAAAGATTTGTACCACATACAGGTCTGTGTATCATGTTTGGAAATTCAAAAAGCTGATTTCAACTATCACAAGGACAGACCCGCATTGCTGAATCCAATTTCCTATTTATAGGCTTTCAGAAAATATAAACTTTATGGGGTATAAAATTTATATTGATATTGGCACCATAAGTAAAAGGTATAAAAAACTAAATGAAGGTACCCGGCGTTGGCAAAAAAAATATTTCTGGAATCACCTTCCACTAATCTTTAATCTAGAAGGGTAACTGGTTATTTTTTTTTAACCACCCTATTGAACACCAATGATAGAAGACTAAAAGCTGATTGACTTTCTCTTGTTTTATTTAATGAATTCGAAGATTTTGCAATAAGCTGCAGTTGACTAATTGCCTCAAAGACAATATTATAAACGCCACCGCACAAACTATGCTTGGTAGATGAATCAGAATTATTGAAATTATTTTTTTTTAAATTAGTGGGCAGTTAAAAGATATCATGGGTATTTAAATTTTATAAAAATTTCGTTTGTACTTTAAAGATAGTTTGTTTTATTCCACTTTTCTTTAGTAGAAAATTCCTTTGCATGCTAATATTTGGTTGGTGTAACTGGTACTCGCGAACTGTCAAATGGAGTTTGTATGACACTGTTTGACAAGACCATATCACTCGTCATATTTGGTGTCTCTTCAAATCAGTCTTAGAGGGGATGGGGTACTCGATAGAATATTATTGTTATTTTGAATAGTACTGGTTTCCTTTAAATTACTTATTGTAAATAATGCCTGCTTGCTATTATTTTTAGGGTGGCAACCTTATTATTCAAAATATTCTTCAAGAAGTGTTCCAGCCGTAGAAGTGCATCTGTTTAAATGCATAAAAAGCTCTTTTTTTTAGCAGCTAACCACGAAAAAAACAGATTAAATAAAATAATAAAAATTAAATAAACATATAATTGTTCGTATTTACTTAACAAGTTTGTTGACCGCATTTTGTTATTGGTGGTATTTATTTTTGTAGTTAGATATTAATAGCAATTGCAAACAAAACAAGTAAGAGCGCTATATTCGGCCGTGCCGAATCTTATATACCCTTCACAACGTGTAGTCATGAAATAACAGTAGTTTGTATCACCATTCATCTCATATGAAATACGTACATACATATAAAAAATATACATATATAAAAAACATCCCATTGTAAAATTATAAATTTACGTGTGTTAAAAAAAAAAAATAAAAAAAAAAATTTAAAAAAAACAATTTAAAAAAAAAATTTAAAAAAAAAAATTAAAAAAAAAATTTTTTAAAAAAATAATTAAAATATATATAATTAATATAAAACAAAAAAAAAAATAAAAAAAAAATTAAAAAAAAAATAATAAAAATATAAATAATATATTAAATAAAAAATAAAAAAATAAATTAAAAAAAAAAAATGTTAAAAAAAATTTTTAAAATATAAAAAAAAATTTTTTTTGGCTCAGCTGGGATTCGATCCCACGTTTACTTTAGTCAATATACAAGTTTGTATGTATGTATGTATGTTGTTGTTGTAATGTTGTTTTTGTGAAAAAAAAATCGAGGTGGTCGTGGGTTTTTGCTCATATCTCAGTTGTTTATGTACCGATGTTTCTGATTTTCAATAGCGATATACTCCCAAATATTTCTGATATTTTAATACCTCACCCGGGTCCAAGCGATGTCGGGGAGCTTCAAAAAGTTGATTTCAACATACACACGGACAGACGGTCAGACGGACAGACTGACAGACTGACAGAGCTTAATCGACATCCCTATTCATAAGCTTTCAGAAAATATATACTTTATGGGGTCGGAAATGAAAATTGTAGAAATTTCACACGGAATGACAAACCTATATATACCCTTTTTCACTGTGTGAAGGGTATAATAATCTACTATAAAGTACTCTCAAAGCTTAAGAGGGGATTCCCAGGCGTTTTATGCCAAAACTGGCAATTTAGTTAATTACTCTTAAAAATATTATAGAATTTTACTAAAATATAAAATTTATTTTGTAAAAAAATTTATCAATTTATTAAAAATTATGAAAATATGTAATTCAATATCTTATGATTAAAAAATTGTTTCATTACGCACTTTGTAGCAGTATTTTTTATAAAAATTTTTTTCAAAAAATAATTATCCAAAATATTTTTGTTATCTAGTTTCTATTTTTTTTATACCAAAATCTAATTGAAATAAAATATTTTTTAAAAAATTCTATCAACAAAAATATCTTAGTAAAATTTTTAAGAAACGTTGCATTCTTTAAAAAAAATTCGTTAACAATTTGCTAAAAAAATTATGAAATTATGAATTTTTAATTTTTTTAATTTTTTAAAAACAAACAATTTTTAACAAATTCTTTTATTGAACACAAATTATTAAAGATTTTTTAAAATTAATTATTTTTATAAATATACAATTTGTGGTTATATTTAAAACTGAAATTTCCTTAAAAATTTTTCTATAAATGGAGAATTCAAACATATATTTTTTTTTTAATGGCGAATTTAAAAAAATCTATAAAACAAAATTTTTATGTTTTATTTTATACTAGCCAAGCCCGGCGCGCGTTGCTACGCCTCTTAATGAATCGAAATGCGTTCGTGGTATTGCCCACTTTTCTTATCACGAAATTGTAAAGTCATAACAGCTCAATATGTGTGCAAAGTTTTAGAATAATCGGTCCAGTGCAAGTACCTCAAAATTATACCTTTTTTATGGGCGTGACACTGCCCACTTTTCTAATCACAAAATTATTTAGTCATGACAGCTCGATATGTTGGCAAAGTTTCAGAAAAATCGGTTTGGTGCAAGTACCTCAAAATTATAACCTTTTTTTATGGGCGTGGCCCTGCCCACTTTTCTAATCATGAAATTATATGGTTATGATAGCTTAGTAGATGTGCAAAGTTTCAGAAAAATCGGTCAAGTGCAAGTACCTCAAAATTAAAACTTTTTTAGGGGCGTGGCCCCGCCCACTTTTCTTATCACGAAATTATTTAGTCATGACAGCTCGATATGTGTGCAAAGTTTCAGAAAAATCGGTCAAGTGCAAGTAGCTAAAACTGATAACTAATTTTTATGGGCGTGGGTCCGCCCACAATTTTCCACCCATAAACACTCCCTGGTATGTGTACAACAACTTGCCAAAGTTTGAGTCCGATCGGTTTTACAGTTTCGGAGTCTATAGCTAACACACACACACACACACACACAGAGTTTCACTTTTATATATATAGAAGATTTAGATTTTTTCTATCAATTGACTTTCAATATGAACATAAAAATATTTTTAAATGAAAAATTTCGCAACAATAAAATGTTACTAAATTTTTCTATAAGTAAAAATTTCAAAAATTTTTCATTAATATAGAATTTCGCACATTAACAATAGGTATGGCATTTTTAAGAAATTTTTCTTCCAAGAGATATTATTTGACACATTTTCTTGAAAAATCAGAAATGCATCGATAATTTTTCGCATATACAGAATTGTGCATGTTAATTTTTTTAGGGATCTGTGGATCACTTTTAAGAACCACTGCTTTAAAGGTAGAGTGTATAAATTATATATAAAATTGTTTGGATAATAGAAAAAGTTGTTGTAAGAACTGTTATGGTTATTTGTTAAAGTTGTTCGTTCTTATTATTATTTATCTAATATTTTTGGTGTTTTATTAGTTAGAGATTATTGTTCTTGTCGTTGTTTCTGTAAACAAATATGTATCCATATTTGTTGTTTGCTGTTGGATCGGTCTGTAGGCTTCAAAATTATGACACTTTTTAATAAAATATACAATGTTATTGTTATTTGTGGTGCTGGTGTTGTCAATTATGATGGTAATATTGTTAGTAACGTTTTTGTTGTTGTATTTTATGTTGACATTTGAAATATCTTAAAGCTACTTAAGCTTTACTTGTCATTCTTTCTTAAATGGGGTCTTATATTTGTTTTTGGTTTTTTCCTTGTCTCCACAGCCAACAAAACAAACATTTCTTTTTCTACTCCTATTAGCTCAAACAGCAGGGAGACAGACATAACCGCAACAACAATAACAACTACAGCAGCTACAAATCCCAAATAAACAACATACAGCAATATGTATACTAAAACACCTACTTATACACATGAGTACATGTAAGTAAATTAAGTGTTCTTTATGATTCTTACATGAAGTTTTAGTACATACTTACTTACATGTGTATGTATGTATGTATGTAAATATATGATTCCTTTATATGATGAAATGCATTAAAATGTTAATTTGGTCGTGTTGTTCTTGACGATTTCATTTGCTGCTGGCTGGCTGACTAACTGCTCTTGTTTATAAATGCATTTATTCTAAGATTTTGTTAGATGTTGTTGTCACAGAAAAAATGTAAATACATACTTTGTATCTTATATGATATCAAGTTAAAATACATGTATTTAGATACAAGAGTATCTCCGTACCACATCATAGAAATTGTCTAAATAAACTGTTTGTTTTTATTTTCCTTTTTTCATTTAACCAACTTTTTTGTTCTAAAATTTCTTTTTTTTTTATAAAGAAATGAGGTTGATGGTTGTAGTTATTGTTTGATATTTTTAACAAATGATAAGACATACATACATACATAATTATTATACAAAGCAAATATACAAACAAACAAGAAAAAAATAAGAAAAGCTTAAAACAATATTAACTAATTAGGCGTAAATTTTAGAGTAAATAGATAAGAATGTATAAATTTGAAAATTGAAATTTAAAAGAATGAAATCATTGAATGATTTAAGAAATTTTATAATTTATTTTTACTTATTCCTGTAGAATACTTCTACTAATTTATTTATTATTTTATGTTATTTATTGACAAAATTTACAAAAATAATAAAAAAAATATCCTCTAGCATTTTTTTTAATTTTTCCCCCAAAACCTCTGTTTTAGTTTTAGATTTTGGTATGATTTGTGAAACAAGTAGAAGTTTATTATAATGGAAAAACCAGCAGATTGTGAAAAGCGCCGGAAATTTGTTTAATAAGTAATGGAGCTAAGTGAACTCAATGCCAATTTTTCGAAAAAATTCATCTTATCCTATAAAGAAATTGCCACTTCAATGGATTCAAAAATATACAAAATCATCAAATTTGGATCTTACATAATCCAACCGCAACCAATAAGAAACAACTAAACTATCTGTTGGGAATTTTTTAAACATGAGAACGAAATTGCGATGGCTGTACACGGCATAAGCTGCAGGAACATAATAACGATGTTCTTTTGGCCTTAACTAGACGGCATAGATCTGGACGGCATGTGGTTTTAGAAAAACGGTGCCAGCTTCGAGACCGCTTATTAAAAAATATATTCATTGTAGCAACGATTACTAGAACAAATTATCTCAAGAAATTTTGATGTCAAATAGCCACCAAGATCATACGATTTAACGCAGTGCAATTTTTTTTTTCTTTAGGGTTTTTATGAAATCTTAGGTTTATGCAAATAAATCAGAAACTAATACTGCACTCAAATCCGATATCAAGTATATTTCTGTGAAAAAATGCATGAAATATTTCTTGAAAAGATTAATGAGTTGTGAAAGCAATTTTACGATTATTTGGTTTTATTCTTAATCGGAAGGTGTCTTCTTTATAATCCGGTAAAAAAAAAATCATAACTATCCTAAAAATAGGTGTTTTCATTTTAAAACGAAAAAGTGAATTTTTAGCGAAGCACTCTTTATTTTTGAAACAAACAGTTACAAAAGACACGTTTATAAGCCATGAAAGCTCTTCAAGTTCGTGACATTTTTTTTTTTCAATAATACTAAGTAATTCAGTGATTGTAGCCAAACGTGAATTTTGATGCATATTTTCTGATCATTTTGGAGCTACTGGTCAAACACAAAATTCTTTAGCCGATTGCTTCGCAACGCGTGAGAAAGTAAATACTCGTAGAAGGAGACTCGTAGCACTCTTTTCGACAAGAATATTGCCACTCTTGTTGTTTCAAATGTTGCAAATGAGGCATCAACGTTGCCTATACGACGTTATACGCAATCGTCTCAACGACTAAGTAGATTTTTACACAAAATTAATTAGAGACGAAGCCTGTTCTCATCTAAACGAACCGAACGATCCGAACCGAATTTGCACTTTTGTGACACCAAAAATATATGTATTATCCACGTTTTATTCACAAAAGGCCTTTACATCCCCTAAACATTATTACTGAAGGTGTCATTGGTCCTTATTTTTTCGAACAGCAACACTTTTAAAACCATATATGGCTTAAAAAATTCTGCGCAGCCTGTTTTAGGAAACAAATTTTTCATGATATTATTTTTATTACTTTTAGCCTATAAAAAGTAATTTTGCAGACATTTTTTTTCAATTTCGTTTTTGACAATTCGAACATTGTTTTGTTCATATGTAATTTCACAATTCCTAACAAATATTTAAATCAATAAAAATTTTATTACTTCGATGCTGTCTTAAGTTTAAGTTATAATTGTCTTTGTGTTTTCTCAACTAATATCTATTTATAAAGACAAGATTTGTGTAAAAGCATTGATTAAGCAGGTGTTTATTCAATTTTGTTTTATTCTGTCTGACCGCCTGTTTTAACTCGCTTTTATTTTTTTTTTTTAATAGTACTTACTTATTATTGTTTAATATTTTTTTCCAACTACAGGGTTATATGAGACCATGCGAGGAACAGACAGACAAAATGCAGACAAAACAAAAATTTTGGTCGAAAAAAAAACAAGCAAATAAATAAGTTATTAAAAACGTTATATTTTGTAGATTTTTTGTTGTTACTAAAATAATCTAAAAACCTTGAACGAATTTTAATGACATTAGTTAGATTTTTTTTAATTTAATTTAATCAGCAAGAAATATAAAAACTACTAGTCATAACGGTGTAATACTCAGATAGTTTGTTTACGAGCTATAAAATCATTTACAGTACTGAAATTTTGCAATAATATAAGTTTTAAGATTTTTGTTCAAGATTTTTATTTAAATCCAAATTATTTTATATTTTTTAACCTTTGTGAGCTTGATAAAATGCATATGCATATTTTAGGTTTGATGGAATTTTCTAATTTTAAAGATTATTTTGTAATATTTATATTAAATTTCTGTGTCCAAAAACTTTCAATTATAAAATAATATTGTTTTCGTATTCTACAGACTCTAAAAAGTAATTTCACGTAATAAATTTTTTTTCGAACTTAAGTTCGAAAATTCGAAATTACAAAAAAGTACTTTTTTTTAATGCTTACTATATATTATGGGTAAAATATAAAAGTTTTAAAAACTTTTTGTCTCAAATTTGTAATTATAAAATTCGAAAACCCGTTGAGTTTATCAAAAATCAAATTTTTAATATTCAAATATTAGATAATATTTATAAATAACATAGTGTAAGTCTCGATGTCTAATTATACATAATTCAGTTCTTAGAAATTTTTGAATTAAAATCTTTATTTAAAAATATGAACACATATTTGTAAAAAAAAATTTCATTCGAACTTCGAATATTGTAGAGCTGTCGAAAAGTTTTAAAAATTATTAATTGCATATTCGATTTTAAGTAAGATTTATTTTTATAAAAGCTTTAAAATTTTTAAACGTGGAAAAAATCTTTAACCGCCCACCAAAAAACTTCTCTATCCAATAGCGCTTCTTAAACTGCTTACTTAATGCTTAATGCTTCTTAACTGCTCCCCAGAGCGCTTCTAGATGGCAAGTTTTCTATATACGATGACCCATTTCGTAGGTATCTTTTTTGCAATTTATAAGAGCTAATTTTATTTTTATCAGGAATAGTTTAACCATGCCTTTCCCTTGCAAATCGCAAGTGAAAAATATAAAACAAAAATTTCTACTGAAATAAATTTGTATCCTTTTTTCTAGTTCTAAAATTATAAACAGTACGTAATACATACTTTGTTGTGCTTTAGTATGAAAACAATTAAAGCACTTCCATGGCTGCCATACGTTAAGAAAATAAAATCTGCACAGCTTAAAAAATTCGAAAGATTTTTGGTAGGCGTGTTCATAATCATTTCTATTTATTTACAAAAACATAAATGCATGTATGTTGTGTTGCTTCACAAACCTAAGCTAAAACTTTTAATTTATTTTTGAATATGGTGGTTAATTTAAAAATTCTTTAATAGAAATTTACTCAAATTATTATAAATTATTATGTATGTTAGTATATGTATATATTTTTTTAATTTTCTTAAAATTGTGAAAGTTATCAAGATAATTTATTTATAAGCTTTAGTTTCTATTTTGTTATTTTGTTAGAATTACATTCGTATATCATTTTATGTTGATAATTGTTTCTTTGAAGTTCTAAGATCTTCACACAAGTTTCGAAAACTTCTTAACTTAATAACACTCACCTTTGTTGGTGCCGCAGAGAAAACAAAACAAAAGAAAATTAAATTATTATTATTAATTTAATCCCATAATAAGATAATTTTTAAAGATTTTGTTTCAATAAATTATTTAATTTTACGATTTTCTTATTGCTTTCGAATAATTGTTCTATCAACTTCCTATCAATAATGTATTTGTCTCTGTTGTTGGTGCTTTGTTGTTTTAATTTACAGAAGCTTAATTTGTTGTATCAAACAGTTACAATGATTGGGTATTAATAAATTTCAAATATTAACATTGAATTTTAATTACACTCACACATGCACAGTAAACATTTTCATCAATTAGTTTAAATGGGTTTTTAATTTAAATTAAACAATTAAAATACATTTCTTTTTGTTTTTTATTTAATATGTTCAAGTCTCACAAAATAAAATATCGCTTACAAACGTAACAATTTGCAGTATTGTTTTTTTTTTAACAAACCTAAGTTTTGTATTTTAATTGAATTCTTGTTATACAATATTGAATTTCTTTATTTGCACGTTTTTGTTTTTATTAATTTTTATTAAGTTTGTTTTTGCAATTCTTCTGCTCCACTCTATTAGTAGCAATACAACAACTCAAATACATATATTGTATAACAAATAAAGTTGCTGTTTGTTGCCATAAATAAATGACTATAAATCAATTGTTAAGTACTAATTCTAAAATTAACACATTTCGTTTTATTTTTTTTTCAGTTTACTTTTCCAACTGTATTTTCGTTTTGTGTTTAATTGCAATAAGCAATAAAATTAAATTGCACTAATTGAAAACAGAACAATCACACAGAGAAATCGTTTTAGATGAACCATAAAATTTGGCGCTCCGTTCTTGTAACGTCTTAAAAGCTCCACCGCGCGTATACGTCTGACATTTAGTCGTTGTGGTGAGTTAGTTTAAAGGCCTTCGTTTGGCGTTTATTTTCTGTTAGTTGCCAACCAACATGTTGTATTTTGTTTGATATCATACACGAAAAACTATAAAAGCGTGGGGTTTGATGAAACAGTGGGATGGAAGTAGTTAAAAAAAAATATTAAAGTTTTTATATTAAAGTTTTTATAAATAAAAACTTTATGAAAATTAGTTTTATTTTTGTTATGATTATAAGTTTAAATCCTTGTTTACTCATAAAACAAAAACGAAGAAAATGTTGATTACGTAAGGTATTGCTTTTTAACTCAAACAGTAATGGAAAACTATGAAAAATGATTTCAATATTATTTTGAAGTTGTGGAATTTTAAATCTAGCGATAAAACAAACAATATATCTATATATATAAAAGTGCAACTCTGTGTGTGTGTTAGCTATAGACTCCGAAACTGTTAAACCGATCGGACTCAAACTTTGGCAAGTTTTTGTACACATTTCAGGAAGTGTTTATGGGTGGCAAAAAGTGGACGGGGCCACGCCCATAAAAATTAGTTATCATTTTTAGCTACTTGCACTAGATCGATTTTTCTGAAACTTTGCACACACATATTGAGCTTTCATGACTATAATTTCGTGATTAGAAAAGTGGGGAGGGCCACGGCCATAAAAAAAGTTATAATTTTTAGCTTCTTGCACTTGATATTTAATTTAAATTCAGAATGCATTTTTATTCATTAAGAGGCGTAGCAACGCGCGCCGGGCTTTTCTAGTCAAAAATAAATAAGAAGTCTGTTTGGTAATGCATTTTACTTGCCTAACATTTTTTTAACTTATTAACTCTTACTGCTGCATTCATAAAAAAATATTTTACCTTTACATAGCAGCCACACGTTCAAATTTTGGCTTCCAATTTCCAAACACGCTCATACTTTTTGATCTTGATTAAAATTTTTTTATTCAATCCATAAATTCAACTAGATTATCGTATAAAACAGCTGGTTATAGTTTTTTTCATAAATTTTCGTTTTTACACGTGTTTGTGCAAATATTCTGCCAGAAATAACTGTAACAAAAAAATCGTATGAATTTCACAAACAATATATGTTATCAACTTGAAAGCAAAAATTTAAGCAAGTGGCCGCAGTATTATTAAAAACTTATTTGACAGATGTTGTAAAGAAATTTGTCAAATATGCCTTGAAAAAACCTAAATTTTTTTTTATGAATATGGCATTAAAACCCTTTATATAATCGAAAAATTTTTATAACAAGTAAGAGTGCTATATTCGGCTGTGCCGAATCTAATAATGAAAAAATTGAGAAGGACAAATAAATTAAAATATAATGTTAGAAACAAATCTTTCAAGCATCAGCAATTCATTCAGTTTAGCTTGGTTTAGATAATTTTGCAAACTTTGCCACCTGTGATACGATGAGTAATCTACCAGTTCCGAATTTTTTCCGGTGTAGAAAAGTAACATAGAAAATTATACATATATGTTCTGATTTTTATCTGGATCTAAACAACTTTAACAAAATTTCCAGTGACTAATTATCGTAGCCACAATGTTTGACCTGCTTAATTTTAGAAAACATTTTGTGCTTTGAAGACGCAATTTGGTCTGTATTATCCTGGCTGTGGTCAGACCAAATGCTGAAATACTTGCTCAATAATCGCCTCAATACAAAATTTACTAGCAGAGAACGATAAACCACAGTAGTGATGGAGAATCATCTGTTTGTGTAATTAAGAAGATAATCAACGGGCGTCATTGGTTTCTCTCCAATATGATAATGATATTCGAATACATGAATGTCTGGCTGCCATAAAAAAGTTGTGATGTCATCAAGTAAACATCAACTGCATACCTGATACCGGCTTGGATCTCTGTGAAGATTCTAATATTTCCGATTAATATTTGCAGCAAGCAAATCAGGGCTGTAAACGGGTGGGGTGCAATAACGCCTTACGAAATAAGGCCTTTAAGGCTTTATTTCACTTCCAATTGAGAAATAAGGTCTTTATTGCGGAAAAGGCTTTATTGCACTTTGAAAGTGACATAAGGCCTTTATTGAAATTTAGCCAATGGTGCAATAAAGCCTTTATTTTATATTTTTTGATTCTTTTGTTACGCTGTTCAATTTATTGTTTTTTGTTGTTGTTGATAACAATCCAATATCTTTTAACAACTGCTAATAATACATATTGCTCATAATGAACATGTAAGTATATATTTTCGGTGGCATGTCATAATGTCCATGAACATTGTGACACACAAATAGTGACATAATGTCCATGGACTTTATGCACTACGTAGGAAAAAGCCGCCTAAATCTCACTTAATACAGTTTTTCTGCGTGGCGACCTGCGGCCGATCTAAGGGGTTTTCTCCTCCATAGGACGCGGCAGGTGGCTTCGCTGAATACAGTTTTCCTGCGCGCGTCTCATTATCTTCCGTAGTGTGACGCGCGCAGGGAAACTTTATTCAGCGAAGCCACCTGCCGCGTCCCATGGAGGAGAAAACCCCTAAGAGCGGCCGCAGGCCGCCACGCAGAAAAACTTTATAAAGCAAAGATTTTCAATATTGTTGCAGTTAAATTAATATTTGTGTATGCTTTTATGCAAAAATGTGTAATGAATTAAGTGATTTTTTTTTTCATTTTGGTGTGATTTCGTTTCCATAAGTGGGATTAATTAATAATGTTCTATTAATTTTTGTCAATATGAAATTTTTTTATAATTGTTCAATAAAATATAAGAAGAATAAGAAATTTTATTGCTTCATTTGAAAAGAAATTTAAGTGAAATAAAACCTTTACGGCTTTATTTCACTTTCAAAGTGCAATAAAACCTTTTTGGAGATAAAGGCCTTATTTCACTTTCCATTGAGAAATAAAGCCTTAAAGGCCTTATTTCGTAAGGCGTTATTGCACCCCATCCTGTAAACGATTGATTCAATTTGTTTTTTTTTTTAATTTACAATTTAAAAAATAAAATTTATTACATAAATAAATTTATTATGAATTAGAAACTATAGAAAAAGAATTGAATTATCTTCTTGTACAGCTCTGTAGCCAATATACAACATTTATCCGGTACCGATTCAAAACAGTAATAGAAAAATTATCCACAATATTTTGTTTGAAAGAATGCTTTCTTTTTTCTTTTTGTTTACATAATTACCCATAATTCTGAGAAAAAGGAAAAAATTATTAACTCTATAGAACATTTACGAAAAAAAGAAATTTTCTTTTATAAAATTAAATAAATAACGTTTTTTTAAATAAAGAATATTTGAAAATTAACATAAAAAAAACTAATTTCAAATTTTTAGTTTGCACAGTGATTTTCAGTCTCCAACATGTTTGACAACAACAGGTGAGTTGCTAATAGCAAAAGCCAAGAAAAACTACTCAAAAAAGTATCGTGCAGAGTCTGATGAACATAAATTCCCCCCACATCATATTTTTATTTCATTTTTTTCTGTGAAACAAACAGACAACATTGTTGTTGCAAGTTAATATGTTTGTATGTACGTTAGTATGAGGTGGTATTTTTCATAATTTGTTTTTTACATTTAAAAAGACACATCCATCTCCCACTTGTTGTCATCCATATGAGTGAGTGACTGAATGAATGAATGCGAGTGAGTGAGTCGCTGTGTGTGAGCAAGTGTTTGAAAACTGTTCACTATGGTAAATTAATTGACTAAACGACTGACTAAACGCCTTCACATAAATAGTTAGAAAATTTATGTTTTAAACTTTTTTTCTTAAACATTTTTTATGATTCAACAAAACAAAAACAAGAAGTGAGACAGCCAGCAAGCAAGTGGCTGCAAGTATTAGTATGGGTGAGGTTACGCTTTTGTAGTTAGAAGTACATTCAAATTTAAGTGATAATATAGTGATAAAAACATTTTAAACAAAAACAACTACCAGCCAGTTGGTCGGTCAGTCAGTTGGCCACCAGCCAACACACAACTACTTTATTCAGATTTTCTTTATAAAAACAAAAAATTTAATTGTTTAATATAGCGGCAAATTAATATGTAAACAAATACCTTGTTAAAGGCCAAGGTTGAAAGTTATATTAGTCGCAACAAGTTGAAGCAAAAGGTAAACGTAAAACAAGAAGAACACATATATAGAGGATATGGAAGGATACACGATAGTGCAAATATGTATGTGGGCTTTATTATTTTTGGTGCGTAAGATGTGTATGTTCAACAAAAATATTTATTTTCAATTATCCACTTTGTAGTTGACATTGAACAAGTTTAATTAATTTTAAATTAAGTGCAAACAAGAGGCATGAATGATGCAAGCACACGAAAGGGTAAGTCAGCATGAGAATTAATTTAATATTTATGTTTGACATATTAATTTTAGTACATTTGTAGTTGTACGGAACAATGTCGAAATTGCTATAATAAGTTTAGCAACACTATTTCTCGGATTATCGTCTTTCGAACGAAAGGAGTGAATTTAAAATAATACAACGAATAAAGTCATAAATCACTAAGACATCCATCATAAGTTGTGTAACTACGACCCTGCCATGGAACTAGAAAATAACCTTAGAACAAAATCGTGAAGTTAAACGATCTACCAGAGTCGATAAAAGAATTCTTATTTCAACAAATCTTGAAGAAAAGCAGCTCATTTCGACAATCTTCGAAAAACATATAAATACATCACAATTGTCATTTCTAATACGTTTAGGACAACAACACCCATCTTTGACTTACAAGGAAACATCCTCAAAAGTACCGAAAAACAACTCACCAAATGGGAACATCATTTCGGTATAAACAGAAATACAAATTAATTTTAAAACAACAAAAATAACATTTCAGTACCAAATCACTCAATCATTTTCGATGGTTTCGCTGCCCTAAGGGAAATACAAATGTTATTACACGATTACAAGAAATTCACCGCCGTGACTGTGAGAACTTGGGGTGGAGTGTCACTACTAAACACTATTCGAACGATATTGGCGATGCAAATATTAGAATGACTTTAGCCAGTGAACCAGATATTAAAACAAGAGCAGATGGGATTTCAAGAGGTCAGATTATTTGTCGACAAATAGCAACATTCAGAATCATAATCATCATCATACCTGCTGTTTTTCGACTTTGAATAGGTTTTTGACATCATTATAGAAAACCCTAGAACGTAAAGAAGTCTCAATCATAATACAAAAACTTAAACTCGAATGCAGAAAACATGGTGCCAGGACAAACGTCAGATTAATTTCAGATTAATCACGGAGTTCGACAAGAATATGTTTTCTGTCTGCTCCTATTCCTTTTAGTACTCAATGAAGTAATGATGGCAACAAACAAAGAAATTTAAAATGGTATACGGTAGACTCCATTTGCAAAGCCAAACTAACTGGATTATGCTGATAACCTATGTTGACATGCCCATAGTTCTAAACATTCAGGAAAAATTACAATGGCTTTACACAAACGCTTTAAGGATTGCACTGCGGATAATACGGATAAAGAAAAAAATATTTAGAGAATTAATACTAACAACACTACGCTTTTGTATTATTTAAAAAAAAGTGGTCGTAGAGGATGTCCATGTCCATTTATTACATGGGATGTACAATTTAGAAAAATATTTGTACAGATGAAGGTGCTACAAATCGCATAGACAAAGCTTGTAGGGTCTTATACTACTTGAGAAATGTATTTCTACCTTTATGTATATCAAAATCGTTGAATTATTTTCTATAAATCGGGGCTAGTTTTATTGCAAAAAAAAAATAACACTTGACATTTGCGATATAAAAGTTTAGAGCACTTTATTGATTTTTAAGACAATCGGTTAAACTTATGCGGCACTGTATTTATGATTTTTTGCTGTATTCTTATGGTCCCAAGCGTCGTATTGTCATAATTTTCCAAAATTTTTAATATGATTCAAAAGTTTTTAATTGTTTATGGTAAAATTTTTTTTGGATTTTTTAAAATTTTTAAACAATATGACGATACGACACTTAAGACTTTGTGAAATTACCAATTCTATTGCACCTTGTTAAAAACTTAATTTGATATACACACAACGCACTCTGTTATATTACTGCACTGATAGTTGCGATATTTTTACTGCCATAATGATTTTGATTTACCCTGTTCTTCAAACTTCTATACGATAATACTAGTGTGTTCTAGAACTAAAAATCGATAAGCGGTGTTTGATAAAATAAACAATATATGAGCCAGGATGTGTTAAGAAAAAATAACTTTATTTTCTTTAATAACTTACTAGCATGTTACGTGCTACTTCGTAGCGCAGTTCTTACTATTTCTAAAATATTTAAGTTCTTTTCTTAATTATTAAATATGTTTTGGTGAAATTTATGAAAACTTGTTTCTCTGATTCATTTTATTTAGAAAAATAAAAGTACAGTAAGGATATATAGGGGATATATTTCCTATGTGAACCAAGATCAATGCTACTGACTTTTCAAATTTTAGACTCATAAATTTAGAAAATGCAAAAATCACTATAAAAAAAATAATAAAAGTACAATTTTGTCCTTTATTAAAAACTTCAAAGTCAACTTGGATTATTAGGCAAAACAGGATCTTTTTAGTCGCCCATAACATTTTCAGTTTCACCTTGTATAAATAGTACTTTATTTCACATTTTAGCTTCATATTTTCAATAATTTCGAAATTCTTGCTACATAAATGTTGAAAATACAAAAAGTACCATACAAATTCAAAAAATAACTTTTTGGTCGCACATAACATTTTCAGTCTTACCTCGTATCAATAGTCACTAATTTCGTAATTCTAGCTTCATAAACATTGAAAACACAAGAAGTACCAAAAAATTTTAAAAAGTACCTTTTTGGTTTCACCTTGTATAAATAGTTGGTAATTTGAAATTCTTGTTTCATAAACGTAGAAAATACAAAAAGTACCATACAAATTTAAACAAGTAAGAACGCTATATTCGAATCTTGTATACCCTTCACAATGTGTAGTCATGCAATAACAGTAGTTTGTATCACCATTCATCACATATGAAATACGTACAACAATAAAAAAAACATACATATATAAAAACAACCCATTTTAAAATTATAACTTTACGTATATATGTTAAAAGAAAAAAAAAAAAAAAAGAAAAAAAAATTTAAAAAAAAATTTAAAAAAAATTTTTTTAAAAAAATAATAATAATAAATATAAAACAAAAATTAAAAAAAAATTTTTTTAAAATAATAAAAATATAAATAATATATTAAATAAAAAATAAAAAAAAAAAATAAAGAAAAAATATAACAAAAATAAAAAAAAATTTTTTTTTTGGCTCAGCTGGGATTCGATGCCACGTTTTCTCTAACCAGTATACACGTTTGTATGTATGTATGTTGTTGTTGTAATGTTGTTTTTGTGAAAAAAATCGAGGTGGTCGTGGGTTTTTGCTCATATCTCAGTTGTTTATGTACCGATGTTTCTGATTTTCAATACTGATCTACTCCCGAATATTTCTGATATTTTAATACCTCACCCGGGTCCAAGCGATGTCGGGGGGGGCTTCAAAAAGTTGATTTCAACATACACACGGTCAGACGGACATACTGACTGAGCTTAATCGACTCCCCTATTCATAAGCTTTCAGAAAATATATACTTTATGGGGTCGGAAATGAAAATTGTAGAAATTTCACACGGAATGACAAATCTGTAATTACCCTTTTTCACTGTGTGAAGGGTATAAAAAGTAACATTTTCAGTCTTACCTCATATCAATAGTCACTAATTTCGTAATTCTAGCTTCATAAACATTGAAAACACAAGAAGTACCAAAAAATTTTAAAAAGTACCTTTTTGGTTTCACCTTGTATAAAAAGTTGGGAATTTGAAATTCTTGTTTCATAAACGTAGAAAATACAAAAAGTACCATATAAATGCGAAAAAGTACATTTCGTTACCACAAAAAGTACCTTTTTGGATTTTTCATATCAATGTACAAATCGAAGTTTAAAATGTTTGAATATCTATTTAACCATAAAATATTTTAATGTACACGATTTAGAGTGAATAAAATAAATCTACTATTTTTTGCGTTAAAATAAATATGTTCTAAAAAGTACCAAATTGTTTTACGGAATTTTTCTCTTTGTACACTGTTATGAATAGGCTTAAATTTTTCTAAATTACATACTCTTTTATGTCTAGTGAAATCCCTATTACAACTTTTAACAAAGAAATTAAACATATTTTCCGGTATTTTCCTCTATTGGTACCTTTTTTGTCCCCAAATAAATTTCTAAAAATTTCATCTTTATAATTGTCCATATTTTTTAGGCGATATTAATTATAAAATTATGTCTTATTTAATTATGTTAGATTTTTTTTTTAAAGTACCAAAGTAAGGAAAATTTGTACCTCTTATATTTACATGCAAATCTGAAGAAAGTGCCGAAATCCTATTAATATTTTTCGCAGATTAAGTAATATAGTTTAAATTTTTGTAATATCTTCATGTGCTTGAAAGTACTAAAATAATAGTTTTTACCCGTTTTCCCCCTTAGAGGTTGAAAGCTTAAAAAAAAGGCCAGACACATATCAAATTATTTTTTGTTCAAATTACAATACTTCTTTAATTTAATTTGTATCGTTTTTAATTTAGGAGATACACGATTACCGATTTTACCCTTTTTTACCCCCTTAAAGTAGGTACTTATAAAAATCCCTTCTTATTGGAGTTATACTTACATCGAAAGAGGAACACATTGCCCAAATTGCATGTATCTAGCTTTTTTCGTTTGGGCTGTGCGATGTTGAATCAGTCAGTCAGTCAAGTTACTTTATCTATGACATTTCAAAGTTGACAACGCTGCTTCTCATACATTTTACTTCACAACTTATTTCAAATTGTTTTTATACAAATAAGGTTTTATATTTATAGCATTTGGAAAATTGAAAATAAAAGTTTAGTCCACTGATTGATTACATGTTCTTTTTTTATTTATCAGATAACATCTTGATTTGAGGTTAATTGAAATTTAATGATTCAAGCAAAAGCTCATCGATTAATTTTTGTTGCTGTCATCCCACAACGTAAACCCAGTGCATACATGTTTTTTGTGGCGGCAGCTAAAAGCATATTTTAACTGTTAACGAAAATTAGAAAAACAACAAAGAAACATATTGAATTTCACAACTGTCATGTCAAAATGATAGGATGATTTGAGAGGTTTTGTAGCAAATGCCTAATTTCTTACTTTCTTTTTATCTTTTATTTTTCTTCTCAAAAAGGTCAATACACACGTAGTATTAGATGAAAAGACGGTTAGAAATTTTTCTTTCACATACTTTGAAAATAACAGCTCATTATGTAGCTTACCTTTATCGAAACATTAGAAGGCTGAGAAGTTCCGCGTAAATTAATTTTATAAACACAAGTTCATTATTCAATACTTATATTTAATATCCTGTTATAACATCCTATGTTAATATTCAATAAAGTGCCTTTTAAAGTTTAAAATAAAAAAGGACATTCAAAAAAGTATCAATTTTCCGCCACTGCCTTGGCTAACATAAAAAGGAAATTTATTTAAGATAAACTAAAACTGTAGTTAGTGAAAGGCCGACAATTTTTCAATACAACAAATTTCGCATGAATAGCAATTAAGGCCAAGACTGACTATCACATTTACATAGTCGTTCGATATGTCAAAAATTTTATGTGTGTTCAGAAGGTGTGATAGTGTAGACACAAAGTACACATGTGTGACCGTTTTTTGACAAGTGTATCTGATTTGAGAATCTTTTTAAAAATTTGTTTAAAATAAACAAATTCTAATTTTCTTATTTTATTGTTGAACTTTTTAACAAAGACTTTATTAATTTTTAGTTTGACTCTTGTTCATTTTATTATTAAATTTCTAATCATTAAATTAAGAAATCAATTTTTATTTGTGATAATGAAAGAATATATTGGAAAAGTAAGTTTTAATCCCGACACCAGCCGAGTGGAAAATTCTGTGCAATCGTAGTTACTTTTTCTGAGCAAGTATAACGGTGTTGTATTCAATCATACATTTTGTTGCGATTTTATCATGTAGTACAGAAACCAATCATATTTTTATTTGACATAATTACACGATTTTGTAGGACGGTCAGTCATAGCCTTAAGTTATATTTATTTAAATCGAAATTACATAAAATGTTTTGTTAAATACAGTTTAATAGTGCGTTTCAACCACAACCAAAAAAAACTTGTTTAGCTAAATTGCTAACCGTAGACACGAACCCAGTGTTGTTCAATATTTTTACCTCAAGCCCTGCAATTAATATTTTTCACTACAAAACTCCCTTATAAGGGAGCTATTTATATATTTATGTAAAATTTATTGGAATCTTTAAAAAACTAAATTTCGTAAAAAAAAACTAGGGTCTTTCTGCTTTTGACCATCGATATAGAGCTTGGTCACTTCTTTTTATACCCCTCACAGTGAGTACAAGGGTATATACCCTTGTGTGTGAAATTTCTCAATTTTCATTTCCGACCCCATAAAGTATATATTTTCTAAAAGTTTATGAATAGTGGAGTCAATTAAGCATTGTCCGTATGTCCGTCTGTCCATGTGTATGTTGAAATCAACTTTTTGAAGCCTTCAGACATTTTCAATGCCCGCGTAAGATACCAAACTATCGGAAATTTTCGTGATCAGATTGGTATTGAAAACCAGAAAAATCGCTTTATTAACAACAGAGATATGATGAAAAAACCTAGGCCACCTCGTCTTTTCACACCAATTCAAACTGGGTGAACATATGTAGGTTCGAACACCAGTTAAGACAAACAAAAAAATTTTTTATTTTTTTTACTACATACATACATACATTAACTCAATTTATAATTAACCAATAGGATGTTTTTAAGCGGATAAAGTCATTATAATGAAATATATATGTATGTATGTACATATTTCAAATTGATTTGATGAATGGTAATACAAATGTTATTTCATTGACTACACATTGTGAAGGGTATATAAGATTCGGCACGGCCGAATATAGCATTAGTAATTTCCACAATATTTATTTACGACTCATTGAAGAATATATTTACTGTAAGCTTATGACTAGGGTGTCGAATGAGCCAGGTTTATCGTCCGTGTGTTGGTTAAAATCAACTTTTAAAGCCCTTACATCTCACTCAGGTCTGTATGAGGTATCAATCTTATAAAAATATCTGGGAATGAATCCCTATTGAAATCCAGCGCATTCATCAAATATCCTTCTAAGATATGAGTAAATAAAATCGATTGCCAGTGTTTTTTTTCTCAGGTGTTAATGCACTATTACCTACTTATAAACTTAAACTAAATTTATATTTATTTCTTCTTTTAAAATCGCAATTCAAATTATGTGCTTAATTTGACATAATTTTTAAGTGTTTCCTTTTACATGCCACGAAATGCATGGTAAATTTGTGATAAAATAATTTCTTCCTCATCATAAAAAGTGTTATGTATTCAGATCAGATTAAAGCACTCAGACAATTTTGAAATATGCATATATTTTATGTATCACTTAATACAAAACAACAAATGGCATAAAAGAAAAACTATCTTATAAAATATTTTTTTTTTTTTTTGATTTTTCCTAACAACCATATCAAATGTTTTTAATTATTGGTTATCCAAATGAAAAAATCTTGTACAACATTTTATATTTCTTTCAAATTTACAGATAAAAAAGTGGAGATATTTCTTGGATCTACAACTGATAAATATGTTTGAGTATCTGGTAGCGGCAGTAGTTGCTACAAACTGCTACATTCATATGTACTTACAGTTGTCATTAGTTCCACTTAATGCTTGAGTAAATTTTACAATCACATATAAAAAAGTTTAAAAAAAACATATATTTTGGTACATAAACATATTTAAGTAAAAATAGCTAAATATTGGTAAAAAAAATTTTTATTGAAAGTAAAACTGGTTTAAGAAAAAAAAAAACCGTTGACAAAAATTCCTTTTTCAATTTGAATACAAAAAAAAACTGCCGCTTAAACAAATTCTTGGTCTTATATTACAAGAGACTTTAATAAAAATGCAAATTAATTAATTATAAAAATGTTTGTAAAAAAAAACAAATATTCAATGTTAAACAAATATTTAAAATTATACACATTTAAAAGTTTCAGAAAACGTTCAGAAAACAAATAAAATAAATAAATAATTTTTTTTTATATAATTTTAATAAAATTAAAACCACAACTAGACAATAACAATTAACTAAATCTTGTTAAATATACATACTCGTCGTAGATGAGAAAAATATTTAAATCTCATACAATAATATTTTATATTGGATTATATGAACATCTAATGGTTTTTGTCCATTTTTGTAAGAATTTTTATTATAGACTGCTAAAATTGATTAAACACACTGTTGTTATGATATCAAGTTATTGGGATAATTTATTGAGCTCAACATAACCATACATATACTTCGATGTTAACTTGTTAATAGTTTTGTTAATAAAAGAAAACTTATATGGTTTTATGGCTGAGAAAACCAAATATATATAATTTAAATACAATAAAAATAATATTGATTTAAAAAATTACCCTTTAAGGTATTCTCTTGGCGTCGCATAAAATTTAATAACGCTTGATATAAACATGAAAATTAACCTCGAGTTAAAGTGTCTTTAGATTATATTAAATAATTAACTAAATCTCTTTTTGATTGATTTTCTTTCTTTTTCAACTACTGTTACCGATTATAATTACATTATGCATGCACTTTCCACAACAATACAATATGTACTAGGAAAATATTAACGGAATTGGAATAGTAACTTTTAAAAGTTTAAATTATGGTTGTATACTAGGGTGATCGACTCGGTTTTACAACCGGTGGAAAATCCGGTTTTTTGCTCTTTCTGCTGGCGGTTTTTTCTGAATGTTGATTTTTCGAATATCGAATACATCGGTTTTTTTATCCGAAAAACCCGGTTTTTTATATTTTTAAGTTTACTCTCATATATCTTTGTAACCAATCTAAATTAATACGCGAAAAGTTTCCAAAAATCAGAAAATAAAAACCATTAAATATTCTTCCATAGTATTGTAAGAAATTTATTTGTTGTTTAAAAAACAAATGCAAAATAAGAAAAAAATAATTGAGCTCAAATATTATTTTTTTTATGGTATATAAACCTAACGTTAAAAGTAATTGAAGCATTAACTTAGCTGATCGATTCAATTAACCCATCGAACAAACTAGTTTATGCCTACCATCGTATGTCTGTCAGAAAGATTTTTTTAAAATGAAATTTTAAAGATTTTCTCTTTAGACTTTAAAATGTATTTCAAATTACAGAAATCATTTCAAACAAAATACGTTAGTGCGTATTAGTTTAAAAGATCTGTTTAACATTTGAAAAATGTACAGAAGGAGATACAAAAATTTATAACAGCCTTATAAAAAGTCTTATTTATTTATGTATTAATTTAATGTAATTATTTATTTTACTTGTAAAGAGTACCTTTTGTCCTTAAATTCCATTAATTAAATCCAAATTATTCAACTGCATTCATGTCAGTTATTGCGTTATTGTGCAGCCAAACGTATATAAAATGTAAAAATTTCATATTTAGATTAATTTTTTTTTTTTTTTTACAATATTTTTTTTATTTTTTTTTATATATTATATATAATATATTCGAACCGGTTAACCGGTTTTTTCTTAATTTTCAAAATAGCAACCGTTTTTTTTTTAAACTGTAAATTTCAAACTATTTGAAGCCCGGTTTATTAAAAAAGTCGAATAATCGATCACCCTATTTTATACATGTGGATTTCGAATTTTCGACAACTTCTTCAAGCATTAGGAGGCACATTGTCATAAGTAAATACAAGTCACTAGTTTGTTTACAAAAACCTAAGACTTTGCACATTAAATCATACAATACTAGTGGCTAATTGAATGGACCATGAGCACAAAATATTTCCTTCTAGATCAAATCACTCAGCTGTTTTGGATAAAATGTTTGTTCAGACACACATTTTTTATATGTATGTTTTATGGCGTCTCTCTTCTGGAAAAAGTTAAACAATTATACTTTTGTCTATACAAGATCTTACTCAGTGTTCCCCTTTTATCACTTTTTTTTAAATAAGCACTAAAAATTAAGAAAAAAGTGCAAAGTGCTAGTTTTGCTTTTTTTTCACAAATATTTTTTACTTCTTCCATTCCTTTAGCAAAAATGTCTTGGTACACAAAAAAAATTATTGATTATTTTTTTTTTAATAAAATGACTAATTGCTTTATACTAAATTTAAAAATTTTTTTTATTAAATTTATTTTTTTTTAAATAAATAATTTATTGAATAATTTATTTTTAAACACTTTGAAGTTTCAGTCAGTTGAAAAAAATGTATTGAAAAATAAAATTTAAAAAGGGATTTTTTATCAAAATTTGATTTTCAAGAATAATTTTAATAAAATTACGCTATTTTGTTTCAAGCGGCATCTTGGATTAAAACTTTTTTAAATAAGTTTTTGATATACCGACTTCTGTATAAAATTCATAAATTTTTCAATCAAATTAATCCCATTAAAAGCTACGCTCCTTCGCTTAAACAACTCACTAAGTAAGTTACTAAAAAATATACTTCTTTTAATACTAATTTGGTAAATATTTATATATTTACAAATTTATATTTGATTTAACATATCAAGCATATTAACCACATTTAAGACACGTTTTACTAGGCCATTTTTTCAACTAACTGTTATTAGAATACAAAGAAATAAAGCAAATAAATTTTCTTGCAAAATAGTTTTTTTTAACCTTAAAAATAATTTCCAGACACAAAGTTGAGGCGAGTTGCAAAACAAACTCAAATTGTACCATTTAATGTTAACGTTTCAAGCACATAAAGTAGGTACAATTTGTATAAGAACAGGGTAATACAAAATGGGCAAATATTGCTATTTAATTTAAATACGAGAAAGCGGAGAGAACTGAGAATTTATTTAATATCAACAGCTCACAAGTCAGGTTAGGGTTTTTATCAAATGGTAGCAAAGTTTGTTTGCTAGTATGTTTTTGACAGGCATGAGGTGAGTAAAGTTTACTTGGCTACTGGGGCTAGTAGAAATTTTGACAAATGAACAGAAACATTTGAGATTGTAAATTTTTAAATAGCAGATTATAAGAAATTATTGTAAAAAGTAAAGTTGAAAATGTGCCTCGCCTGAAGAAATGATTTCCTTTGAAAAATTCTCCTTAATTTATTAGTTAAATCAACCATGCTGACAATAATCACTTGACTTAATTTCTTGCACCAACTGAATCCCTGTACATGTGCACATGCAGATCAATATATATTTAACTACGATGCCAAAACTGTATTAACAATATGGTAGCAAATTTAAGTCCGATCCTGTTATTGGGACACCCTTTATAATGTATAACTTTTTTCAAGACACACTTTTGCCAACATTATTGTACTTTAACCAATATTTTAACTTTTTTTTCCTTATTTTTCAAGAAGTCGTTGTTAATATTGATAAATATGTAAGAATGTAAGTAAAGAACAGATAAAACAAAATAAGAAATAGAAAACTAATAAAATAAAAGAGTGTTAAATACAAATAACTGTGTTGCATTTTATGCAATATGAACAGTGCAACCATGTTGCAAGCACACCTGTGTATATTTAAACAGCATTGTGTACCAGCGTTGTCAACTCGGTGATTTTATCACCGTTTTTGGTGATTTTTAACATTTTGGAAGCGAAAAAATTGCGAGTTAGTGCTTGGTGATTTTTTTTTAAGTTTTTAGTGCTTTTATTTTTATTTCGGTGACACCAAATACTAAATTTGAAAATAATTTTTTTAATTGAAAACAATTTTTGTAAGGGTAAATATCTTTAATTATCCTTACGTATTTTGTATCTTAACAAAGCTAAAAAATATTTACTCATTGTAAAATGATATTATGTTGATAATACTTTCAGCTTATGATACTAAAACTAATAATTAAGAAGATTATAAGGATTGATAGTATACAATGTTTCTGTTATTTGAGTGTTTTGCTTGTTTATTATTAATTGTAACTTATTTCCGATACTGGTTTGTTGATATCCTGTATGGTTTATGGGACATAAACCACGTACTTTTTATAAAATGAAATTGTTACGAGAATTTATTTTGTAAGTAAAGTTTCAAGTCGATCAAACCTTGGTGACAATAAAAAAAGAGAAATTAATATGCAAATACTTTTCATTTTAAAATTTTTTAGAGCACAAATTGACACCCTGATAAGGTTAATATTTGCATTGATAGTACATTTGGATGTTTTGGCCTAATAATATAAAGAACAGAATATCTTTAGACTTGTATTTCGATTATCGATATCAATCAAAACTCCAGTCTTATTGCCATTTGTAAAATAATTTATTTTAGGGGGCAACTGGCATCTAAAAGCTTTAATTTTTTTTAAGTAATGATTATATTAGCAAATGTAAAGTTAAATTTGTGCACATTTTAAACTCAGTGATTTTTTATGAAAATTACGCGCTTTTTTAGGGGTTTAGGTGCTTTTTGAAATTTTAAAGTTGACAACGCTGTTGTGTACCCACAGTGCAAACTAAAATAAATATTAGAATAAGCTTTTTCAAGTATGAGACACAAGTTTAAATAGCGGCTCTCTTTTAAACAAAAAGTAGCAGCAGCAGCATATAAACACAAGCATTACAACAATAACATTAATACTAATAATCTATACATAAACTTTAATAAAACAATAACAACAACAAAAAACATTATGGGCTTTAGCTCACCAAATAAAATTTAAAACGAAATTAATACTTTGTAAAACAGAGTCTCTAAAGTTGTTTGTCAAATATTTATCGATAACGTTTTATTTATAATTATTTTCTATAAATTAAAATTCATATTATTATGAATATTTCCCCGCATGTAGCCGTTAGAGTGAATCATCGACATAATGGTTAAAGAGCAAATACTAGACGATCAATAAGATTTAAATATCACGCCCATATTAAGGGCAGATTCATTGAGACAGCTCTTCTTGAAGTTATTTATCATATAGAAAAATCCTTTGACTAGGCATAGAAAGAGCTTTCAACAATGTAATAACCTCACGACTTATTGGTTTCTTTGGAAAATTTAGTCTTAAACCATTATCTGATTGGGTGGATTAGCAATATCTTAAGGAACAGGGTGATAAATTGCGTGTCAAAAGTAAGTAAAGGCAAAGTATGTCGAGAAACTCCACAAGGAGTTATCATATCTCCATTTCTATGGGTAACCACAATACATAGTCTACTAATAATTCCATCAAACGAGATTTTGAAATAATTCTGTTACGCAGAGGATATTGCGATACTGATAGGGGGAAAATCATGATCTTTTATGCAGGGAAGCAACAGAAATATTACAATCAGGCGAGTAAGCGAAGGTTCAACGTCAACCTGGAAAAGACGGAAATCTGTATGTTTAAGAGAAAGATAATGTTACCGGTGTACAACTAATCTCTCTTTTGAGATCAGACAATACATATTGATTAAAAAATCAAATATCTAGGAGTAGTACTTGATTGGGGGCTATCCTGAAGAGATCAGATCGAGAGTAGAGTGCATAAACTTATAGCTTTTCGGTCCCTTGTAGTAGAGTAAAGCACAAACCGTTACTTTAGTTCATTTTTGCCAACTACCTCTGGCTTTTTTTTATAAACCCTTATTAAATCACCTTGTGGTGTGTGCAAAAAATGAAAAAGGTTATTGGCAAAACCAACTAAATTGACCCAACTGTAACTTATATAAAAGCCATAGTATTAAAATAATAAGCAACCTGTAATATGACACACTGATTATACATGATCCTCACGTATGTCTCGAATGTGTGTTAAGCATCCTTTAAGAAAAGCTAAATATAAAACCTTTTAAAAAGATCCCAAAACAAAGCTGCGATAGTATAATAATACCAGAGGAGGAAGAATGGGATAAAGTAAAAAGTAGCCAATTCTTTGAACTGAATATTGACGAATTGAAGATTGGTGATTGAACTGAAATGGGTTTCTATGATATAAACCTAAACAAAGTAAATACTTCTGTCTATCATATCACACTTCTGTTTTCATGGCTGACAATATGGTAATTATAGAAGACATTAGATGGTTAAAGGAGATTGATAACGAAACTCCAATTCGTATCTTTACACACAGTAAATCAAGACTCTTAAGAATAAAAGAGTCGATATTGGGAGTGTCTTGCTAAGTAAAAGTGAGATAAACTTGCATGTAAATTGTAAACATCTAGAGATAATATGGATACCAGTCCATAATCGAAAACGAAAATACTATGGGAGGACCTTACTCTGGAAAGATCAAAGGATATTCTTAAACTGATTAGGCCAATTCTAGGAAGATTATCTAGTGTAGTAACAGGTCATACGGAGCTTAGAACTCATCTACCTCTTACGGAACTGTCAGAAGATACGGCATGTAGAGCATGCGAAGAAGAGGATAATATATTGGAACAACTTTGCAGTATCCTGCGTTGGAACGTTTCAGACAGAAGAATTTTACCGCGGACATTATGCCGAATTTGGAATACCTAATAAATTCAAATTGTAAATCCCTAAGGAATTACATTGAAGGGATCACGTTATCAAGCTAGTCGAAACATTAGGATGAATTTTGTATTATGGCTCTAATAGGATCTCAGATCAAATATAATTAATATTTTACATGAAATAGTAACATTAAATCTACCCTATTTAAATCTACTACTATTTTTGGTGAAGGGTATAAAGTCATCGAAGCTTTTCTATCGAAAATTTGAAAGCAAATTTTATTACAAAAATAAATTTTGTATTTGTATGAAGTTTATGTTGAATAAATTTTTATATATTTAAAAATAAAATTAATACAAAATTGTGTCAAAAGGTTTTTTAAAAAAATTTAAACAGTTAATGTAGCAATCACAAAATTTTGATGATTGGAAAACTCTGCCTTAATTGCACTTTCAAGCCAAGTTAAAAATCTAAATCCAAAAATCCATTTAAATATTTTTTTTTTTCTAAATTCTTCAATTTTTAGCTGAATCCATCAATAAAGTCAATAACTTACAATGACTTTGATGACGAAGTATACAGACTGATGGAATGAATGAGTGGACGAATGGGTAAATGAATGATTGTATAAGTTTATGAATGATTTTTAATGTTTTTTATTCCTAAAGCTCAAAAATATTCCACATGAAAGAACCGCCTTTTCTTTTGTTTGTATTCTGTCTTTATGTCTTTAAAAGAAGTGTTAATATCATAGACATGTTTAAGCATGTTATTGATTTGTATTGTTAATGTAATAATTTGCATACAAAAACTAAAAATAGTATTAACATTTTTCTCCATACAAAACATGACAATTTTTAAGCAGCAAAAAATATATTATTTAAATCAGTCGCTTTAACTCATTATTTCGTTACTTTGACAAATTGCCAGTATATTGTAACGGCATACACACATACATATGTACATATTAAAAAATTACATCATATTCTTTTAAATAATGGTAGGAAAATACAAACAATTTTCGATGGTAGTTAAAGAAGGAAATTAACAGTTAGAGAGTCGTTTTGCATTGATTTTAAGAGATCTGCTAAACCTTGAATAAATGTAGTAACCAACAAGTTTAAATGCTTTAATAGGCATTGCCGAATTGTTAATACCCTTCAACAATATGAACAATAGTAAAACGACCACATCGTGGCTTAGCCTATATGACATAATTAATGTTATACGCTAGTTTGCTACGTTATTTCCTACGCCATCTTTAATATTGAATTTATATTATGGAACAGTGACCATATCGTAGCTTAGTCTAGATGTCAGATTTAATGCTTGCTTTATTATTTCCTACGCAATATTTGATTTTAAAACTTTAAAAAGGTCACTGTGTTTTACTTGATATCATAGGTAGGTAGGTAGGTAGGTAAGTAAGGTCGGTATGAAGTAACCCTCACACCCTCACCCAGAGACCAATACGGTCCATTGTGACGCCTTAAAAGTAATATAAGAGATAAGAAATTAGAATTAAAACACGAAAGAGAATGGAAGAAAGAAAGAAAGAAGACAGAAAAAGGAGAAGAAGTGGACAACAAACTAATGCCAAAAAAGAGCAAAGACCCTACAAACGACCCATTTCCGGACTCAAGTCATGAAGCCATGTCATTCCCATTACGAATTCTATCAGATTCTCGAGACCGCAGCTCGAGACATCACCTGATTCGCCAAGAAATCTGCTACCTAGCCATCTCAACCTGCTAATCTGCAGTCTGGGACATTGGCACAGAATGTGCTCAACTGTCTCCAACTCCTCTGGATCCTCGCATAGCCTGCACAAATCCGAGAGGCTCCGCCCCATTCTTACCGCCATCCTGCCCAACATGCAGTGGCCCGTAATCATCCCTTGACATCATAATGGGTTTAAGAAAAAAATAATAATAAACGCCATTTTGTTTTGGACACAATTTCTTATATCTTTATTCAGTAGTTTATTCAAGTCAAGTCTTTTTAATATTGTCGGGTTTGAATGGGACAAAGTCGTAATTCCTATATTTGACCCATATACCAGTCAACTTAATTTAAGACGCCATCTTGGATTTAAATTTTTTCCTAAGTGTACTGTATTTTACTGGTCAACTACTTTCATTTAATACCATATTGAGGGGTTTGAAAGGCGGACAAAAATAAATTTAAGTCAAATATAAATTTAATGTACGCTATCTTCTAATGGCGGCCATCATGGATTTTAAATTTTTTTTATAGCGCTTTAAAATCTAATGGTGAAACCCTTTCATTTGATGTCTCTATTAATCTCTTTGGTTGTCTAGAAGCTGAAACAAATTAGTTTTTGTTTGTAAATTTTAGGATAAACACCGAACCACTTGTATTTAAAAGCTTATATCTCAGTTAGTTTCAAACTGGTTCGTTAGTTTTTTCTTAGAATAATTTTCAAGACTTCAGCTTGCAATTTGCAGTCCTTAGTGCGAATAAACATTATTTAGGAGCTCAAAAAGCTTTATAAATTAAAAAAAAGCATTCAAATAATTTTTGCCTATAGCTTTGTCAATTAGTGCCCATATTATCAAAATTTTTTTACGAATAGCCCTAAAGGCTATCATATCTGTAAATAGTTACAAGCAGCAACCTTGTTAAATATTGCTGGGACTGAAAAATATTAATATTTGTGGTATAATACTGGAAAAAAACAGTCGTGTTCCTAAGCTTATGTCTCAAAAATTTATAAGGCGATTGTGCTAGATGTCATTAATTCCTGGATATTTCAACAAACACACGGAGAGACAGATATTGCTCAAACGATTCACCTGCTCATAAGCTTTCAGAAAATGTATACTTTATGGGGTCAGAATTTAATTTTGTAGAATTTACAAACGAAATGATAAAAGTATACATAACTTTGGTGAAGGGTATAGAAATAGAAAATGACTTTTTATTTAAGTAAATAAATTCTTAAGAAGCGCTAAATTGTATCTTTGTTTACTTCAGAATAAAATTTTGTTGTAATCGTAATGCCACTAAATTAAATATAAAAAAACTAATTTGGCTGACAGTTAGAAACCAAATAAATAATAGAATTCAAATTAGTAGCCCTTCATTTTAAAACTAAATTTCTTATTTGTTCAAACTTGTAAAAACTCTTGGCTTTTAAAATTTTACCGCTCAATGCTTGGCGGAATACCATCAAAAGTTTTCCAAGGATTCCAAGTGTAACGCACATAACGACAAAATCAATATTCCCCTTCATAATAGAGCGTATATAAATAAAAAAAAATTTGCTTTCATCCAAACTAACCACACATCAGTGGACGCAATTCTGTTTCCGTTTTTTTTTTCTTCTTGCCGCTGCACTTTCTTTATATACTTATATAGCACAATCAAGCAACGAGCCAGTAGTATCGCTTTTCTTTGTGAAAGGCTGCTACAGGGGGAATACAAATATAAAACAAATACAAATACATACTCATACTACAACACATATGTATAATCTTTTATTGTTTAAACAATAACAATCTTTCTAAAGTCGCACTTGCATTTAAGCAAATATTTAAATTTCATTACAAAATACATTCTCAAATAAATAAACATTTTGGAAAAGCACTAACTTAACTTAAGAAGTTGTTTAATAAGAACAAAAGAAAAAAGTAAGAGAAATCTTATTAAATAAAAAATAAAAAAAATTGTTTAAAAAGAGTTTTAAAGATAAACCAACATTGATAAAATTACCAGACATGGAATAATATTTTTTAAGATTTCTTTTTTTAAATTTCTGTGCATGAAGTTTGACATTTTAAACCGTAAAGTGTGGAAATATGCTATTCACCTTTGGTGCCAACGGGTGTATATAGATTTGTCATTCCATTTGTAAATTCTACTATATTGATGTCTGACCTCATAAAGTAAATAATACATACTTTATAAGGTCAGTAATATCCGTCTGTCCATGTGTTCTTTAAATATCCGTCTGTCCACGTGTTTGTTAAAATCAACTTTAAGATGCCCTCACATGTTGCAAAGATGTATTTGATATAATTTTTTTTGAAAAATTCAAAAATGAATCCTTATTGAAATCCAGCACAACCACTCTATAACTTTCTGAGATATGACCAAATAAACACAACTTCCATAAAATATCTTAGAACTTATTTTTTTACAGACACATTGGCATCTATTTTTAGATATTATATGTTTCTAGTTGCCATAAAAAATTTTCACAAATTCGTAACTAATCGACAAAGTTATAGGCAAAAATATTTTTTATAAGTATATACTTTGTTAAATGAATCAATTTACTTATGCTACTAATACATGTTTTCTCGTACTAAAGCCACCAAAGTACAAGCCGTAGTTTCGAAAATTATTGCTGAGAAAAACTGACAAAACGGTTGGAAACTAACTGAGATATAAGCACAAAAATACAACTACATCGGTGTTGTTCCTAAAATTTACAAATCAAAATTGATTTTTTGAGCTTCTAAACAACAGAGAGGAGCGAACCAAACAGTGACTCGTTTTGGTTGTGTCGGCTTTTTTATGTATGCGTGCGGGTTTTCTGTGCCCCAAATGCGACAATTTTGCTTGTTTACATACCCGCCAAGATCAAAATGAGCTTTATCTGAAAAGATGATTTTTTTGGCAAAATCGGCCAAAGTAATGTCGCAATATTTCCCAGCGTTTTTCAGGCGTATACACTACCATATTCGTTCAGCGGAAGGATAAAATTAATTATCTGTCAAATCAGACATGAGCTAAGTGTTACCATTCACGAAATAAGCACTAGTTGAAAAAAAAGTTAGATGGCGGACTCTTTATTTGTATGGGAATATATATTAAAGTCTAAATGCCATATATCCGGATCTCCGTTTTGGCCCAGTGAGGTTTCTGGCTAGCCTATTCGTGGCAATAGCTCAGGCAGGTTTCTACCCTCTTACAGTCCACGCATCTGCTCATAAAAAAACTGAAAATACAACAAAAACCACTACAGAAAATACTACGACAATCTCCACCACACGAAGAATTCACGAGAGTCAGATGTTTACTCTCGTTTTGCCCACCTAACCATGTCGCAGCAGCATTAGCTGTAAAATTTCTCTGCGACCTGAAGTCTTGGTTGAAATCGGTCAAGTCGTTTCCGCAGTTAATGGTGACGTCAAAGTCTACACTTCTTTTTATATATATAAATAAATATTATAACAATTAAAAAAGAAGTCAATTAAAATAAAGAATTATTATATTGATAAAATTTAAGTTGTTAATTTCTTGCAATTCTACAATCCCAGAATGGTTTAGTTACGCTTATGAATACAACATTTTTATAAATACCCCCCATTTAGTTTATATTGCAATTTTTTTTTAATTCATTATATTTAAACAAATATTTCACATTTGATAGCGTAAGTTGTTTTTATTTTTATTAACATTCCTTAAATGTTTCAATAATTTAATCACTATTTTTGTTTGAGTTCTAAAGAAATATCAATTACAGAATTATTTACATATTTTTTAAAAAGAAAGTATTTTTAAGATTATTGCGTTTTTTTTCTTTACAAAATCCCTAATGCAAAGAATAACAAAACTGCGATAACATTGCTTATTAAATAATTATTAATATTGACGTAAGTAATAAAAAAGGGAAAATCGATAGTATACAGTTGGTAAGAACAGTAAATGTTAAGAAATATATATTCAAATAATGATAATAATAATAAAAATAATAACAAACTTAATGTTTGCACTAGTAATGGTTAAATTTAATTTAAGTAAAGATTTTCAAAATAAGTTTAGCAAAATTTACTATGTCGGATGCGCAACATATACCTGGCATTTGCACCAGTGATTGTTAAATTTGATTTAAGAAAAGTAATTGAACATTGGTTGGGGCTTTAAAATAAGTCGGATGCGCACAGTGATGACAACTTTTTTTCGACAAATATCGTTAAATGTAGCCTTAAAATCGTTAGAATTTAGATTTATTAGATTTTTTACTAAGTTGAAATTTTAGTGATAAATCGATAACTTTTCAAAATTTTAACGAAATTTTTTTAAATATTTAGAAGTAGCAAGTTAAGTTATTGCAAAAATTATAAAGTTTAATTTTACACTTAACAAATTGAAAGAAAACATGATGAAAACTTGCATTCCAACTAGTTTCAATGTTTTTTTTTTTAACTGGGATATGTATGAGCTGGTCGTTATCTTTAAGTTTCCTTTTTTAGTGACCTATTCAGTTCTATTTTCGCCTTTGTATATCAATATTTGTTGTAATTTTTTTTCATTATTTTAACATAATGTACTGTTTTATATAGGATTATTATATTAAAGACATTTATTTATAAAAACTTGCAGTCCCTTTATATCACGATGAGCAGCCATCCAAGCAAAAGTAATGTAGATCGAACAACAAAATTAAATAATATTATTTTGACATGGAAACGTACAGAGAGAGAGAGAGATAATTGAAGAGTTTTATAATTTCTTTAGTTTACCGTAGGATTGCAATGTCTTTTCTATTTGGGAAAATACCGCTACATAGGAGTGAAACGACACGCCAAGCTTTATAAAATATATCGCAGTTTTTATTCTGAACTTTTCATTTCCGACCACATAAAGTATATATTTTCTTTATATGAAAGCCTATGAAAGCTTATGAATAGAGAAGTCGATCAAGCCATTTCCGTCTGTCCGTGTATTGGTTGGAATCAACTTTTAGAAGCAACCATATGTTCCTCAGATCTGTGTATGGTATCAATCTCTTGGAAATATTCGGGAATGAATCGCTATTGAAGTTCAGCACAATCGCCTTATAACTTTCTGACATATAAGCAAATAAACACGACTGCCTCTTTCTTTTCCCATATTTTTACCACCAAAATTAAAAGTTTTCAGCCATAGAATAATTTATAGGGGCTCTAATTGGTAAAGTTATAGGCAAAAATATTTTTTTTTTAAATATATACATATTCCAAAAATTTACAAACGAAAATCAATTTTTTTCATAGAGAGACAATATTGCTGTCATCTGAAAGGACTTGACTATAGAAATAGAAATTATTATTGGCCGCAACAACAAAATGGCGGACAATAAATTTATATACGGGTCAAATCTAGTATAACTTCTTGAACCCCCTCAATTAATTATTAAGTATTAAAAATTTTAAATCCAAGATGGCGTCTAAAACAAAATGGCGGAACAAACTTTTTTAACCCCATTAATATGGGTATCAAATTAAAAGGGCTTGACTAAATAGTAGAATACAGTTAACTACGAAAAAATTCAAAATCAAGGAAGGCGTCGGAAATAATAAAGAAAAATGGCGTACAATTTGAAATATAGGTTAAGCTACGATGTGGTATTTTACTTATAGAGATGATGGTGAAGGGTATTATCAGATCAGAATATAGCACTCTTACTTGTTTATGTACAAAGTTAATTACACTAACAAAAAGTAAAGCTTTAGTGGTACAAAGGGTGGGTCAGAAAAAATCGCTAAATATCCCGCTAATAGCTATAACGTATTTATGCCCGCTAAACTGCAATTGAATTTTACATTGTAAAAAACGTTTGAAAAAAATATTTTAAAATGTTTACTATCTTATCCTTAAGATATGCTTCATTATTAGACATTTGTGAGCAAACTAAGACTATTATTTTGCACTCCTAAAACTATATATCTAGTTTTAAACATTTCCACAAATAATTGTCACTAAATGCCACAATTTATATGTAAGTCACGTATAAAAAACTATTAACAACCAAATACCAAAGAAACAAAAAACTTGTTTTGATTTTGCAGCAAATATTTGATTTGGTTTGGTTACATTGTGATTCAGTTTTTTTTTTCTTATCTTTCTATTTGACATACAAATATAAGCATTAGATTTATGATAGTGTTTTATATTTGCGATAAATCTGCAGCACATCTCTTTGGAGCCAGAGGCAGAATAACAAGTAGATCACATTGTACATACTAGTGGTTAGCCTTGAAAGGATGTGTATTAAACGGTATTGCTGTACACAGCAGACTCTAAAACAAAGACACAAAACTCATTTTTACAAACTGAAATTAATTACCGATGAAAATGTCATAGAAAAATCAAATCGAATAGTATTGATTGTTTCGTATTTATTGTCAGATATTGGTCAGCGGAGAGTTGGAACAAAATTTATTTTAATGCCAAATAACTGTAGTATGCCAAAGTATTATTGTTGTATCGAAAGCGTGAAAAGCTCCTCTTGCAGCAAATACATACTCGCATTTTAAGTTACATGCATGCATATGTTGGTATATTTGATTAGTTGTTTTTAATAGTAAAGACATTATTATTAATTTACAATTTCAATTGCAATTACAATTTGTTACACAACATTCCTTCATTCAGTGAATGAAGAAACATTTATGTAATTTATTTAATCAATATAATAGTGTATGTTTTTCCTTCGTTGTGTCTGTGAAACATACATACTAAAGCATTAGGAAATTATAACGTTGTTTTGTTTGATATTTCAATAATTTTTGTTTGGCAAACTTAATAAAACAAAAATTCCTTTGAACTCATTAAATCTTATTACCACACATTCATTTATTCATTTAAATGGCTATATATACGTCAAAATCTATTTATCTATATGACCATCCAAACATCTAGTATTGCTAACTCAAAATCAATCTTAGCATCGATATGCGTACTGTAAAAAAATCAGAAACAATTTTAACAAAAAAGTTTAAACAAAATAAAATTTTGTTAATAAATGGCAATTACAATTCAAACAACTAGTCTAGTTTACCATAAACAAACAAACAAACAGACATAAAGTAACGAAGGAGCCCATTTAAGTATAATTTGGGGCGTTGCAAAGGCAAAATGTTTTAATGATTTATACCACACAAACACACTGATAAACTTACACACACATTAATTCAAACAAATTCGCATTTAAAACACTTTAAACTATGCAAACGGTACAAATAAAAATTGCTCAAAATTAAATATCAAAAAAAAAAAAAAACGAAAAAGTTTTTTTTTTAAATATTTAGTAAAAGTAATACATATTAAGCTAAGAAATTGTTGAAAACTAATGTAATTTGGATATTTATAAAAATTAATAACTTTGAACCCTCTACAATGGCGTACAAATTTAAATATTTTTCTTTTCCCTGCGTCTTTAGAAGCCATCGATTTGCTCGCATAAGAACACACCACCAACATGGCTAATACCTATTAAAAATTTCTTCAAGATATAAAAAGACGTTTAAGGGTATTTTGTTACTATTTTTACGAAAAGTCTAAGACATCATTGTGCGAACTAATATTCTGACATATTCTGGTTTAACAAGGACAAATCATCGACAATATTGGTCCACACGAGACAAATTCATGTGCACAAAAAAATTGTTCGCTGTCCAAACACATCGATGGCTAATGAATGCGTACAGTTAAATAATAATTTCTTGCCCATTAAACTTTTTCTATGAGTTGTCTTCGAATTTCGCAACAGTTGTACATATTTTCTTGATAAATTCTCTACTAATATATTGTACAACACATACAACAATTTTTAAATGCATTAGAGATGGAAAAATTAATTCTTTTTCGTTTCTTTCTAATATTTACGTTGAAGTGAGTTTTTACGATTGGTTGTAAATTGGGTAATTATTTATTTATTTATTTACCTTATAATATACTATTAGTAAAATTCTTGTAATAGTTTTGTATCCCTGTTGTTGGTAATTTTATTCAAATATTTCACAAAACAATACAATTGCATTTCATACACATTGGCGTAGCTAAAAATTTTTCTAGGGTAGCAAACGATGAAAAAAAACATTTTTTTGGGAGAGGGGAAGGAAAATTTTAAACTGAGTCAATTTTATATGTATAATAGCTAAGTTTTCCAAATTCTAAGGAAATGGGTTGTGGTGCATTAAGACGGACCGCCCTCCATTAAAAAAAACATTTTTTTCAGTCACCCCCTAGAATGAAAGATGTGTCAATGAAGTTTTTAAAACAGGAAAATGTTTTTTACCATGCCCCAAAATACAGCAATTCTTGTTTTTATCTCTCATATAAGGTCAAATTAAAGATGTCAAAAGAGATTCAAAAAATTTTACATTAGGGGGAAAGGATCCGAAATATCATATATGACATCTTTAATTTAAAGTTATATTAAAAAGTCACCCAGGGCAAAAATGAAGCCATAGCATTGCCATGAACAACGATATGCGATGAGAATGCAGATCTGATCTAGTTACGCCAATCTTCGTATAAGAATGATACAATTAAAATACGTCTTCCCACGTAAAATTTTAAATTTTGTTGTGTTTTAGCTAAACGATCATCTGAACTTTAAATTGAAATTTTTTTTCCAACAATTTCTTTCGCCTATATGTTTGTCGACAATTGGCCCATTGAACCAAGATTTACTGTAAATGTTGCCAAAAGAACGTGTTTTATATAAACGTAACAAACGTTTCAAAAAATTCCGTAAGAGCTGCAAAATATGACTTTGTTGTGTTAAAATAAAAAAAGAAACAACCGTGTTCCTTCGCTCATATCTCAGCTCGTATTATGTCCACATAACTGATTTTCAAATGCAAAGTTCTAAAAATCATATCATATTAACTGATATCATACAAGAGTCTGAAGTATACGTGAGGACTTCAGAAAGTTGATTTCAACAAACACACCGACAGATAGGCTTAGCTAAATCAATTCCTCTATCTTTATGGATTCAGAATATATATACATATGTACTTTATGGGTTCCAAAATGAATATTAAAAAAATAACAAACGGAATGCCATACTTATACATAATAACAATACGATGTATCTTATATTTTCTATAAAAGAACAATATATCAGCAAATATTCAAAGAGTGCAAATATGAAAAAATGTAACAATTTTTTTATTATTTATTATTTAAAAAAACAAAAGCTCAACGAAAAGAAGAAATTATTAATATTTTTTTAATAAATAACAAATCGTATGCAAAAATGTTCACATCAATTAAAAACCTTTTAAAATTTCACTTAAAGAATTATAAAATAAAAAAAAAATAGTTAAATGTTTTTATAATATTTTTTAAATCATATAAAAATAAAAAAAACGTTAAAACAATAAAAATATTTATTTATTAAATAATTTTTTTTATATAAAACTATAAATAATTTTTTTTTATTAAATTTAATTTATTTCACAAAAATATTTTATTAAACATTTTTTACAAATCAAATACCATATGTGTTTTTATAAAAATAAAGAGAGTGAAGTCACTACTACTACTACTACTACTACTACTACTACTACTACTACTACTACTACTACTACTACTACTACTACTACTACTACTACTACTACTGTAATGTAACAATTTAAACTCCCGTTTAGAAGACGTTTTGTTGTTTTAATTTAATTTAATTTTGTTTTTCATTATTAAATTTGGTGTTCACAGTTTTTTGAATTTGCCTAAAAAATATTTACAACTAGAAAGCGGTGGAATAGATCAACTTCAGGATATACTAGTTAATAAAAGTGTATAATAAACTTGATGCAGAAAGGATATTTTCTATAATATATATTTGTTCATAAAATGAATGTTTAAACAGAAATTTCCCGAAAAAAAAGTTCTTTAAAAAAAAAGTACTAGGAGGATATTTAATTTAGGTATTTTGTCATTTTTTAATAGAATTAAAGGAAAATTTTCCATTTGAAAAAATTTTTCAAGTATCAAGTGTAAATACATAGACATTAATAGAATCCATCATGTGCCCGAATGACTGGTGGTGATCTTTTAGCCTGACAGCAGCCAAATAAACAACTGCATAAATGCTTATATGTGCATCTATAGATATATATGTAAGTAATCAAGTGTGCACAACCCTCTATACTATAAAATTTAAAATCTAAATGTAGAGCTACCAATTGGTGACTAACTTAAGTAAGTCAAGTGTCTGTCCATTGCAACAACTGCATTGTACCAATTGATAAGTTGTTTTGTACATACAAGTATGAGTATGTTGCTACAAAGTTATTCTTATTTTAATGTTGGTTACAATTTTATGTAATTTTTATTATTATTTTATATATTTTTTTTATTATTATTTTTTATGCTTTATTTTATTAATGTCTGCTACTGTATGTTCATTGTATTTGAACACATTTATCTTTTAGGTGTCTCTAATTAAAAACTTTAGTTACGAAATTCTTTCAAACAAACTTTTCTGTATTTATGTTCGTTTGCCATTATTTTTTTTTCTCTCTATTCGTAAGTAGAAAATATTTGAAATTCCTGAAAAAATAACTGTTGAATCAGGGTTAAAGGCTTAATTATATGAAAATCAAGCCTGAGATTTTAAATTGTGTCTACACACTTTTTTATAAGTGCATGTGAATGTGGGTGTTTTTTTTTTGTTGTTTTCGAATTGTGTGTGTGTATTTTACACGTCATTTTAAAACAAATTATCATAAATTTTTTTAAAATAATTGCATACACGCAAAAAAAGAGTTAAATAAATAATTTTTCGTTCTCAATATAATTTGTGTTGTAAACTAGTTGACCAGGTGCTTGAGAATTAGAGAAGTGTTCATTTTTTAAATAAATACTTGTACTTTTAGTTCTAATAAATGTCATGTACATATTTTATCTAGAAATGTTGGCGAGAAAAAAACCTGGCATTTGATGACCATTATCAAAAGGAATGTCTACTAAGTTGCATAAATCCTCAAATATTTTTTGGAAAAAAATAAATAAAAATTTTTTAGTTTAAGATTTTTAAAATTCATATTTTTGTGAATTATATAGTCATGACTATAGTATATGACTATTTAATTTCGTGATTAGAAAAGTGGGCAGTGCCACGCCCATTAAAAAAAGTTATAATTTTTAGCTTTTTTAACTTGACCGATTTTGCTGAAACTTTGCATACATATTGAGCTGTCATGACTATACAGTTTCGTGATCAGAAAAGTGGGCAGTGCCACGCCCATTAAAACAAAGTTATAATTTTTAGCTTCTTTCACTTGGCCGATTTTTCTAAAACTTTGCATACATATTGAGCTGTCATGACTATACAGCTTCGTGATTAGAAAAGTGGGCAGTGCTACGCCCATTAAAACAAAGTTATAATTTTTAGCTTCTTGCACTTGACCGATTTTTCTGAACCTTTGCACAGAATTTGAGCTGTCATGACTATACAATTTCGTTATTAGAAAAGTGGGCAGTTCCACCGCCATTAAAAATAAGTTATTATTTTTAGCTATTCCAACGCATTCTAATGGTTCCTACCTATTTACCTTTCAACTTCAAGCGACTACAGTTTCCATTTCGTTTTGCCTTCGCTATTACCATCAACAAAGCACAAGAACAATATCTGCGTGTTGCAGGATTAAATTTGGAAAATCCATACTTTCCACATGGCCAGCTGTACGTCGCATGCTCAAGAGTGGAAACACCAAAAAATTTGTTAATTTTTACAGCAAGTGGAAAAACCAAAAATATTGTATACCCACTTGCATTACAATAAAAATCAATAAAATATTATTTTTAATTAAAATTCAGAATGCAGTTTTATTCATTGAGGGGCATAGTAATTCGCGCCAGGCTTGGCTAGTAGTGAACAAACGAAAAACTTTGTAATTTAAGCAATACAATGGACCAAGTTTACATTATATACACTCTTACTTATCGCACACTAAGTGCAATAAAGTCACAACTAATATGACCAACGAGTCCACGGGAATGTCAGGACTTCAAAAAGTTGATTTTAATGCTTAGTTAAAACGAACATAGCTAAATCAACCTCACTATCTATAAAGGTTTGGAATATGTGTTTATACTTTATGGGGTGGCAAATGCATAATGTGGGCATTACAAGCGGAACGCTAAACCTTTTATACCTCGTGTGAATGGTAAAATAATGCCGATAGAAAGTTTTAATGGTACTTTGAATAGTAAAAATATTTTTTTATATTTTAGATTTAATTCAAAATTATTTAAGAAATAGTTTTTGTTCTTTAAAACTCTTCCAGGTTTTATTTTTATTTTTTTTAATATAGAATTCAATTCAATTTTATTATTTAATCTCTCTCTACACTGTACATCTCGATAAATCAAAATCCATACACTTGCAAATACTTCGTTCAATTGACACCACCTTATAAATGAATTCACTATGCCTAGCAACAAATACAAAAATAATATGGCAACTCAATGAGCTATCGATTTGTTTGGGCAACGAATTTGTCTCGTGTGGACAAATCTTTTGAAAGTTTTGTTATTGTTCAAATATGTATCGTTGTCAGAATATTTGATACACACCATGTTTTTTATACCCTTCACACAGTGAAAAAGGGTATATATAGGTTTGTCATTCCGTGTGAAATTTCTACAATTTTCATTTCCGACCCCATAAAGTATATATTTTCTGAAAGCTTATAAATGGGGGAGTCGATTAAGCTCTGCCAGTGTGTCCGTCTGTCCGTCTGTCCGTGTGTATGTTGAAATCAACTTTTTGAAGCCCCCCGACATAGGTTGGACCCGGATAAGGTATTAAAATATCAGAAATACTTGGGAGTAGATCGGTATTGAAAATCAGACACATCGGTACATAAACAACTGAGATATGAGCAAAAACCCACGACCACCTCCATTTTTTTTCACAAAAACAACATTACAACAACAACATACATACATACAAACGTGTATACTGGTAAGAGAAAACGTGGCATCGAATCCCAGCTGAGCCAAAAAATTTTTTTTTTTAATTTTTTTAAAATTTTTTTTTAAATTTTTTTTTTTATTTTTTTTTATTTAATATATTATTTATATTTTTATTATTTTTTTTTTAAATTTTTTTATTTTTTTTTTTGTTTTATATATATTATATATATAAAAATTTTTTTTTTTAAATTTTTTTTTAAAATTTTTTTTTAAAATTTTTTTTTTAAATTTTTTTTTTTAAATTTTTTTTTAATTTTTTTTTTTTTTTTTGAACATACATACGTGAATTTATAATTTTACAATGGGATGTTTTTATATATGTATGTTTTTATATGTATGTACGTATTTCATATGGGATGAATGGTGACACAAACTACTGTTATTGCATGACTACACGTTGTGAAGGGTATATAAGATTCGGCACGGCCGAATATAGCGCTGTTACTTGTTTTTATTCTAATTAAATTGCTTGTCGTGCATAAATCACACATATGGCCAGGTTATCCCACGATGGTGCGGTTTTCGTTAATCGACCAATACCTTCATATTAGAAGTCGGAGCGGAAATTAAAATTTTTTTAAGTTAAATTGGTACTCCTCCAGTTATAATTGAGTTCAGTTGGTACCATGGTGTAATTACATAAGGTGATAGCGTAAAGGAGAGCGATTTTCGGCTCTCTTTTTTTATGTATGAAGTTTGACAATTTGCGGAGTTGAAATCGTTTTTTATACCCACCACCAAAAAAATGGTGGGGGTATATTCATTTTGTCATTCCGTTTGTAACACATCGAAATATCCATTTTAGACCCCATAAAGTATATATATTCTGAATCAGGGTTTGATTTGATAACGATCTAGCTATGTCCGTCCGTCTGTCCGTCTGTCCGTCTGTTGAAAGCACGATAGAGGTCGCACCGAAAAAGCTAGGGGGCTCATATTTTGCCAGAATCTTTCTTATAGACAAGGTTTGTTTGGTATTGAAAATGGGCTAAATCGGAGTATTAGGAAGAGAGTTATAGCTCGAAAAGCAAGAGTAGGTCGAAAAAACCATGTCCTTCAAACATCGAATAAAATGGAATTGTGTCTAAACGCATTAACGTAGACTCATGAAACTTCGAATATATATTTCCTGAGTAAAAACAATATTTTTTCCCGAAAATTATCTAAATCTATGCATTAGGAGAGGAGTTATCGATCAAAATGTACGAAAATTTATACCGCATTTTTCGGTATATTTAAAAACAAAAACGTCATTAAAGCAACAAAATTGGATGTACGACTCTGAAATTTTGCACACTTTGCTTATTGGTGAGACGCTTTTTTGTAACGGAAAATCAATGTGCCACGCCCACTTTTACGCCCACCTCCCATATAACGTTTTACCCAAAATTCATATAATTTCTCAATTTATATAGATTTTGGAATAATAAAGGGCTATGTTGAAACATCTCAGTTGTACTCATTGGAAAATATAACTTTGACACGCCCACTATAACGCCCACTTTTCACGTTATATACCGTTAATGAAATTTAAAAGCTCATAAAACCGCCAAAATTAGAGGTATGATGATCAAATTCGCTACGTATATCCTCCTAGGCAATGTCATTACTGTGCCAGAAAATTAAGGCGCCACGCCCACTTTAACGCCCACCTCCCATATAACGTTTTACTTAAAATTCATATAATTTCTCTATTAATAAAGATTTTGGCATTCTAAAGGGCTATATTGAAACACCTAAGTTGTACTCATTCGCAAAAATAACTTTGACACGCCTACTATAACGCCCACTTTTCACGTTATAGACCGTTAATGAAATTTAAAAGCTTATAAAACCGCCAAAATTAGAGGTATGATGATCAAATTCGCTACGTATATCCTCCTCAGCAATGTCATTACTGTGCTAGAAAATTAAGGCGCCACGCCCACTTTAACGCCCACCTCCCATATAACGTTTTACTTAAAATTCATATAATTTCTCTATTAATAAAGATTTTGGAATTATAAACGGCTATTTTGAAACACCTAAGTTGTACTCATTCGCAAAAATAACTTTTACACGCCTACTATAACGCCCACTTTTCACGTTATATACCGTTAATGTAATTTAAAAGCTCATAAAACCGCCAAAATAAGAGGTATGATGATAAAATTTGCTACGTATATCCCCCTAGGCAATTTCATTACTGTGCCAAAAAATTAAAGTGCCACGCTCACTTTTACGCCCACCTCCCATATAACGTTTTACCCAAAATTCATATAATTTCTCAATTTATATAGATTTTGGAATAATAAAGGGCTATATTGAAACACCTAAGTTGTACTCATTTGCAAAAATAACTTTGACACGCCTACTATAACGCCCACTTTTCACGTTATAGACCGTTAATGAAATTTAAAAGCTTATAAAACCGCCAAAATTAGAGGTATGATGATCGAATTCGCCACGTGTATCCTCCTAGGCAATGCCATTACTGTGCCAGAAAATTAAGGCGCCACGCCCACTTTAACGCCCACCTCCCATATAACGTTTTACTTAAAATTCATATAATTTCTCTATTAATAAAGATTTTGGAATTATAAAGGGCTATATTGAAACACCTAAGTTGTACTCATTCGGAAAAATATTTGTTACACGCCTACTATAACGCCCACTTTCCATGTTATATACCGTTAATGTAATTTAAAAGCTCATAAAACCGCCAAAATAAGAGGTATGATGATCAAATTTGCTACGTATATCCTTCTAATCAATGTTATTGTTGTGCTAAAAAGTTTAGGTGACACACCCACTTTAACGACTACCTCCCATATAACGGTTTATCTTAAATTCATGTAATTTCTCTATTGACAAAGTTTTTGGGAAAATAAAGGGCTATATTGAAATATTTCAGTTGTATTTATTAGCAGAAACTTTATTGACACAGCTACTTTAACACACTTTCATTGAAAGACTACATTTACAAAAGCATTTTAGTAGCATATCGAAGTTATAAAGGGTGGTTAAATTTTAAGGACCGATGTTGTATTTAAATAAAACACAAATTATTTAGGATATTATTATTTCTTTTTATAATGATAATATTTGTATGGTTCAATTATGTATTTAACAAAATATTGGCCAAATGGCCCCCTCCCCCTCCTTGGCGCCACTCCTCTATCTGATGGTCCAAAATTTTCAATGACAATATTGATGCTCAATTGTTGGGCATGATGATGAGTCGAGGTTGACTGCTCTTTTGCCACACTATCGCAAAAAACAGCAATAGTTCCCATTCAACGAACTAAGAAGGCATTCACAGATTTTCTAACATTTTATACAGACCTGTTTTGCAGAAATTTAAATATTTTTTACAATTCTCCCGATTGTGGACGAATTTGAACGATTATGTTGATCAAAAGAATTACGAAGTGCACAAAATGCATTTTGATTTGAACGCCCATTTTTATAAAAAACTTGAATAACTTTAAAGCGTTGCTCATTTGCGTATCTTTCCACGGATCAAATTGAATAAGTTTGAGAGTGAGAAATGTCAAATGAAATGCAGAAAACAAATTTAAAGACTAGGTGTAGTTCACCTTCAACATGGGCCCTTAAAATTTAACCACCCTCTACAAAGAAAGTGATACATATTTTATTATAAAGATAAATTGTGCTTTAAATGTACACAAAATTGGTGGTGGGTATAAAAGATTCGGCACAGCCGAATATAGTGCTCTTACTTGTTTAATATGTAGTTTGACATACTCCATAACACAAAAGAATTGTCAGCTGGGCTGGCACCGCCTCCTTGTATAAGTGTACCCGGGTTGGTACGGTAAAAAAAATGCAGGCGGTTAAATTTTGAATATTTTAGAAACTGTATCACAGTAAAGAGTCATCTGATTTCAAGAGCGAGATGTAAAACTCTCGAAATCAGATGAAACGGGACGGCCTGATTGACCTTAAACGATAATGACATTGACGCGAGAATTCTTGACTCGACAAGGTGGCAAATTACGGCATTCGATCACGATCAAGTTCGCTCTGTATAGAGATCCTAATAAGAATTTCGAAATTTCAATCACGACGATAGATTCTAATAAGAATTTTCTAATTTCGATCTTGTTCCAATGTCGTAATTTGCCACCAGAATTACGATTTGAAAAGCATGAAAGAAAGAGACGACACAAACAGTAATAAAATAACTTTTCGTCTCCGTTTTGCACACACAAAAAAAAACATGAACAAATTTGTATTTGTTAATTTGGTGATTAAATGATTTTCTAATAGAGATAACTAGACTTTATGACTTGTAAATGTGTTGCAAAAGCAACAAATATATATATATTTTTTACATTTATTATCAAAAAAGTACACTTAAGTCAATTGCTTAATAACATATTATTTCCATCCCTGCATTAATAAATGAAATCTAGGCGAATTTAATAAATTTTTACAAAATGCTTTACTAACAAGTTAACTGTTTTACATTTGGGATGATCCCAACTTCACATTTTCGTCAACAATCTTATTAAAGCTCACCTTTTCCCCATGTTAAATGTTCCAATGTTTCAAATATGTATACAAATCACTTTCGAAACTAAGAAATTATCCCGTATTATAGTTGAAATTTACACCAGTTACAGTATGTATGCTGTTCCTTTAATATGAAAAAAATGTTTACACTCGACAACCTTGTAGATCTACATCCGATAGCTTTTGAAAAAACATGTGCAAACATGATGACAAATAAGTCGATAAATAACTTGCAACATTTGCCTTAATCCATATTTTATTTGTAATTCCTAATCTAAATATTTACTAGTGTGTTACTAGGTTCACCTTCCTCGGCGATGATTTTAAAGTGAAACTAGATGATTTACGTGCACATATTTACATTAACAAGTTTAAAATAGATTTTTTTTAGTTTGAAAATAACAATTAAAGTGTTAAAAAGTTACGTGAAACTTTATTTGGATCACCTTGATTTAAAGCTAAACGCTTACAGATCTACAGCCACAACAACACTATTAATTATGTCTAATTTTGTAGATTATACAACTTAATTAAAAATAATTTTGGCAACAACATTTGTTGTCCAACATTTAACTTACTATTTCATGTGTTGTTGTTGCTGTTGTTGTTTGCTGGCTGCTGAGACAGGTTAAACAAACGTCCTTTCCATAAATTATTTACAAGTTGTTTGTTGTTGTTTCATTTCGTTGTGTCTGTCTGTAAAATCAAGCTGTCAAGTTGATTTTTATACCCGCCACCAAAAAAATGGTGGGGGTATATTCATTTTGTCATTCCGTTTGTAACACATCGAAATATCCATTTTAGACCCCATAAAGTATATATATTCTGAATCAGGGTTTGATTTGATGACGATCTAGCTATGTCCGTCCGTCTGTCCGTCTGTCCGTCTGTCCGTCTGTCCGTCTGTTGAAAGCACGATAGAGGTCGCACCGAAATAGCTAGGGGGCTCAAATTTTGCCAGAATCTTTCTTATAGACAAGGTTTGTTTGGTATTGAAAATGGGCTAAATCGGAATATTAGGAAGAGAGTTATAGCTCGAAAAGCAAGAGTAGGTCGAAAAAACCGTGTCCTACGAACATCGAATAAAATGGAATTGTGTCCAAACGCATTAATGTAGACTCATGAAACTCCGAATATATATTTCCTGAGTAAAAGCAATATTATTCCCCAAAAATTATCTAAATCTATGCATTAGGAGAGGAGTTATCGATCAAAATGTACGAAAATTTATACCGCACAGTGTATTTTTCGGTATATTTAAAAACCAAAACGTCATAAAAGCAACAAAATTTGATGTACGACTCTGAAATTTTGCACACTTTGCTTTTTGGTGAGCGGCTTTTTCGTAACGGAAAATCAATATGCCACGCCCACTTTTACGCCCACCTCCCATATAACGTTTTAGCTAAAATTCATATAATTTCTCTATAAATAAAGATTTTGGAATAATAAAGTGCTATATTGAAACACCTTAGTTGTACTCATTCGCAAAAATAACTTTGACACGCCTACTATAACGCCCACTTTTTACGTTATCCACGGTTAATAAAATTTAAAAGCTCATAAAACCACCAATATTAGAGGTATGATGATCAAATTTGCTAGGTATATCCCCCTAAGCAATGTCATTACTGTGCCAGAAAATTAAGGTGCCACGCCCACTTTTACGCCTACCTCCCATATAACGCTTTACCTAAAATTCATATAATTTCTCTATTAATAAAAATTTTGGAATAATAAATGGCTATATTGAAACATCTAAGCTGTACTCATTCGCAAAAACAACTTTGACACGCCTACTATAACGCCCACTTTTCACGTTATCTACCGTTAATGAAATTTAAAAGTTCATAAAACCACCAAAATTAGAGGTATGATGATCAAATTTGCTACGTATAGCCCCCTAGTCAATGTCATTACTGTGCCAGAAAATTAAGGGGCCACGCCCACTTTTACGCCCACCTCCCATATAACGCTTTACCTAATATTCATATAATTTCTCTATTAATAAAAATTTTGGAATAATAAAGGGCTATATTGAAACATCTAAAATGTACTCATTCGCAAATACAACTTTGACACGCCTACTATAATGCCTACTTTTCACGTTATTTACTGTTAATGAAATTTAAAAACTCATAAAACCGCCAAATTTAGAGGTTTGATGATCAAATTTGCTACGTATATCCTTCTAATCAATGTATCAATGCCAAAAAGTTTAGGTGACACGTCCACTTTAACGCCTACCTCCCATATAACGGTTTATCTTAAATTCATGTAATTTCTCTATTGACAAAGTTTTTTGGAAAATAAAGGACTACATTGAAATATCTAAGTTGTATTTATTAGCAGACTCTTTATTGACACGCCTACTTTAACGCCCACTTTCATTGAAAGACTACATTTACAAAAGCATTTTAGTAGCATATCGAAGTATCTGATGGTCCAAATTTTCAATGACAATGTTGATGCTCAATTGCTGGGCATGATGATGAGGCGATGTTGACTGCTCTTTTGCCACACTATCGCAAAAACCAGCAGTGGTACCCATTCAACGAACAAAGAAGGCAGGATTATGTTGATCAAAAGAATTACGAAGTGCATAAAATGCATTTTTGTTTGAACGCCCATTTTCATAAAAAAACCTGAATATGAAACCTGAAAATTAATTTACAAATAATTAATTAATAATAATTAATTAATTAATAATTAATAATAATGAATTTTCCTGAAGATGCTACACGAAGGAGTAGCGAAATATTGAGAATTTAAATACAAAAATTGGATATTTAAATATGAAAATTTAAAAAAATAGATCAAATAAAATAAATAATTAAACCTGAATAACTTTAACGCGTTGCTCATTTAGGTATCTTTCCACTGTTCAGATTAAGTTAGTCTGAGATTGAGAAATGTCAAATGAAATGCAAAAAAAACTTGTTGCTTATGTGTGGTTCACCTTCAACAGGGGCCCCTAAAAATTAACCACCCTCTATAAAGAAAGTAATACATATTTTATTTTAAAGAGATTATTCCATAGTGATTAACAAAATAATAAATAATGTACTTTAAATGTACACAAAATTGGTGGTGGGTATAAAAGATTCGGCACAGCCGAATATAGTGCTCTTACTTGTTTTCTTTATAATTATTATTTTATTAGGATGATGACGATGATTATCCGCAATTAAGTGTTTATTGGCAATTTGTAGAAAATGTTTATTTTATGATTAACACTATTTAGTTGTAATTGTTAATGCAGTGGTCTAGTTAGAGCAAGATTTAATAATTTATGATTTTTAAGGGGATTCCCAAATTTTAATTTATTGGAAAATTATTTGGATTATTTTTAACATAAAAAATTAACTAATTATTCAAGACATTGCCGCAATAATGTTCAACACTTTTTTTAATTGGTTGTAGGATATTTAAGCATATAGACAGCTTACGCTCAACAACCATTAAATTCACATTAAGTGTAAGGGTATATACTTATAGGTTTGTCGTTCCATGTGAAATATCAAAACTTTTTATTTTCGACAAAATAAATTATATATATATTTTCTAAAAGCTTATGAATAGGAAGTCGACTAAGCAATATCCCTCTGTCCGTATGTATAATAAAATCAACTTTTTAAAGACCTCTGTCATCACAACGACCCCATGTAAGGTTTTAAACTATCAGATATATTTGGACGCAGATTGGTATTGAAAATCAGAAAATTTGCCCCATAACTCTCTGAGATATGAGCAAATAAACACGACTGCCTATGTTTTTTTTTGCTAATTTTTTTACACAAAACTTAAAATTTTCCAACTCTAGGATAATTTATACACACAGTGCACATAGGTCTGGCGAGCCACATTTTTTGGCCAAAACTCAAACTTTTTTTCCTATATTTGTTGTTGAAGTATTATAGCAAACACTTCAGATAAACAAAAAAAGTAATTTGTTTTTGAAAATTTGATTTAACTGTTACTCTATGAAGTGAGAAAGTTCAATATGTTAATTGCAGTGGTTAACTGAAACACGTGGTGTAGTTTTTTGTTTATTTTGAGTCACAGGTTACACGTAAATAAGATAGCTATTTAAATCTATTAGCTATGAATATTAATGATGATGGCAAGTATTTAAATTTATAATAGTAAAATATTTAATAAAAGTTATGGTAATAAGAAATTACGTCAAAAATTTTCATAACCTCAAAATCAGTGATTTTAACTTTTTATTAGAAAAAAAAATATAGTAGGTATATAACTTACAAATTTCAAGCGATTTCAACGAACCAAAAACACACAAAATTACAGTGATATTTGGTGCTTACGAATCGTCAATCATTTTCTGTTAGTTGTTGTATATTTTAAGGAAATCAATTTTTGTTTCAGGAAACTTGCTTCAAAAATTGTGATTTACTCAGAGTTTGGCAAAGTGGAAATAAAAAACAAGAAAAAACCGAATTAATAAAAACTTAATAAAATGTATGCTTTTGTGTTACTATATGTGTTTTTTATTTGAATTCATATATACAACTGAATATTTTAGTTTTGGCCAAAAAATGTGGCTCGCCAGACCTATGTGCTATAGATAGACTATATATGCCTCTGTTGGTATTCATGAAAAATTTTGGTCATAGTGACACTAATCGGCAAAGCTATAGGTAAAAATTATTTGAAAAAATATATAATTTTCTAAATATCAACTTTTTTTCAAACTTGTAAATAACTTTTGAACACACTTAAGATACCAAATTATAAGGCGTAATCTCAAACATTATTTCTAAGAAAAACTAACAAATCGGTTTGAAACTAACCTAAAGATAGGCAGCTAAGTACAACTGCTTAGGTGTTTTTCTAAAAATAACAAACGGAAACTGATATTTTTCAGTTCCTATACGACCGAGTGAGCCAATATACTGATCAAATGAAAGGGCTTGAGTACTTAAATATAGTTAGCTATGAAAAGAAAACAATCCAATATGGCGTCCTAGAGGTCGAATATATGAGTCAAATATGGTCGTTACGGCTTTGTCCCCTTTAACCCCCACAATATTAGTATCAAAAAAATCACTTGACCAGCACTTTGTAGTAAACTATAAAAAAGGTGTAAAGTCAAAAATGGCGTCTAAAACAAAATGGCGGAGCAAATTTGTTTAACCCCAACAATATGGGTATCAAATGAGGGATTGGCTAATATGAAACAGTTAACTATGTATAAATTTAAGATTAAAGGTGGCGTCGGAAATAATTAAGAAAATTAAATCTAAAATCTAGGCTAACCTGCAATGTTGTTAGCCATTTACCTAAGAAAGTGACGGTAAAGGATATTATCAGGTTCGGCACGGCCTAATTTAGCGCTCTTACTTGTTTTTGTGTTAAACATTTCCTTCCCAATGAATTCTATACTTATGATTTATAAAATGTTGGGAATCACTTAGATATTCATTATTTAACTTCTACATTATATGATCGCTAAATTTTTTATGATTTTCTAATGTATAGGTTATATAAGAATTTACTTGATAAAAGAAGTAGGGTTGCCAGATTTTGATAAAGAGAAAAGGATTATTGGGACAAAACTTGTTTCGGCTTTAATTTTTTAAATCTTAAACTATGTTAATTTTATATATTTAATAGTTAATATTTTAAAATTCGTGCACTGCACCCCCCAGAATGGTGTAGTTATGCGAAGGAACATAATACAACCATGTTAAAAAAAAAATTGCGCTAACTTTTGCACTATCTTAATCATACGAAGTGAATACTGTACGACACAGAAAAACTATTTTTTTTTGTAGAAGGGAAGCGTTAACTCGTCGTTATTTAAAGCACCTTTAAAAAATTGGCAGCCACGACTATTAGCCTGAACACTGAAAACATTTTCATTAACAAGAGTAAGTTAACGCTTTTTCAAAAAGATAAAACCAGTGACGCGAATACCTTTACAGATTAGTAGCAAAGTAAAGTAAAAGTGTGACTCAGTAAAGGCCATGTCAGATAGAACTTTTGCTTCGCGTTGCGTTAGAAAATCGCTTTGACATTTAAAATGAAGTAGCCGTTCTTCTATTAAACATGTCACATAAAGCATTTTGAACGCAGCGCAATGTTTAAAGTTAACCAACTCTGATCTTTTGAGTGCTTTGACAATCAATGACAAACAATGCTTAAGTGTTGTTAAAGTTTTCAATGTGACATACACCTTGTCATTTGAAAATAAAAACATTTATTTTTTGAGATTGATTTTTCATTGGATTGTGAAGACAACATATTCCGATTAAGTTTGGAATGAAATATCCGTCCAGCAGCTCCACTGGCTCAGATGATAGTTCCTTACTATTCTCATAAAATTTTCATGACTTTATCACAGAGATGTGGCTCTATCTCAGCGATGACTCGCTAGATTTTGCACTTCATCTCAGGAATCGTTTCTGGTTTATTAGCATTAGCCCGAAATTTTACAAGACCCTAAAGAAAAAATTGCACGGCATTTGATCGCATGATCTTGAATTTCTTGAGATAATTTGTTCTGTGGTGTGGCAGGTGGCAGGTGGGGCCGTCTTGCTCAAATCACATGTCGTCCAAATCCATATCGTCCAGTTGCGCCTACAGGAACTCCGTTATCATATTTCTGTAACAAATGCAGTTTACATACACTACAATTTTGGCCCTATCTCCAAGAAACTAAGGTTTAATCACGCCGCCTGACCAAAATCCTCACCAAACAGTTGCTCATTGTGGATGCATTCGTTTTTTATGGATATGGATGGACAGTTTTCTGAATTTACAAAGCCATTCGGAGGGAAATTCACTTCATCGTAGAACTTAATTTTTTTATACCCGCCACCAAAAAAATGGTGGGGGTATATTCATTTTGTCATTCCGTTTGTAACACATCGAAATATCCATTTTAGACCCCATAAAGTATATATATTCTGAATCAGGGTTTGATTTGATGACGATCTAGCTATGTCCGTCCGTCTGTCCGTCTGTTGAAAGCACGATAGAGGTCGCACCGAAAAAGCCAGGGGGCTCAAATTTTGCCAAAATCTTTCTTATAGACAAGGTTTGTTTGGTATTGAAAATGGGCTAAATCGGAATATTAGGAAGAGAGTTATAGCTCGAAAGGCAAGAGTAGGTCGAAAAAACCGTGTCCCTCGAACATCGAATAAAATGGAATTGTGTCCAAACGCATCAACGTAGACTCATGAAACTTCGAATATATATTTCCTGAGTACAAACAATATTTTTCCCTGAAAATTATATAAATCTATGCATTACGAGAGGAGTTATCAATCAAAATGTACGAAAATTTTTACCGCACAGTGTATTTTTCGGTATATTTAAAAACTAAAACGTCATAAAAGCAACAAACTTGCATGTACGACCCTGAAATTTTGCACACTTTGCTTTTTGGTGACACGCTTTTTTGTAACTGAAAATTAATGTGCCACGCCCACTTTTACGCCCACCTCCCATATAACGTTTTACCCAAAATTCATATAATTTCTCTATTAATATAGATTTTGGAATAATAAGGGACTATATTGAAACATCTAGGTTGTGCTCATAAGAAAAAATAATTTTGACACGCCTACTATAACGCCCACTTTTCACGTTATCTACCGTTAATGAAATTTAAAAGCTCATAAAACCGCCAAAATTAGAGGTATGATGATCAAATTTGCTACGTATATCCCCCTAGGCAATTTTATTACTGTGCCAGAAACTTAGGGTGCCACGCCCACTTTTACGCCCACCTCCCATATAACGTTTTACCTAAAATTCATATAATTTCTTTATTAACAAAGATTTTGGAATAATAAAGGGCTATATTGAAACATCTAAGTTGTACTCATTTGCAAAAACAACTTTGACACGCCTACTATAACGCCCACTTTTCACGTTATCTACCGTTAATGAAATTTAGAAGCTCATAAAACCGCCAAAATTAGAGGTATGATGATCAAATTTGCTACGTACTTATATCCATCTAGGCAATTTTATTACTGTGCCAAAAAATTTAGGTGCCACACCCACTTTTACGCCCACCTCCCATATAACGTTTTACCTTAAATTCATATAATTTCTTTATTGACTAAGATTTTGGAATAATAAAGGTTTATATTGAAACATCTAAACTGTACTCATTCCGAAAAAGAACTTTGACATGCCTACTATAACGCCCACTTTTCACGTTATCTACCGTTAATGAAATTTGAAAGCTCATAAAACCGCTAAAATTAGAGGTATGATGATCAAATTTGCTACGTATATCCTTCTAGGCAATGTCATTACTGTGCCAGAAAATTAAGGTGCCACGCCCACTTTTACGCCAACTTCTCATATAACGGTTTAACTGAAATTCATATAATTTCTCTATTAATAAAGATTTTGGAATAACAAAGGACTATATTGAAACATCTAAGTTGTACTCATTCGCAAAAACAACTTTGACACGCCTACTATAACACCCACTTTTCACGTTATCTGCCGTTAATGAAATTTAAAAGCTCATAAAACCGCCAAATTTAGAGGTATAATGGTCAAATTTGCTACGTATATCCCCCTAGGTAATGTCATAACTGTGCCAATTTAGGTGACTCGCCGACTTTAACGCCTACCTCCCGTATAACGGTTTATCTTAAATTCATGTAATTTCTCTAATGACAAAGTTTTTGGGAAAATAAAGGACTATATTGAAATGTCTAAGTTGTATTTATTAGCAGAAACTTTATTGACACGCCTACTTTAACGCCCACTTTCATTGAAAGACTACATTAACAAAAGCATTTTAGTAGCATATCGAAGTTATAAAGGGTGGCTAACTTTTAAGGGCCGATGTTGAATTTAAATAAAACACAAATTATTTATGAAATTATTATTATTTCTTTTTGTAATGATAATATTTGTATGGTTCAATTATGTATTTAACAAAATATCTGCCAAATGGTCGATGGCGCCACTCCTCTATCTGATGGTCCAAATTTTCAATGACAATGTTGATGGTCATTGTTGTCATTGTTGTGCATGATGATGAGTCGATGTTGACTGCTCTTTTGCCACACTATCGCAAAAAACAGCAATGGTTCCCATTCAACGAACTAAGAAGGCATTCACAGATTTTCTAACAATTTATACAGGCCTGTTTTGCAGAAATTTAAATATTTTTTACAATTCTCCCGATTGTGGACGAATTTGAACGATTATGTTGATCAACAGAATTACGAAGTGCACAAAATGCATTTTGACTTGAACGCCCATTTTTATAAAAAACCTGAATAACTTGAACGCGTTGCTCATTTGCGTATCTTTCCACTGTTCAAATTAAGTTGGCCTGAGATTGAGAAATGTCAAATAAAATGCAAAAAAAACTTGTTGTTTGTGTGGCTCATCTTCAACATGGGTCCTTAAAATTTAACCACCCTCTACAAAGAAAGTGATACATATTTTATTATAAAGAGATTATCCATAATGGTTAACAAAATAATAAATTTTTTTTTTTTTTTTAACGTTTATTAATTCATAATATTGTACAAACTTAAACTATAATAAACACTAGTTAACAATATTAATTTTTACACATTTATACAAAGTCCCAAAAACGAGCTCTCGAGTATTATTAGTATGGCTTAGATTTAGATTTTCAAAAAAAAAATATTTAGATTTTGTACTTCAAATGGAGAAGATATATATTTTATATAATATTAGATTGTAATGAAAAAAATTGTTTAAAAACATTACATTTATATGGCAACTGTTAAAAACTATGGTCGAAAAGTAAAAAAGAAGAAAAAATATAATAGATTATTCATTTAACCACCAAAATTTTTTGGTTTTCGAACACTGTAAACTATAAAAATCTCTATTAGAAATACTTGTGTCGTGACGTAAATTATAATTATTTGTTTCATTGCAATTTACTGCTTTAATATTGGCCCGTCTAAAATTATGATAAAAGACTGGTATGCCATTTTGGTTTTGTATAACCCCTATTTTATCGAGATATAAAAATGCCTCAGGTGGAACAAATCCTTTTTGCAATGTCGCTTGTATATATTCTTCATTTGTATAGTACGGTGCCATTATCAAATTATTTTCGTTACATTTAGTACATCTTAAAATATTATTTCTAATTAAGTTTATAATAAAATTATCTATTCTTATAATATTTGAAGCGTTATATAATTTTTATTAGATATATACTTTAAAAAATTGCTGTTTGGAGATCTATGTAACGAAGTGCAAGCTCTTAAACATTTTCGCTCGAAAACCCGTATCTTTTCCATGTAAGAAGGTGAAACATTAAACCATATTGGACTCCCGTATGTTATGACTGGTCTAATCAAGGATTGGTACATAATTATTTTGACTCTAGATTTTATGTATTTTGAATAGAACAACGATTTATATACAAAGAATGCCTTTCTAGCTTTGTTTAGTACTTCCTTAACATGGTAATTGAAATATAAAAAATTATCTAAGTAAATACCTAAATACTTAACTACTTTTTTGTTGGGTATATCCATATTGGATAAATTAGATTTAATTCCAAATTCTTTCCAATTTTTCCTTATATTACTATTGCATTTATCAACTGGAGGTCTAAAAAGAATTGTTTCACATTTTTTTATATTAATTGTCATATTCCAATCTATAGTAAACTTTTCCACAATATTAAACAAGTCTTGAAGTTTTTCATTGATTTTCCCGATTGTTTTATCCGCGTGATATATAATAATATCATCTGCAAAAGAGATAATATTCTCTATTTTATTCAAAAGGTCAAGAATAAATATATTAAAAAGAATGGGAGAGTTAACAGTTCCCTGTTGTAATCCATTTACGACTTTAAAAAATTTTCTGCTTTTGTGATTTTGATGTATTATTGTAAAAGATTTGTCACAAATCATATTATAGATCAGTATGATTTGATTTATGGGAAATTTATATTGATTTAATATAAAAATTAGTCCCGGAATCCAAATGCTATCAAAAGCTTTTTCCATGTCGATTAAGCAAGCACCCGTGCATAATTTTTTATTCCAGTTCCAATTAATGTCAGATGTAAGTAGATGAATTGCATTGACAGTTGAATGTTTATATTTAAATCCGAACTGTTTTTCGTTTATTAAATTATTGTCATTACAAAATTGGCTTATGTTATCATTTATGCACATTTCAAAAACCTTACTAATAGTGGGTAGCAAACTAATTGCCCTTAAGTTTTTCGGGTTACTCAAATCTTTATCTTTTTTCGGCAATATAACTACTTTTGCTTTTTTCCACATTTTGGGAAAGTAAGAATTATTAATCATATTGTTAAATAAATTACAATATTCAAATATCATTATCTCAGGAATATTTTTTAGTACTATGTTTGGTATTTTATCTAAACCTGAAGATAACTTGCCTCTAAGATTTGAGAAAATGTATAATATTTTTTCCCTCGTTATAAAATATAATAAATATTGTGCTTTAAATGTACACAAAATTGGTGGTGCGTATAAAAGATTCGGCACAGCCGAATATAGTGCTCTTACTTGTTTTTCTTTAAATTTGCTGACCTTTCTTCGAATAGCTGACACATGCACTTTCATTTTCTCTGAAAATTCTTTGAAGTTTGCAACAATAGGTAGGTAGATAGGTAAGGCTGGTGCAAAGTTTCCCTCAGACCCTCACCCGGAGACCATTACGGTCCATTGTGAAGCCTTAATATAGAAATAAAAAGAAGAATAGAATAAGAATAGAAACAGTTAGAATAGAAGAGAAAGAGAAGCGGAGCAGTCCAGAGTCTCTGGCAGGAATCGAACCCGCAACCCCCAAGCTACTGACTAGTCCACCGGGGCACCCAAACAACCATAACAATCTAAATTTTTGTAATAAGTTCATACAATTATAACGTGTTGTTCTTTCTTAAAGGGCCCCATTTTTAATAATCGAAATAAGCATTTGTGACAGCTGACACAGTTTAGAGTTGCCACTTACAAAAGAAAAATTATACTAAATCGAAAACGTGCCTTTTTGCTAAGGCACTTTTTAAATAAGTGAATTTTATTGATTTACAAATTTTAAGTTTTCCACTCATCTGACCACTCTTTGTAATGCCAATACTTTTTTGATTTTATTTATATTAACATCAATTTATTGACAGTCGTCTTAAAGCAAATCAAGTTACTTAATGCTTAAATTTCATTTTGTATCAATAAAAAACAGGTGTCAAATTATTTTTCATAACCACAAATGGTGACAAAGTGTGGAAAAGTGTATGAGTTTGTTGTTGCACGACTAAGCACACACACATGCCACTCTAAATTCCCCAGGGATTTGCTAACAAACTTAAAAAACTTCGAATACATTTTCAAACTTAAATGTAAGAATTACGCAAGTTAATAAAAATTAAAAAAAAAATAGAAAAAACTTAAATCATAATTAAGTCAAACACAAATTAGTCTACTTAAAAAAATATTTATTTCTTAACCAGGCGAACAACGAAAAAAACACGTAAAAATTAATTACCCCCAAACAAACTTAAAGAATTTTTTTTTTTCTGTAAAAGCAAATATTTTTTACCAAATTTGAAAACTAACAAACAAACGACAATCTCAATTTATTAACGTGTAGTTATTTTAAGGTAAAATTTTCAAAATTTTCAAGATAACAAATCAATATTGTTGGTTTAAAGTATTGTAATAAGAAAAGCGCTTTAACAATATGGTTTGATATAAATATTTAAACGTTTTAAGTTTTTTTTAATGTGTGTTTGAACAAAAGTAAATCACACTCAAAATTACTTAAAAATAAAAGAATTTTTCTCAAACTCTTTACAAGTGAATGAAAATCAAATTAATTTTCAGTTATTGACCATATAAACAATTGTAACGCACAGACATTTCAAATATGATTGGTTTTTATAGTTTTTTTCATGCAGCAAAACATTGTCAATATTTCTTTTTGCTTTTGGACGTTTCATTTATATATATTTTTTTATAATTTTATATGTTACAATTGCTTACCACCCAATTTTATTGGCAACAAAAAGAAACACATTTATAGTCTAACGTCATAATACAGTTATGGTGATTCCGGTGTTACAAATCTTCGATCATGTTTTGGGTTTTTTTTTTGTGATTCTTCTGTACAAGGCATTTGGACTGAACGACATTTGTAGAGCCAACCACTTTTAAAAACTACGCCTCATTGCATCATACTTACACTTTAAAAAGTAAAAATGTCATAAAACTGTATTAAAAGGTGGGGAAATATACCCAATAAGGATTAAAATCGAAACTAGAACATATATCGAAACTTTCAATTTTGATTACAGTACTAATGTTGTATTTATGCTAAAATTTCCAACAGTTATTTCTAAAAATTTTTAAATGGCTTTCTAACAAAGTTCAGCCTATAATGACAACCTGTGACTGTGTTTGTAAATTTTTTTCTTAATTCATTAATTTACTAATTATGAATAACCGTAGTTAGTTTTCACAAGATCTGAATAATAAAAGCTTTTTTGATATATTAAAAACGTATTGTGGCTATTTAAGAGTGACTCTCAAACAATTGGGCTACAAAAAACCGATGGTACAAATTATAAGTCAAATAAATGCCATGGCTTTAGAACAAACTCTTAAGGCGTTATGCATAATAAAAAAAACCGTGTGTTAACTAACGAGCTGCTCTTTTTTTCTAATGGAACTTTTCTTATAAAAAAGTTGGAAGATTGTTAATAAGCATGCAGTTTCTTATTGTACACATATATAAATATAGGAGGGATACGGAAGCAGACCTCTTTTATAAATGGCCCTCTTTTATTTGACCCCCAGTTAATACAAGGACAACAAAGAGACATCACTGGCCTTACCGAGTCCCATGCTGCCACAGGCATTTGCTCTAGCCTATTATAACTGCAAATTGTACACTGATAAATATTCAGAATCCTCTTCACGGCGCCCTTCGCTATCGCCACCATTTGTCCCAGACTAACTAACCCCATAGCACTCACATCCAATATTTGCTTGCCTTAGCCAGACTCTCAGATACCACATGCTCTGCTGTCTCAGCAATCGCAAGGCACATTCTGCAAACGTCATCCTCTACAATTTTATTCTTGTGCATGCGATATTTGAAGTTACCATGCCCTAGGATCACAGCAGTTATCAATTTTAGGGTCCTCCGACTATATCCGAGTACTTGTAATTGTAATCCTGCCAAGGTGCTCTCCGAGCACCATACGTGCCTGCCTACATGTGGTTGTTTCCACCTACCATGACTCCACCCATTTTAAGACCATTGCCGGCACAATCCTATCCCCGAGAACAACTCTAGGTTCTGGTCCGCAGAAAATCACAGCAGCACACCTCGTCTCAATCTCATGTGTTCCACACATTTACTTGCAGTAGTCTTTTCTCAAAATCAATTCAATTTAAATAAATTGGAAATTATTAATTTTTCCAGTTCTTTTGAATTAATTCAAATGACTAGGAAATGAACTGCAATTAATTTTTCTAACTTATTTGAATTAATTCAAAATCAATTCAAATGAATTGGAAAAGAATTTGCAATTAATTTTTTCTAACTCATTTGAATTAATTCAAAATCAATTCAAATGAATTAGAAATAAATTGCAATTAATTTTACTACTTCATTTGAATTCAAAATGAATTGAAAGTAATTTTGCCCAATTCACTTGAATTGCAATTCATGTTTGCTAAATTCAAATGAATTGATTTAAATTTCATTCAATTCGTTTTTTGGCGAAAAGAATTAATTGAAAATTTCACTAATTCATGAATGATTCGTGAATTAATTCAAAAATGAATGATTCGTTTACAACTCTGCCTCATTCACATATGCACACCTATTGAGCTTTAAAACGCATTTAGGTATCAATCTTGAGTCCACATTCGTACGCTGCATGCATATTATCACAGAGACTGGTTATCAAGTGCAATACAAATCCTTTTACCACAAACTCGGTCTTCCAGCACGTAATCCAACACGTGCAGCAATCCCAGCATCTCCGCCTGGTAAACGAACACATATTCTCCTAAATAAAATAGGACAGGTTCAACTTAATTAAAAGAACTCCAGCATCTGCTCTCCCTTCCATGCTTAAGAGAGCCATCAGTAAAAATACTGATATCACTATCATCACTCATTGTTCATGGATCCATCCGCTATGAGCGTGTAATGTCGCATCTAAATAACTTTTATCCATTTAATGCGCTTCATTGTCAACTGAGTCTCCCTAACCTCCTTATGAACACGGTCCAAAATACACTTATGCAGCAAACTTATTATACATAACGCTGTTAATACTTTGAAAAAATAGGATTTTTTAGATTTTTTTTTAGATTTAGAAACTTTACAATGAGCAACAGCAATATACTATTTAAAAAAAATTAAATGAGTATATTAACAGCGTTATGTTATTATGACAATACGATATTAAACCACGTGAACCCTCCAATTATATGTTTATATCCATTTACTCTTACAGAGCATATGGTAGGTTTTTTACACCCTCCACCTGTGGTGCCAAAGTTATATATAGTTCTGTCATTCCATTTGTAATTTCTAGAATCATTACTTTCAATTAAGCAATTTTTGTTTGATCGAGTGTTGGTTAAAATTACTTTTAGAAGTCCCCACATATAGCACAGATCTGTATGGGGTGATAGTCTTTTAGAACTTTAGAAATATCTGGGAATAAATTGGTATTGAAATTCAACACCATCGCTCAAAAATCTTCTAAAATCTGAACCAAGAAACATCACTGCCTCTTGGACTATTTGCAAAAGATATTTAATAAATCGGTATCTAATAGGCAAAGTTACAAGCAAAAATTTTAAAAAATACATATTTTTAAATACTCGTATATATGGGTAATTCCATGTCAAATCAACCTTGGAGTGTACCTTACCTTCATCGAATTTAATTTTTTTTTATAAATATAATATTTATGACTCTTGAATCCGAAAATACAAGGTTTTAATAAATCAAAGAAAACCATAAAAAATCTCTACATGATATTGGAAAGCCCAAAAATATTGAAAGCATATTGAAAGAGCTCCGATTAATTAATACGAAAAGTTTAAGCCACTGCAGAAAGGAACCTCATACACTGAAAGAAATGCTTGAACGTTGCTGAACTAATGTAGCTAATTTTATGTTTCGATTCCTTAAATATTATCTAAATAATTTTTATTTTCCAAGAGTTTGAATGTTCAACTGTTTCTTTGTCGTTTACCTTCCCTAAAATATAAACTAGATTCACTTTGTTTGGCTAGTGACGAGTTTTGCTGCTCTAGCCAAGAAACAAAAAAACTCAGACACAAGAGCACCAAGCAACAACAACAACAACAACAACACAATAACTATTTTAACTTAAGACATTTACTCTAGTATTGTTAGTTTGGACAAAAATCGTTAACAAAAAAAAATAACTAAAATACTTAAATGCTTAGAAACAAAAACAAAAATGAGATGCAATTCGAAAAATGATGCGAATTTTGTTAAGTTTGAATTTTTCATCGTCGTCCATATCAATGCATTTGTACTTACAAACGATCGAATGATCGATGTTTTTCAGATCATTCTATCGATGTGTATGAGAAGCTTGTTTGGGGTGATTGTGCGTTTTACTTTTAGTTTTTTAATTTTTTTTTATCCACAATTAAATCAATGTTTAGAGATTCTGTGCAGACAGAGATTTTGTTGAAGTTTTTTCCTGAGCTTTTTATTTTGATTTCAACTGTAGTTGCAAGTTGCTATTGGCGTTTGCTTTAGATTTAGATGTGTATAAAAGTATCGCCAAATCTATGATAGATTACAGTTCAACTAAACACATTCAGACGTGCAGTCATCTGGAAATAGCTGAAGTTTAAATACGTAAAGTGTTGCATCCTTATTTAGTGATATTTATTTTGAAAAAAGAACATTTAAATAAAACCCAAATAAATATGAAATTTTTGGTGAGAAAATAATGAAAACATTGAAATGTTTTTGAAAAGTGTATTTTTAATTTAATAAATGTTACAAAAAATGTGTTATAGATTCTTTTTGCCTTAATCGCTGCTGCTGCCGCTCGTCCTGGTGGCTTGTATGGTGGATATGGTGGCTATGGCCACGGTTTTAGTGGCATTAGTTATGCAGCCCCAGCTGTGAGTTATGCTGCCCCAGCCGTGAGCTATGCTGCACCTGCTGTAAGCTATGCAGCCCCTGCCGTCAGCTATAAGGTAGCTGCTGCCCCTGCTATTTCTTATGCGGCTCCTGCTGTCACTTATGCGGCAGCCGCTCCTGTGGTTAAGGCTGTTGCTGCTCCTGCTATTTCATATGCTGCTCCTGCCATCTCCTATGCTGCCCCCGCCCCAGCTGTGGTTAAGGCTGTGGCTGCTCCCTCTGCCACCAGTTATGCTTCCTTTAGCACTGTAAGTCGAATTAAATGTGGGCTTTGTTCATAACTGTTTTCTATGATGACATTTTTCTATTTTAGGTTGTTAGCCATCCACCAGCCATTAAAGCTATCTCTTATGCTGCTCCTGCCGTTAAAGTAGCTGCTGCTCCAGCCATATCCTATGCTGCCCCCGCCATCTCTTATGCAGCTCCTGCCATCTCCTATGCCGCACCTGCTGTTAAAGTAGCTGCTGCCCCTGCTATATCCTATGCTGCTGCTCCTGCCATCTCCGTAGGTTATGGTCATGGCTTTGGTTATGGCGGTTATGGTGGTTATGGTCATGGTTATGGTCATGGTTATCATTAAGTTCCTTTAGCAGGGAAACACACCACACCTCCCCCAATACAAAATCAACTATTTTTGAACTACTTACTTGAAAGCCGCCGTTTAATTATTGCCAATAACGATTAACGAACTTAGTCATTAATAATTTTTTTTTGTAATCTTAAGTATACCAACTGAAGTGGCACAAACATCAGCCACGCCCCGTTAAAAACCAACACGTTTTATGCAGAAAGAATCAAAAAAATTAATTTATTTTTTTTTTTTAATTTAAAAAAGTTAAAAATATAAACAATTTTATAATATTTTTTTATTATTAAGCGCTAACTGTATTATGTTTCAATTTAACCACCTTTTCTGTGCTACAATCTTATAAATTTTTTAGATTGTTGCCCTTAATCCTGTATTTTTGTATGTTAATTTATGGCAAGGAAAAAAGTTCATGTATTGTGGACATTGTTTGAAACTTTAGAAAATGGAAACCATTTAAAATGTGATTATTGTATTTAGAAATGTATTATAAATTATAAAAAAAGAAAATAATTTTTGAAAAATATAAAAAATTGAACTTTTTTCATAAACAAAATCTTAAGTATTTTATTTTTAAAATTCGCCAGAGATTTTTTTTATTTTCATCAAAATTAAACGCAAGCTTTAATTTCGTTTTATCTTGGAAGTCCTTTTTTCATCTTTCAACTTAACTGAAACAGAATACTTCACATCGAATCATTTGCATGACTTAAATAATTAATATTGTTTTAGCTGCAAAAAAAGAAAAAATTCCTTAAACAGCTGAAAATTCAAAACTTACTAATCAATAAATATTATTCTTGAAGTCGAATTTATTTATGTTGTGGCATTGTTCAATTTTTTGACTCCCAACAGTACAATTTCAGCGCACTGTAAAAGCAAACTCTATTTATTTATAGATACAGTATTACTTAAATGAAATCGGAACGAATTAAAAATTTAAAATTAAGAAAAAGTGATTTAAAAATTTTAACTCAAAAACATTTATGATTAAGCTACCAGCCAATTTGTTATCGCTTCAAATTGTAACACAATACGAAAATGTGTCTTAAGGGTATTCATGTCATCAATTTATATCGATTTTTCTATGTTCGAGAAGAAGAAGAATTACTCGAGCAATTCTTTTCCCCAAATGTATTTTACAATAATATTTATTTTCTTTCGATTTAGTGCGTGATTCTTGAGCATATTAAAAAACAAGAGGTTCTAAAATTCTCACCAATTTCAGGGGGCTAATTCTCGCAGTCGATACCGTGCGAAATTTACTCGAAGTTGGATTTTTTTTTTTAATTTTGGGATTCTCGCACTCGCTATCGAGTAAGTTGTATCGAAATTTCTTATGATGGCACTCGATAGCGAGTGTACGATCGAATGTAATCGTGCGAGTTTTATTCGATACCAAATTTGGTGTCGTAATTTTATTTTTAAATAGTTCGTTGGATAACAAGTGTTTATTTAAGGTTTTAATTGTTATATTAATTAATTATTCGTATAGATTTTCGTACTTTTTTGTATTACACCCTTTTTTGCACTTTTGTAAAGGAGTTTTTACACAAACTCTAACGAGTAACGCAATGGTTTATTGTTTTTGTTAAAAAGTAAAAAATAATTATTCTTGTTTGAACGCTTTACAAGTGCCACAACAGTTTTTTAAAATTAACCACATTTTATTTATTTCGGTACACGCAAACAACAAAAAAATGTAAGTTAAATCATTAATAAGTTTTATGCAAATTAAGTAATTTATATTAATTATTAGGTCGAATATAACAAAAATAAATTTCAGACGAAAACAAATTCTTGCTGAGTTTATGTCTGATCACAGCAATTTGGCCAAAGGCGTTTTACCAAACACATGCCAAGGAAAAGCTACTGCTAACAGACTTGGGAAACTTTAACTAATAAATTAAATACCTCCGGTCCACCGCTAAAAGATGTAAAAACTTGGCGCAAGGTAAATTATTAATTGTTTTCCACATTAACATGCTGCAGATAAAGACTTTTGTAATTTTCGGTAGGTGTATTCTGATCAAAAGCAAATGGTTAAGAAAAAGATTTCTCACAATAAAGCTTCAATCAAGAAAACTGGAGGAGGTCCTTTTGACGAAAAACCCCTAAGTGTTGCTGATGAACAAATTTTGCGGGTAGCAGGCCTTGATGTTGCTGTTGCTGGTTTACAGGAAACAAAACATATTTACGTCCATGACCGCGATTAAAAAACGAAAAACTTTCAAAATTATAAAACAAATTCGCAATTCTTTTGATAAATTCTTTGTAAGCATACATACATATGTTTTTTGTTTACATATTTGTAGTGTTGGTTAAGGCTTTTTTTTATCTTTTACATTACTTTATTAAAAAATCGATTCGCAAGGTAACGAGTGTCATCATCAGAAAAACTCGCACGATCGAAATTAATTTCGATACGAATTTATTTCGATCACGAGTCCCAGAATTAGCCCCCAGGGCACTTAATTAATGCGGAATCGCAGAACTTAATGTGCCTTTGTACTTATCTCCGAATTTTGGAAAGACTATATTAAAAAAATCCGTATTTTGTTCTACATTTATTTCTATAATAATAAATTTTACTATTAATCAGGCCTGTCTTCAGGTGAGAGGAACGTATGTATTACCAGAGTACAACTGCTTTGGGGGTTTTTCTAAAATTTACAAAAGGAAATCGATATTTTTCAGTTTCTATACTACCGATAGAGACAATATGGGAATCAAAAGAAAGCGTTTCAGTATTTAAATATAGCAAGCTATGAAAAAAAGTTCAATATGGCGTCCTAGATTCATTGGCGAATATATGACTGAAATATAGTAGTTAGGGCTTTGTCCCCTTTAAACCATACAATAGTATTGTCATATAAAAGAGCTTGATCATTACAATGTAAAATCCAAGATGGCGTCAGAAACAAAATGGCTGAACAAATATTTTTTACTCCAACAATATGGGTATCAAATGAAAGGGCTTGACTAGCAGAATACAGTTAACTACGTAAAAATTCAAAATCAACGATGACGTCGGAAATAATAAAGAAAATGGCGAATTACATGAAATCTATAATCTAGGCCTAGCTACGATGTAGTATTTATAGCTATGAATATGAGGGTAAAACGTATTATCAGATTCGGCACGGCCGAAATTAATACAATCAGTGCAGAAATAATATTGGGAGTGTCATTTAATTTTCGATCATTATAGTAGATCAAAATATTTTTGTTTATTACGAAAAAGTCGAATTTGGTGCCAATAAGTCGTCATATGCGAAAAGTTTTGATTTACTTTGATAATTTTAACAAGTAAGAGCGCTATATTCGGCCGTGCCGAATCTTATATACCCTTCACAATGTGTAGTTATGCAATAACAGTAGTTTGTATCACCATTCATCCCATATGAAATACGTACAACAATATAAAAAACATACATATATAAAAACAACCCATTTTAAAATTATAACTTTACGTATGTATGTTAAAAGAAAAAAAAAAAATTTTTTTAAAAAAAATGTTTTAAAAAAAAATTTAAAAAAAAAATTAAAAAAAAAAATTTAAAAAAAAAAATTTTTAAAAAATAATAATAATAATAAATATAAAACAAAAAAAAATTAAAAAAAAAATTTTTTAAAAAATTTAAAAAAAAATAATAAAAATATAAATAATATATATTTACTAAATTATTCGGGATATGCTCCCTTAATTTTTCAATAATATTTATTTGGTTGTTGGGTTTAAGCTGGTTTATATGCATTTCACTGGTGCTTATGCCAGATCATCAGTAAACCTTTACCCAAATTCTTGAAAAAGTTTAAAATGTTATAAGTTATATTTTCAAATTCTCATTAACAAAATGAGAATTCAAAAATAAAACAAAAAACTATAAAAAACTTTTTCAAAAACCCAACCAACAATTTTTCAATTTTAATTTATTATAGTTTTTTATAGTTTTTTGTTTTATTTTTGAATTCTCATTTTGTTAATGAGAATTTGAAAATATAACTTATAACATTTTAAACTTTTTCAAGAATTTGGGTAAAGGTTTACTGATGATCTGGCATAAGCACCAGTGAAATGCAATAAACCAGCTTAAACCCAACAACCAAATAAATATTATAAATAATAAAGGGTGTTTTTTTAAGCCCGATAGAACTTGAAATTGTAAAAAATAACACAAAAAATTAAATTGTAATCAAAATTTTTTTTTTATTCGAAAGATCAATACGTGACATTAACATTTGAAAATGATTTCGGGCATATGGGCACCGCGGCTGTTCTTGACGAATCGCATTCTGGACGTCCAATTTTGGGCCACTTTTTCGAGCACTGCTGGCCGTATGTCACGAATAACACGAACAATGCTGGCCTCCAAGGCGTCAATTGTTGCTGGTTTATCAGCATAAACCAGTGACTTCACGTAGCCCCACAGGAAATAATCGAGAGGTGTCAAATCGCACGACCTTGGAGGCCAATTGACAGGTCCATTTCTCGAAATCAACTTATCGCCAAATTTTAATTTCAATAAGTCGATGGTTGCGTTCGCCGTATGGCACGTAGCGCCATCCTGTTGAAACCACATCTCCTCCGGAGCAATGTCATCCATATTTTCAAACAAAAAATCATTGATCATGGTGTGGTAACGATCTCCATTGACCGTAACGCGAGCTCCGGCCTCATTTTTGAATAAATAAGGTCCGATGATGCCACCAGCGTGAAAACCGCACCAAACGGTGCATTTTTCTGGATGTAATGGAGTCTGTAGGGTCTCTTGTGGATTGGTCTCGCTCCATATGCGGCAATTTTGCTTATTAACAAACCCGTTAAGCCAAAAATGCGCCTCATCGCTGAACACAATTTTGCGATAAAACAACGGACGTCCAGAATGCGCTTCGTCAAGAACAGCCGCGGTGCCCATATGCCCGAAATCATTTTCAAATGTTAATGTCACGTATTGATCTTTCGAATAAAAAAAAAAATTTTTATTACAATTTAATTTTTTGTGTTATTTTTTACAATTTCAAGTTCTATCGGGCTTAAAAAAACACCCTATATATTAAATAAAAAATAAAAAAAAATAAAAAAAAAATTAAAAAAAAAAATATAAAAAAAATAAAAAAAAATTTTTTTTGGCTCAGCTGGGATTCGATGACACGTTTTCTCTAACCAGTATACACGTTTGTATGTATGTATGTTGTTGTTGTAATGTTGTTTTTGTGAAAAAAAAATCGAGGTGGTCGTGGGTTTTTGCTCATATCTCAGTTGTTTATGTACCGATATGTCTGGATTTCAATACCGATCTACTCCCGAATATTTCTGATATTTTAATACCTCACCCGGGTCCAAGCGATGTCGGGGGGCTTCAAAAAGTTGATTTCAACATACACACGGACAGACGGTCAGACGGACAGACGGACAGACTGACAGATCTTAATCGACTCCCCTATTCATAAGCTTTCAGAAAATATATACTTTATGGGGTCGGAAATGAAAATTGTAGAAATTTCACACGGAATGACAAACCTATATATACCCTTTTTCACTGTGTGAAGGGTATAAAAAGTTCCGCTGAAGTGCAACGATTGCTTACCGAAGCTTATGGTGAATATATTCCATCGTTTTGAATGTGCGAGAGATGTTATGCGCTGTTAAGAAGTGGTATAGAAAACAAAAATCGCCCAGGTCAGCCAAAAAAAGTTTAAATAAGAAGAATTGGAGGCATTACTCCGTGCAGATTGTTATCAAACTCTACAAGAGTTTGCCAGCCACTCAGGCATAAATTTAGAAAGTTTACAAGCAGCAGGCTCATTCATGCGGACAGCAAAGATCGCCAAAATCAATTTTAAAAAAATATCATAAAAAATACCCAGAATTTGACACATCACTCCGTTAAGAGCTCCTCAAGCAAAAATTTCAAAAAGTTTGCGAGCAGCAGAATTCATCCAAAACTAAGAATTAGAACTAAGAGACTTTGAAAAACGATTTTACATGACTAAAATTCTGCTTGAACTTTATAAAATAAAATTATTTTTGCATCGAATCATTACTTGTGATGAATACTGAAGCCATTGCGAGAACCCGCAATATAAGAGTTTGTATGAGAAGCCCTTCCAACCGGCGGAATCGACACCAAAGTTAAATATTCATGATGCTAAGATAATGCTCTGTGTTTGGTAGGACCAAAAGGATTGTTTCTATTATGAACTCCTGTAGGACCATCATAGCGATCCAGATATAAAACCGTAATATTCTATTATTACAACGCTTGGCCACATGTTATAACAGCGGTTTAAAAGTATATATGAACGAAGTGATTGGAAAGTTTTGCCCCGTCTTATAGTCCTGTCCCACTACTATTTGTTTTATTATAGAACACGGTATTTAAAATAAATTTGTTTGTTATAGGCCCCAAAAAGAAAGAAGTAATTAAGCGCGGAATCCATATGTTTCCAAAGAGATACACAAGCAAAACTGGGTAATACTTTTAATAAATTTATATTGTGCGAATTATCCAAAATAAAAGCTAAAAAACGAATATCTGAAAGGCACCTTTTGTTTTGCACATCCTCAAATAATTTTTTTAACATCCCAAAAGGTTCGCAGGTGCACTAAGACAGTTTAAAAAATTTGTAATAATCAATTAAAGTTTCACCTTCTTTCATCGGAAATAACTATCCGCGATCAGTTATTTGATACTCATCTTGAGGGAGTTGTAGGGAATAAGTTTGTAATTTCTTTATTAAATCCATATATCCTTTTTTTAATGACATCTTGAATTTAGAGGTTTTCCAAGGTGTACTGTATTCTTCTTATCCAGCTATTTTATTTGATAATTAAATCAATTGCCTTTTTATAAAGAAAAACCGAAGTAGTTGGATTTTGGAACTCTTTCTTTAATCAATTTTTTAACTCATTTTCATAAATTTTCTTTCATTCCCCATAATTTCCAACTGTCAAACTTTTTATAATTTTTTTTTAATTCTCTCCGAAATTCCATCACATAATATCTGACAAGAATGATTAAATAAAGATTACGCCATCACGCAGCCATAAAAAAACATTTCTGCGCATGTAGGAATTCTGACGTCACTCAAGCTGTGTTCTCATTGGCTAATAAAATTCAGCTGTATAACTAATTATGTTTGTGTAAAAAGATGACAGTGGGACAAACTGTTATTTTTCTAACTAAATGTTTTAAAAGCAAACAAATTCTTTATATGCATATGTATATTTTCATTATTTTTATAACAATATTTCACTATTATATTAGGTGTAGAATGCATTTTGTTATTTTATCAAATTTTCTTTTTCGCTTATAAGTATTTTCAGCGATTTCGGAATTTAGTTTCCTAATTCTAAAATACATTTGATAAAAGTTTTTTCACGTCTTCACTGGCTTCGATTTCTTTTGATTCCAACAATTACTTTTGTAAATATCCGCTTGAAAGTAATAATTTGTTACCATTGAATTTGAAAAATATGGTGATCTTCTTCAAAATCACTCGACCTTGGAGCATTTTCCGCGACCAATTTTTCTTTAAAACTATTTGGAATATAATTTTGCTTTTCAGTTTCACGTAGTCCTTCATATACATTTGCAACTTCAGTTTCATTAGAAGTTTTCGTTTCACTTTCAATAGTACTAGTGTCTAAAGACAGAACTGCATGGGATTTTAAAATTTTTGCACGCCGTTTGCTAAATCCTATTCATAATGCCTTAGTAATGTACTCCAAGAATTAATTTTGTTTTAACTTACCCATTGCAAATTTCAAGTTTCATTCAAAATCTTGCTTGAAATGTAAAGCACAAATTTTTTCTTTATCCACATTTACAGGCTTCACTCGTTTGCAAAAAATTACCCATAACTTCCTTAGAGCTTCATCTTTTGGAAAAGTGTAAAATGATACAGCTGTTTTGAAAACACAAACGTTTTACTAAATATAAGCAAATTATTAGTTTTTAATATAATTTCTCACTTGTTTTTTTGCTGTTACTTTGCTTGCATTTGCCCACTGCATATTTCATATTTGCTCTCTTTCTTATCTTTTCACTTTATTTTGTTTTCCGTTTTTATTAGTTTTGCAGCTTTTAAATAACCAAATTTAAACACTTTTTATATAATTTTAATAATTTTTATATTATTTATATGTATGTATTATTATAAAATATGACACGAAATTCGTTGTTTATTAAGCACCGATGTAATACTTATTTTTTATACCCTTCACACAGTGAAAAAAGGGTATATATAGGTTTGTCATTCCGTGTGAAATTTCTACAATTTTCTTTTCCGACCCCATAAAGTATATATTTTCTGAAAGCTTATGAATAGGGGAGTCGATTAAGCTCTGTCAGTCTGTCCGTCTGTCCGTCTGACCGTCTGTCCGTGTGTATGTTGAAATCAACTTTTTGAAGACCCCCGACATCGCTCAGACCCGGGTGAGGTATTAAAATATCAGAAATATTCGGGAGTAGAACGGTATTGGAAATCAGAAACATTGGTACATAAACAACTGAGATATGAGCAAAAACCCACGACCACCTCGATTTTTTTTTCACAAAAACAACATTACAACAACAACATACATACATACAAACGTGTATACTGGTTAGAGAAAACGTGGCATCGAATCCCAGCTGAGCCAAAAAAAAATTTATTTTTAATTTTTTTTTTAAATTTTTTTTTATTTTTTATTTTTTATTTAATATATTATTTATATTTTTATTATTATTTTTTTTTAATTTTTTTTTTAATTTTTTTTTTTTTTGTTTTATATATATTAAATTTTTTTTTTAAATTTTTCTTAAAATTTTTTTCAAAATTTTTTTTAAATTTTTTTTTTTTGTTTTTTTAACATACATACGAGAATTTATGGGATGGGATGTTTTTATATATGTATGTACGTATTTCATATGGGATAAATAGGTATGGTATGTGAAGGGTATATAAGATTCGGCACGGCCGAATATAGCACTTTTACTTGTTAGAACTCTCTGAGTAAATTAATTACAGGACTGCCAACTATTACAAAATACATACATTTTTTGTAAGAAATTATAAATTTTACATATGATACAGACTTGGTAACCTTTGCGAGGGGATTACTACGTCATCTAACGGTAAATCATGCGCAAGGCGTACTCTTTATTTAATCATTCTTGATATCTGTAACAAAAAGTAATAACAGCTTAAGTAGACATAAGCTAAAATTGAGACAATAACACCATGGCAATTTCGCCATCTAAAACTAAACTCAGGCAAATTTTTAAATATTGTTGAAAATTTAAAATAAAGTTTCATCGTAATAACTTATTGCACATTTTTTTAGAATTTATTTAAGAGACCTTTTTTTAAGGAAATCAATTTACAAAAACTAACTCAAGAATTTAAAAGTGTTTTCCATAATAATGAAAAACATTTTGGATCCCATTAAGTATTTGTATTCTAAATTCTTATAGATAGAGAAGTCGTTTTAGCTATGTCCGTCTCTCTGTCTGTCTGATGTTTATGTTTTAACAGCTAAGAACTTGATATTGACATGCAAATATCAGTTACTATTTTACTAGCAACTAAAAATCAAATTAATGAATAGCTCTATAAATATAAAATAAAAAAAATTGTTTTTGTTTAATTAGCAAACATTTAATGAAGCTTTTAAAATTAACAAATTAATGTGTTCTTGGAAAAGTTCGAAATGATACAATTAATTACTTCACAACAATTTCGTTATAAAATTACATAAATACACAAAAAAATTATTGTATGTTTTACACACACACACACACACACACAGATACCTAATCAGTTGTTTGTTAAAAACAATGCAAAATTCTTGCATCCTTAAATATGGTGATAGACAAATGTTGATCAATTTCATTTCCACCGGACATGCCCTTAAACAAAAACTTGATTTAACTTTATTGAGTTTTTTAAACAAGAAAAAAATTAAATCAAATAAATGGTGTTTTACTTACTTGTCTCAACAAACAAACAAAAACAAAGTTAGTGAGGACTTGAAATCTATTGAAACTAATTTTATACTCTGCTATTGACAAGTTGTAGCAAGTGGTACACAATCTAATAAAGTGGTGCCCAACCTGTACCCAATTTAACAGGAAATCTATATCTAAATGCAATTAAACAAAAATTTGTATATAAAATGTTACTAAAGCATTCAGGTAGGAAGGACTTGATTTTTAAAATATATCTAAAAGACGTTGTTAAGGATGAATTTCTGCTTTGTTATGTATTTGTTGTCAAGGATTACTTTCTGCTTTGTTACTTATGTATTTGTTAAGAATTATTCTCTGCTTTGTTATGTCTTTGTTCAGGATTGATCTCTACTTTATGTATTTATTTGTTGGAACTTTTCAAAATTTCAAACGTGATTTTGAGTAGCAGAAGAAACGTGTTGCCACCAAAGGTTTGCAAAATATCAGAAAAACTATTTTTTTAATATAAAACAGCTCTCAAAAGAATGACCTATAATTTATTACAAGGCAGTTACTTCATTTTATTTATTATACCGTGTTTTTTCACTTCTTTACAGGAGAAGGAAAAAACTGAACAAAATTTAAAGTTTGAAATGAGTTAGAGCTTATTAATGTCGCTAAAAATTCGTTATTTTCAACCATAAATCACCAAATTTTTTATGTATAATGTGTTTGTATGTGAACTACCAGAAAATATAAAAATGCGATTTCGCTAAAAATCTTGATAAGCCCTCTTTATATATAAGGCCATCGATATATCAGTTTGCCATTGCGTTTCTAATTTCTACAGTATTTATTTTCGACCCCATTAAGTATAAATATTCTGAATTTTTACAGATATAGGATTCAATGTAGCTATGTTCGTATGTCATTCTGTCCGTGATTTTGGGCGTTGAAATCAACTTTTTATAGCCCCTATATATCCCAGAGATTCATTTGTTGTATCAATTTATCAGAAGTACTTTCAAAAATTTTGGTATTGAAATAAAGCGCAATCGCACCATAATTTTTCAAGCTATGAGAAAATAAACATGAGTGCCTTTGCTTTTTTACATATTTTTATCATAAAAATTAAAAGTTTTAGCACCAAGTTTATTCAATGACGTCTTTGTTACTATTTATAGATATAATATGCTTCTCAAGATAATCGTAAAACATTTTGGCGAAACGGTGGCAAATCGGCAAAGTTATAGGCAAAAAGCGTTCTGAAAAATATATATAGTTTTTAAATATATCGAGTTTCTCAAGCTTTAAGATAATCTTTGATCGCGATAAAGACACCAAATTACAAAAAATAGTCTTGAAAATAATTCCTGAAAAAAAAACATATCGATCAGTTTGGATCTAACTGAGATATAAACACAAAATTACAACTTCCTCGGTGTTTTTATACCCGCCACCAAAAAAATGGTGGGGGTATATTCATTTTGTTATTCCGTTTGTAACACATCGAAATATCCATTTTAGACCCCATGAAGTATATATATTCTGAATCAGGGTTTGATTTGATGACGATCTAGCTATGTCCGTCCGTCTGTCCGTCTGTTGAAAGCACGATAGAGGTCGCACCGAAAAAGCTAGAGGGCTCAAAATCTGCCAGAATTTTTCTTATAGACAAGGTTTGTTCGGTATTGAAAATGGGCTAAATCGGAATATTAGGAAGAGAGTTATAGCCCGAAAAGCAAGAATAGGTCGAAAAAACCGTGTCCTTCGAACATCGAATAAAATGGAATTGTGTCCAAACGCATTAACGTAGACTCATGAAACTTCAAATATATATTTTGCGAGTCAAAACAATATTATTCCCCGAAAATTATCTAAATCTATGCATTAGGAAAGGAGTTATCAATCAAAATGTACGAAAATTTATACCGCACAGTGTATTTTTCGGTATATTTAAAAACAAAAACGTCATAAAAGCAACAAAATTGGAGGTACGACTCTGAAATTTTGCACACTTTGCTTTTTGGTGAGAGGCTTTTTTGTAACGTAAATCAAAGTGCCACGACCACTTTTACGCCCACCTCCCATATAACGTTTAACCCAAAATTCATATAATTTCTCTATTAATATAGATTTTGGAATAATAAAAGGCTATATTGAGACATCTAAAATGTACTCATTCGCAAAAATAGCTTTGACACGCCTACTATAACGCCCACTTTTGACGTTATCTACCGTTAATGAAATTTAAAAGCTCATAAAACCGCCAAAATTAGAGGTATGATGATAAAATGTGCTACGTATATCCCCCTAGGCAAGGTCATTAGTGTTCCAAAAAATTAAGGTGCCACGCCCACTTTTACGCCCACCTCCCATATAACGTTTTAACTAAAATTCATATAATTTCTCTATTAATAAAGATTTTGGAATCATAAAGGACTATACTGAAATACCTTAGTTGTTCTCATTAGCAAAATCAACTTTGACACGCCTACTATAACGCCCACTTTTCACGTTATCTACCGTTAATGAAATTTAAAAGCTAATAAAACCGACAAAATTAGAGGTATTATGATGAAATTTGCTACATATATCCTTCTAATCAATGTTATTCTTGCGCCAAAAAGTTTAGGTGACACGCCCACTTTAACGCCTACCTCCCATATAACGGTTTATCTTAAATTCATGTAATTTTTCTATTGACAAATTTTTTGGGAAAATGAAGACTATATTGAAAGATCTAAGTTGTATTTATTAGCAGAAACTTTATTGACACGCCTACTTTAACGCCCACTTTCACTAAAAGACTACATTTACAAAAGCATTTTAGTAGCATATCGAAGTTATAAAGGGTGGTTAAATTTTAAGGGCCGATGTTGAGTTTATATAAAAATAAATTATTTAGGAAATTATTATTATTTCTTTTTGTAATGATAATATTTGTACGGTTCAATTATGTATTTAACAAAATATCGGCCAAATGGCCCCCCATCCTTGGCACCACTCCACTATCTGATGGTCCAAATTTTCAATGACAATGTTGATGCTCAATTGTTGGGCATGATGATGAGTCGAGGTTGACTGCTCTTTTGCCACACTATCACAGCAATGGTTCCCATTCAACGAACTAAGAAGGCATTCACAGATTTTCTAGCATTTTATACAGACCTGTTTTGCAGAAATTTAAATATTTTTTACAATTCTCCCGATTGTGGACGAATTGGAACGTTTATGTTGACCAAAAGAATTACGAAGTGCACAAAATGCATTTTGATTTGAACGCCCATTTTCATAAAAAACCTGAATAACTTTAAAGCGTTGCTCATTTGCGTATCTATCCACGGATCAAATTGAGTAAGTTTGAGATTGAGAAATGTCAAATGAAATGCAGAAAACAAATTTGACGTCTAGGTATAGTTCACCTTCAACATGGGCCCTTAAAAAATAACCACCCTCTACAAAGAAAGTGATACATATTTCATTATAAAGAGATTATTCCATAATGATTAACAAAATAATAAATATTGTGCTTTAAATGTACACAAAATTGGTGGTGGGTATAAAAGATTCGGCACAGCCGAATATTGTGCTCTTACTTGTTTTTTTATACAATTTTTTATATATGTATTGTTTGATTTTAAAGAAAATTTCCCAATTTTTTTTAGATAAATTTTCATGCTTTCATATTTTGTTAAGGAAAATAATGATATAAAACTTTGGGTCTTGGACTAAAAAGGATTTGAAATCTCTGTTGTAATATAGGTTTTAATGTCCACAACTCAAGTTGAGATTTTTGGGCGTTTGTTTTCTTAAGTTTTAGTATTTACAAACGTTGATTAGATATTTTTTTATTTATTTTTGTTTGTTTTTGGGGTGATTGCACGTTTTTGTGTTTGTTGCAAAGTATTTATTTTGTTTTTTCTTTTCAAACAAACAATAATTGGAGAATCTGTTTGGAGAATATTGATCATGTTGTGTATAAAAGTGTTGGAAAATCTACGATGAATTACAGTTTCATTAAAAGCACTTAAACGTACAGATATCTAATAGATATTTTTATATAGGAGTTTGAAGTGATAAAAATAAAAAATAAAAAAAAGTCGTCCTTACTTTGTGTTTAACTTAAATATGAAATTTTTGGTGAGGGTTTAAAAAACCTCCTTATGTTATTTATAAATTTTGTAATATGAGTGTTTGTGTGTTAAATGTGTTGTAGATCCTTTTCGCTTTGGTAGCTTCGGCAGCTGCACGTCCTGGTGGCTTATATGGTGGTGGTTTATATGGTGGTGGTTTCGGTCATGGCGGTTTTGGAATTGCTGCTGCTCCAGCCGTTAGTTATGCCGCCCCAGCAGTTAGTTACGCTGCTGCCGCTCCAGTGGTTAAAGCTGTAGCTGCTGCACCTGCCATTTCATATGCAGCTCCTTCCATTTCCTATGCTGCACCCGCCGTTGCTGCTGCCCCTGCTATTTCATATGCAGCTCCGGCTGTTGCTGCTGCTCCTGCTATATCGTATGGAGCTCCTGCCATATCATATGCCGCCCCTGCCCCTGCTGTCGTTGCTGCCCCTGCTCCAACCTTAGTTAAGGCCATCACGCCTGCTGCTACCAGCTATTCCACTATTAGTACAGTAAGTTTCCAATTTTTTTTTAAAAATATGCCAGTTCAGTATAACAAATTTACCGTTTAGGTTATCAACCACCCTCCCACTATTAGAACTGTAGCTGTGGCTGCTGCACCCGCCGTTAAAGTAGCTGCTGCACCTGTAGCTGTTGCGGCAGCACCCGCTATATCTTATGCTGCTCCCGCAGTCTCATATGCTGCTCCTGCAGTCTCATATGCTGCTCCCGCAGTCTCATATGCTGCACCAGCTGTTAAAGTAGCCGCCGCCCCAGCTATATCATATGCTGCTGCACCTGCAATTTCATATGCCGCCGCTGCTCCGGCCATCTCCTATGCCGCACCCTCTATAAAAGTGGCAGCTGCTCCTGCAATTTCATATGCCGCCGCTGCTCCGGCCATCTCCTATGCCGCACCCTCTATAAAAGTGGCAGCTGCTCCTGCGATTTCTTATGCTGCCGCTGCTCCTGCGCTTTCAGTAGGATATGGTCATGGTTTTGGTTATGGTGGCTATGGTCACCATTAATTTTTTGCCATTTGTGTTAGTAAATGGAAATAAAATGAACTGTGTTAGAACTGATTGAAAGCCGCCGACCCAAAGGACTTACGAATTTAGTCGTTTTCAACGACGTACTTAAACATTTCGCAACTTAATTTTAAGCATACAAAAAGAGAAGTAACGTGACGAAGACATTAATTCTCCCAACAAATTTAGCAGAAAGAATCAATCAAACATTAATGAATGTATTGATTAATATTTAAGCACTAATTTTATATTTTCATTTTCTATAATTCGCTACCCTCAAATAACTTATACTCTAAAATGTATAGCTCATTTATTAATCTCCTACATTTATACGTTGTTTATAAATTGCAAGGAAAAAAGTTCAAATACTTTCATAAAAAAAAATATTGAATAATCTTTGATACAGGGTGTTCATTAACTAGTGTGATTTTATATAGAAATTTAGATAAAATTGTTGACCAAAAAGTTTATGAAGAAAAGAATCTTTAGAAATTTAAGAAAAAATTAATAAATAAAAAGTTGTAACTTTTTTCATAAAAATTTGATTTTTTTATGTTGCAAATATTACAAGTAACGCCCCATTTTTTTGGCGTCGGTATTATTCCCTTAAATAAGATTTGTTTGTTGTACTAATTTGGTACCATAATTAATTTAATTTTAATAAAAAAAGGTTTTTTGAGATATTTTAAAACATTTGTATTTCAGTTTATTACAAATATGTAGGTTCAGGTGAAAATATTATGAAACATAAAAAATTATTCGGTCGCTTTTCTGTTAAAAAAAAGTTGAAGTAATGTGTTTTCCTATGGCAAGGTACACAAATAAGTTTAAAATTTGTGCGCCGCTAAAAGTTCAGCTCCTTTAACTTTTAACGCGTTGTATAAATTTTGACAGCTAATCACAGATGGATGAAAAATTATACATTTGTATGTTACATATGTATATACATAAATTATAATAGAATACTTACGTAGTACGTGAAATAAATACTTAAATGTGTAGATAATAGAATTGTGAAAAAGCGACAACAAAAACAAAGTAAACAAGTCAAGGGTTATAAAAAGGAAGAAACAAAAACAAGCAATATTAATTAAAAAAATGTAAAAAACATAAAAAAAATAATAAAAATATAAAAAATGTATATAAAATAAAAAAAAAAAAATTAAAAAATGATAAAAAAAAAAAAATATTTTTTTTTGGCTCAGCTGGGATTTGATACCAACTTTACTCTAACCAGTATACCACATTTATGTATGATTGTTGTAGAAATTTCACACGGAATAACAAACCTATATATACCATTTTTTACTTTTTGAATGGTATAATTCTGTATTTGAATGACATAAGAGATGAAAAAGGACTTGGTGCTTATGTACCACATTATAAATCAATTCATTACTAAAACGCTTCTAGAGGTAAGACATACGATATGTAATTGAAAAGTTTATATGTATGTGTGTTGTTTAAAAAGAGCAAGTCAATACCTAGTTTTTGCTGGGAATAAACAAAACAAGTAGAAAAACAAGGTTTTTCTTAAGAAAATTAATTACATAAAATTTTTTAATAGTTTTAAAATTTTACAGAAAAGAAGACTAGAGCGTACTACAAAAATGATAAGAAATAGGAAAAATAAAATACTAACGCGAATACCAACGTTTTTGTAACCCAACAATGATAGTAATCGAATTTTCCCGAGTAGATAACTATTCAATCAAAATTCTTATTTTTTTTCACATATTCGAACACCCTCTGGGGCTAAATTGCACGATCGCTTACCAAAGAGGAACTTAAATAAATACTTACAACCGTCGTTTACTAATAGGGTCTAAGTACTTATTACGCTCGCTTATAAATAGGGACTTAAATAAGTACTTGATAACCTACATAAGCCATTAATATATTAATAAACTTTCAGAAGTCGTTCGGTTCTTTTAGGAACGAAAATTCAGTTTGATTATTCAGTGATACGTTAGTTTAAAATTTAATTTCCATAAGTTATCAGTTTACTAATGAACTGCTTTGCCGCTATTGCTAAAAATATTATAACATATAGGTACTCTAACGGCCGTATGCAAAAAAAATCTTTTACAGCTTTTCAATACCTTTTCTATTTATAATTTCGAACTCCCAGAGAGTGCGGCATTCAAATGTAAACGAAATTTTAAAATTCTTTTAAGATTTTCTACACCAAAAGCACAGTGAATGCGATCGTTTGAATAAAATTTCGATAGTGTTCGAATGTCGTTATTTGCCCCTGATTTTTTAATACAGATGGAAGTTTATCGCTTAACAACAAAATTATGAATTATTATTAATCATGTCTCTGAATCAAGGGTATAATGAATGCTCCTTTATGTAAAAAATTATTAAAAAATTGCTTGCAAATTTGTTATAAATATTTCTTAAAACTCTATAATTTTGCTTTATAAGTTTCAGCATAAAGAAAATATAAAATAAATAGGTACGATTACAACATTTTTAAATTTGTAAGGTTATGTCAACATAACCTTAAAATGCCTTTGTCAATAACATTTGCCATTATGTATGAATGTATGTACATACATACATATGTTGTATATATTTTAAACTGATTTCTAATGCATACAATTTATTTTAAACATTCAGTAAAACTTTTAATTTTTACTAGCTTTTTTTACAAAAACATTTTTTTTTAAATCTGTTTTGTCTACGCTGGTCAAAGGGTTAGCAAAAACACAAAAACAAAATCGTTATTTATAATCAAATACAGAGAACAAAATCAGATTGAATAAATAAATAGACAATGACTAAAAAGCTTGAAAACAGCCAAAGTGACGCGGCATAATAAGAATATGAATGATATAAAGAGTTGCCAGATAGTTGGATACATTAAAAAAGTGGTTAGAAAAGAAAAACTTACAAAAGTAGTGATATAAAAAATTTAACTAAGAATATTAATTTTACAATAATTGTAAAGGGTCCGCCAAATAACTTTTTATTTTTTTAAGTGCTACAAAAAAAACTACTGAATATTTTCTGTGTGGCACGTAGCGCCGTCCTGTTGAAACCAAATGTTGCCAATATCCTCTTCTTCAATTTTTGTGAAAAAAAATTCGTTCAACATGGCCCGATAATGATTGCCATTGATTGTAACGGCCACTCCTTGCTAATGGCCCAATTATGCCTCTGGACCAAAATCCGCACCAAACAGTGACTCGTTTTGGGTGTATCGGCTTTTCAATGTATGCGTGCGAATTTTCTGTGCCCCAAATGCGTCAATTTTGCTTGTTTACATACCCGCCAAGATCAAAATGATTTTCATCTGAAAAGATGATTTTTTTTGGCAAAATCGGCATCTTCTGTAAGTCGATCGCAGGGCCACTTTCCCAGCGTTGTTCAAGTGTATACACAACCATATTCGTTCAGCGGAAGGATAAAACTAATTATCCGTCAAATCAGACATGAGATAAGTGTTACCATTCACGAAATAAGCACTAGTTGAAAAAAATAAACGTTAGATGGCGGACCCTTTATTAATTTTTATTTAACTCAAAGCAAAATGGTTATTTTTTATTCAATTTTAGAAACACTTTTAATTTGGTTCGTAAAATTTATGGTCATAATATTGATTAGGCTAAGATGACTGTGAAGAAAAGTATAAAAATTGTAATTTTAAAAAGCCTACATATATTACTACAGTTGGAAAATTTTAAAAGCAACGTTTGCACGTTAACCGTTTTGCTGAAATAACTAATTTATAACTTAAAAAATCTAGCAAAGAATAAAACAAATTAGGCAACACTGCAACAATTCTATATGCTACTACATTTGCCATATGATGGAAAGCTCAAGTACGCTTGTAAACAAATAACATATCTGTCATCATGCGTAGCAAATTTGTTAAGCACTAAAAATATGCTGTTTACACGATATGTTGAAATCGCCAACATACATTTGTTGGCATTAGTAAAAAAGTGTTACCAAATGATGTTAAACATACGTATGATGATAAAATTTTGCGTTTACTCGATATGCACCTGTAAAAAATTTTTAAGCATAAATTTGCTGATTCAACATATCGTCTAGACCAGTGCTATTCAACCTATGGTACGCGTACCACTTGGTGGTACGCGAAAAATTTCCAGTTGGTACGCGAATTCTTTTAAAATTTTAACGATTTCTATTTTGCAATTGGAAACAAAAAGAAAAATCATCCTAAAAGTATACCTTTAATGTACATGTTCTTATGTTTTTTGTAATTTTTATTATTTTTTTTTAATTTTATTGTTTTTTATTATTAATAAATAAAATAGATTAAAAATTTTAAAATTGTTTACATTATATTTTTTTTGGTGGTACGCGAAAAGTTTGTCGTGAATTTAGTGGTACACGAGCCAAAAAGATTGAATAGCACTGGTCTAGACTAAGCTTTACAGGGTTGCGGTTTTCTTTGCAATTATCTTAAAGTGTTATTTCCACGGAGTGCAAAATTTTATTTTCTTTAAGTTAGCACTTTTTTTAAAAATCTATATATATAAAAGTGAAAATCTGTGTGTGTGTTAGCTATAGACTCCGGAACTGTAAAACCGATCGGACTCAAGCTTTGGCAAGTTGTTGTACACATACCAGGAAGTGCTTATGGGTGGAAAAAAGTGGGCGGGGTTACGCCCATAAAAAATTAGTTATCATTTTTAGCTACTTTTACTAGACCGATTTTTCTGAAACTTTGCACACATATTGAGCTGCCATGACTTTATAATTCCGTGATTATAAAAGTGGGCGGTGCCACGCCCATAAAAAAGTTATAATTTTGAGGTACTTGCACTGGACCGATTTTTCTGAAACTTTGCACACACATATTGAGCTCTTATGATTATACAATTTCGTGATAAGAAAAGTGGGCAGTGCCACGCCTATAAGAAATAAGTTATCATTTTTATCTACTTGCACTAGATCGATTTTTATAAAACTTTGCACACATATTGAGTTGTCATTACTATACAATTTCTTGATTAGAAAAGTGGGCAGGGCCACACCCATGAAAACAGTTTCCATTTTCAGCCACTTGAACTTCACCGATTTTTCTGAAACTTTGCACTCATATTGAGCTTTCATAACTATACAGTTTCGTGATTAGAAAAGTGGGCAGTGCCACGGCCATTAAAAAAAGTTATTGCACTTGATATTCAATTTAAATTCAGAATGCATTTTTATTCATTAAGGGGCGAAGCAACGCGCGCCAGCCTTTTCTAGTATTCTATAAAAACCAAAATTTTAGAAATTTTTTATAAAATTAAATTTAGAAAAAAAAAATTTAAAATAACTTTTGGATAATAATTGTTTATAAAATAAATTATATTTATATATTAGATATCTAGAAAACTATTTTATATTTATGCACATATATAATCCCAAAACTTTGTGTGTTTTACTCATTTGAATTGTCCTATTCCATTCAATGAACGTTACGAACGGAGCAGGGGACATAGCACTCTCTAGACCAATAGTTCTTTGTATGACATATTTCAGAAACTATAAATGTTAAAGTATTAAATTCTGGTATTAGAAATTTTAATTAAAATTGTACAATCCATTTTAACGATTGGATAGGATCAAATGATAGGGCGTGGTGCTTCCCATACAAAGAAAGCATATTTAATGGCATATCTGTAAAACTATAGTTGTTATAGGTTTTAAATTGTCTGCGATACTAGTTTAATTTTTCGGGTACATCATCGCTAGGATCAGAAAAGGGGACGTGGTATCGCCCATAACAAAAATATATTTAAAATTATTTCTGAAAAACTGTAATGTCAATTGGTTTAAAATTTAGTCCAAGTACTTTTAAAACAAATTTCCTAATGAGAACAAAATAGTAAGAAATTAATAAACGAATGAAATACTATTTATGACAATTATGGGATACCTCCCAAATAGTGAAGAAATAATATTAAAATCTATCCGTAAATAAAAAGAAATTTGTTGGGGCCAGCAAAGCGGCCTGGTCTTTTGGGGAAGTCTGCTTTTTTATTTTATATTTTGTAGTGATGTATTTTGAATTTATAATTAACGTAGATTTTGAATTACTTATTAGACGGCACATTTTTTTATCTTTTAGACAGCGATAGCTAAATATTTTTTTTATTTCTTATGTATTAGATTTTATTATAATCAAGATTTATTTGGTTACAATTTACAGTGTTCACATTTAATTTTTTATTTAAAAAACTCTTAAAAATTATATTTTTAAACTTACATGCATTAAAAGGAATTCTTAAGCATGTGGTAATAAAACTACAACCGTTATAACACAAATTATATTAACTATTAGAAAACATATAGCATTTATAGTTTTTGCAATTTCCTTCCAAGGATATTGTTGAATTTCTATATAATCCTGAGACTATAAAAAGAAAAAAAAAGTCAATATATTAAATAAGGGTTTTTCTTAATAAAATTTTAAGTGCACATAGGTACTTACATCGGCCAGTCTCATGCACAATATCAAACGTAATGGAGAGAAATTTAAGGCAGATGTAAGCCAAGAATGAGGTTTAGTCTTGGGAGGATACAATTCCAGCCACATAATGGCGATATGAAGCATATAGCAGAAAGTAGCCACACGCAAAATATGTTGATAAGCCAGCACTGCAAATATTTCGAAAATATAAAAGTCCTCTTTAAATTAAGAAACAAAGCATATTTATTCGTCAGGTAAACGTGGTTCACAAAAAGAATTTTTCGTCTATATATATATTTACGGTCTTATTCATAAAAATTATTACAGCTTTATAAGAGGTTTACAAGTCAAATTTCCATAAAAAACAACTTTATAAACCCTTTATAAACCTCTTATAATTTTTATTAATAAGGCAGTTGAAATATTAAGCATGACATGTGAAGGGAGGAAATTAATTTTTTTTAGTATGTCTGCTGAAGTTTCAAAAAAACTTAAGAAAAAATAATCAGCTGATGTAACAATACTACCTGATGAAATAAATATGCCTTGTTATTATTTTCTCAAAAAACAATTACTCACTTATATCGGGAACATATGGTTTCGGAGCATGTTTTGTAATGAACATTAAGCCCAACATTAAAATTAATATCACTACCAATATTAAGGCACCCCTGCGATAGCCTCTCAGTAAAAAGGACAATATAATTAAAATTTGACAAGCTAGATAAAAATAATAAAGATAACGTAAACCCTCTTTTGAACATACATACACATATCGCTTATTTATTTCAACAGTGTCTTAACTCAAAAATCAAAGTTTCAAATAAAATTGCTTTAAATGTTTTAAGTCCGCTCGCATGTAACTGAATCAGGTTAATAATAAAAAAATAAAATATTATTTGGTAACAAGATTTTTGATACTGAAATATTGAAATAATCCCAATTTCTTTGTGTTAATTTAAAAAAAAATTACTTTAATTCCAAAAATTTGCCATGCTAGAAACAGCGTAAAGGTATCTAGAGCAACATTTTTTGAGAATTTTGAGATAATACACTTTTTCAATAAATGAGCGATATATTTTTATGTATTTAGCATTGCGGTAGAATTAATAGATTTGTGACGTTTCATTAGTTAATTGTATCTATTACAGGCGAATTCATAATTATTATTTTAGGTTTGTTAAATAGATGTTGTAGAGAAATTTGTCAATTAAGCTTTCAGTAAGCCGGAAATATTTTGTATGAGTACGGCAGTTAGTATAATCGTAGTGTTGTCCCTTTTTTTCTTTTTACAATGTGTCAATGTTATATGTTCTTAACCTGAACATATATTTTCTGTAGATTTCTTAGTCACAGAAAGTTACGAAATAACTGTACTAATAACTTCTAAAAATGTTTCACCAATGCTCTAGATCTTCCTTCCAAACGGACATAGGCTATGTTTTTGTTTTAAATTTTAGATGGGCGTGGTACCTCTCGTACAAATTGAACACATTTTTTTAAACATATTTTGGGAACTATAGCGGCTATTCCCTTCAAACTTTGTACGAGTTACTTTGATAACAATTCCCTTATTCGAAAAAAATGGTAAGGATAGGAGCAGGGGGCATGGTATCCCCCATACAAAAAACATACATTTGATGTCATATCCAGGATATGACATATAAACGAAATTTAGTTGAAACTTTATACAAGCAATTTTCACGACAATCTCCTTATTACAACAAAAAGTAATTACGATCGGAGTAGGGGCATGTTAACTCCTTACGAATGAAGTATTTGCACTCACAATTGTGTAAAATCTAACGAATGGAGTTAGGAAGAATGTTTAAATTTGGCTTAAAATAACTTAATTATTATGGATGAAATATTTAAAAATGTATTTCCTGTTGGGTGTAGCGAAGCGCACCGGGTAACATAACATAACATAGAGAGTAACATATTTTGCTTATGTAACTGATACAAAAATCTCCTTTTAACAAGTCATCGATTTGTTTAGATATTGAAAATATCTATTTTGTTCTTCTACGTAAAAATCGATGACTCGTTAAGATGCACAACAACGTCATGCTACAAATCTACCAACTCTACCAACAAATTTACCCAATATGGGCATGGAAAAAACATTCTTATAAAATGCACTATTACGCGATATCTCAAATCTAATTGAAATATCACCATCCATTGTCTGCATTATATCTTTATCGGTGAAACGTGCCATTATACCTTTGGCTATGGGATTTACAGATATTTTTTGCAAATGCCATTCAGACAAAGAGTCAATATGATCATGAGGCATTTTATCTTTATATACCAAAGGCAACTTTTCGAGAGGACCAGCTTCCAAACCAAAATCTATGTCACACTTTAATTGCTCAGTAGGCCAATTTTGTTTAGGATCTACACACCAAGTGGTAAGTATAGCATCGGGAAAGTTTAAAGTAATCGAACCATTACTCTCAATTCTTATTTCGTGATAAAAATCAAAAACACGATGGCTTTTACCGGCGGCACTGAAAAAAAATGTGACGTTTTCAGAGATGGACACTTTAAGTAACTTTAAGGTTGTTTTAGACTTACTTAATAACCATGAGGTGGGGCATCCAAATATCGTATTCGGTATATTGTAGAGTATCGATAAATTCAAAATCTTCAGGATTCCATTGTATGCGGGGATCCCTCCAATTCTTAAAGATAGAAAAGCATTTTAGCAATTGATAAATTTTAAATAATTTTGTAAATTTTTGAAAAATTTTATTTTTCGAAAAACATTTCAAAAAAATTTTTTAAATTTTTTTTTTTTAAATTTCTCAAAATAATATATTTTAATAGAATTAAGGAAGATTAATAAGGTACTCGTATCCAATCAACTGAGTGTTTTTTATATACAAGCGTTACCAACTTTTTTTTTTAAATTTGTCTGCATCTGTCAAACTTAATTTTTTTATTTTTTTTTTCTGCAATAAATAATTTGCAGTTTCAATTGGTTTTAAACGTTGTAAAAATACAAAACCGTAAATAAAAAGTTATTGCCTTAACGCATTTTTTAAAATTATTAAAATTAAAGAAAAGAAAAAAATTGTTTGATGCATACGTATATACAAAAACTAAATGCGCGTGTTTTTTGTGTTTGTTGCCGCGATTCATACACCTTATGAATATGCAATGAAAAGATTTTTTTTTTTAAAATTGTAAGAAAATTTTTTAAAATGTCGTATAAAAAATACCAAAAACTATTTAAAAAAGAAAGTTTTCTTAAAAATTAAAAAAAACTATTTATTTATTTCTTTATATACAGGCTCAAGGTTGACCATGAAAAGATATTAAATATTAACACATTATAAGGTCGGAAAGAATATAAACAAAACAAGTAAAAGCGCTATATTCGGCCGTGTCGAATCTTATATACCCTTCACAACGTGTAGTCATGCAATAACAGTAAATTCACGTATGTATGTTAAAAAAAACAAAAAATAAAAAAAAAATTTTAAAAAAAAAAATTTTAAAAAAAAATTTAAAAAAAAAATTATTATATACATATATAATATATATAAAAAAAAAAAAAATAAAAAAATAATAAAAATTAAAAAAAATAAAAATAAAAATATTATTAATAAATTAAAAAAAAAAAAAAAAAAAAATAAAAAAAAAATAAAAAAAAAAATTAAAAAAAAACAAGTAAGAGCGCTATATTCGGCCGTGCCGAATCTTATATACCCTTCACAACGTGTAGTCATGCAATAACAGTAGTTTGTATCACCATCTCATATGAAATACGTACATACATATAAAAAATATACATATATAAAAAACATCCCATTGTAAAATAATAAATTTATGTATGTTAAAAAAAAAATTAAAAAAAAAAAATTTAAAAAAAAATTTTAAAAAAAAATTAAAAAAAAAATTTAAAAAAAAAAATTTTAAAAAAATAATTAAAATATATATAATTAATATAAAACAAAAAAAAAATAAAAAAAAAAATTAAAAAAAAAAAATAATAAAAATATAAATAATATATTAAATAAAAAACAAGTAACAGTGCTATATTCGGCCGTGCCGAATCTTATATACCCTTCACAACGTGTAGTCATGCAATAACAATTGTTTGTATCACCATTCATCCCATATAAAATACGTGCATACGTACACGTTAGAATAAATGTGGCATCGAATCCCAGCTGAGCCAAAAAAATTTTATTTTATTTTATTTAATATATTATTTATATTTTATTATTTTTTTTTATATTTTTTTTAAATTTTTTCAAAAAATTTTTTTTGAAAAATTTCTAAAAAATTTTTTTAAATTTTTTTTAAAATTTTTTTAAAATTTTTTATTTTGTAGTTTTTTTTATTATTTTTTTCTTATTTTTAATATTTTTTTTTTTTGTAATTTTTTTTGTTTGGTATGTTTTTTACATGTATCTATGTATGTATGTTGTTGTTGTAATTGTGAAAAAAAACGAGGTGGTCGTGCTCATATCTCAGAAAGTTATGGGGCGATTGTGCTGAATTTCAATAGCGATTCATTCCTGGATATTTCCAAGAGATTGATACCATATACAGATCTGAGGAACATATAGTTGCTTCTAAAAGTTGATTTCAACCAACACACGGACAGACGGGCAGACGGACAGACGGACAGACGGTCAGGGCTTAATCGACTCCTCTATTCATAAGCTTTCAGAAAATATATACTTTATGGGGTCGGAAATGAAAATTGTAGAAATTACAAACGGAATGACAAAGCTATATATACCCTTGTACACCACAGGTGAAGGGTATAATAAAAAAAAAAATAAAAAAAAAATTAAAAAAAAAAATTAAAAAAAAATTTTTAAAATATAAAAAATTTTTTTTTTTTGGCTCAGCTGGGATTCGATCCCACGTTTACTTTAGCCAATATACAAGTTTGTATGTATGTATGTTGTTGTTGTAATGTTGTTTTTGTGAAAAAAAAATCGAGGTGGTCGTGGGTTTTTGCTCATATCTCAGTTGTTTATGTACCGATGTTTCTGATTTTCAATAGCGATATACTCCCGAATATTTCTGATATTTTAATACCTCACCGGGGTCCAAGTGATGTCGGGGGGCTTCAAAAAGTTGATTTCAACAGACACACGGACAGACGGTCAGACGGACAGACTGACAGAGCTTAATCGACTTCCCTATTCATAAGCTTTCAGAAAATATATACTTTATGGGGTCGGAAATGAAAATTGTAGAAATTTCACACGGAATGACAAACCTATATATACCCTTTTTCACTGTGTGAAGGGTATAAAAATTTAAAAACATTAAAAAAAAATTTTTTTGGCTCAGCTGGGATTCGATGCCACGTTTTCCCTAACCAGTATACACGTTTGTATGTATGTATGTTGTTGTTGTAATGTTGTTTTTGTGAAAAGAAAATCGAGGTGGTCGTGGGTTTTTGTTCATATCTCAGTTGTTTATGTACCGATGTTTCTGATTTTCAATACCGATCTACTCCCGAATATTTCTGATATTTTAATACCTTACCCGGGTCCAACCTATGTCGGGGGGCTTCAAAAAGTTGATTTCAACATACACACGGACAGACGGTCAGACGGACTGACTGACAATAATTTTTAGAAAGAATATTCCTAAAATGGTTACAATTTAATTTAATTTGAATTATAAAATTAAATAAAGAAACAAATGAACTTAAGCCAAAATAAAAAATGGTTCACATTAAAATTTAATATATAGAAAAAAGTTCGAATAAAATATAAATATATAATTTTTTAAATTTTTTTTTTATTTTTTTTTTTTGTTTTATATATATTATAATAATTTTTTTTTAACATTTTTTTTTTTAATTTTTTTTTTTAAATTTTTTTTATTTTTTTTTTTTTGTTTTTTTAACATACATACGAGAATTTAAAATTTTACAATGGGATGTTTTTATATATGTATGTACGTATTTCATATGGGATGAATGGTGACACAAACTACTGTTATTGCATGACTACACGTTGTGAAGGGTATATAAGATTCGGCACGGCCGAATATAGCACTTTTACTTGTTCAATTTCACGTTAATATCAAATCACATTTGATACATGTTCGTATTCTCTCATATTCTTAATCCATTTTTGTTATGCTTTCTACTATATCCATCCTTTTGCGGGTAGTATTGAAAGCAAAGTTGTTTATTTTTTATTTATTTCACCTATATGTACTTTAAAGGCGATAGACACCAAAACAATGAATTCCATTTAAGAATACTAAAAAATTCTTCCCCTATTAGACGAGTGGAATGTATTTTCGAAACCAGCTACGATTTCATCATCGTCAATCTTCATCGATATGCTGATATTAGATTTAAAACTACCATATACAGTGGCACATATTCGTATAAACGCACTTTTTATTTTAACTTTGCTACCTAACCTCGCTTTTATCAATAGATCACTCAAAACAAATTCCAACTCATAGTGATTACTGAACCAAGGGAAATTTGTGTTGAGTGCAAAATCCTATTCTTGTTGTTGTTGTTATCTATAAATCATTGCAGAATTTTTTTACTGAAAACAAATACATATTCGTTTAAACGCAACGGAATAAACAGGTTGAAAACATAACAGTCGTTTAAAAAATAAGCATTTTATTGCATTTGGGTATCAATTCTCGTTCTATGAAACTATGAAATGAAAAGTTTTGGTGTGTCATATCATATGGTGCCAACATACACTTTGCTCTACAAACACTTTTTCATTTCACAGTTTCATAAAACGAGAATTTAGCCCCTGGTATCTTATGTTTAATTAAAATATAAAATTGTTTTTTTTAATTAATGGTTTATGATTTTATTAAAATACCAAAGAACAATATAATGAAATTAGAAAATGGGAAGCATACCACTTATTTTTGAACAATGTTACTAAGCCTTTACTTTTATTAAAATAGTTTTAAAATTTTTTCGTTAGGAATTTTCTTTTCATTCTCTATATTTCTATTAATTTTTATTTAAAAAAATTTTTTGTTTTATAAGAAAATATTAAATTAATTTTAAAATCTTGTAATTGATCCTTTCTTTATAAAAACATTTAAAAGGCTTAATTTTCTACTTAAAACTTGCTATACAGTTTTTAATAAAAATTGTTCTATTCCCTAAAAGAGTTACTTGTACAATACGATACAAAATTTCAAAAACAATTACAAAGAAACTGTTTGATATAGTTTTCGTTTGCTAAATTTTCCATTGTTGAATTTTTTATAACAAACTTTTAATAAATTGTTAGTTCTCAAATAATATAAAAACTTTTTTCGATAAAAAAATAACTATTCTTTTCTCAAAAAAAAACATTATTTATAGATTACAGATTTTGTTTAGAAAATTTTTGTTAAAAAATCTTTTGAAAATTTTTTTTAGCATAATTAAAAAAGTAAATAACAAAAAAATTCACTCACCAATATCATGTTCAAGCGCGTTTGCAAAAAACCATGATCGTGCTGATAACGAATAGCCCCGATATTGAAAGAAAAATCCACACTATTCAAACCGGGAGGGAAAGAGGCATTCTCTGCTCTTGCGGTAATATTTGCCAATAAAAGTTGATGAGGGGTCATAGGTCGTACATCGTCCTCAAGTTCATTATCGAAACCATCAAATTGACAATCATAAAACCAATTGGCCGGTATATTATCATACGTAGTGAAACTAATATAATTGATATTTAAAGGTGAAGCATCAGTAAAATTCATTAATGGTTCTTCCTTATAACCGGGTATAAAAACTAATAAATTTGCATCTAGAAAAAAAACAAATCAATATTAAATGCAAAAAATCCCTTACTACTTATTTACCCTTCGTTTGTATAATTTCAATGGGCGTGGGATCTAATATTGATAAAATATTTGCCTCCTGATTAGTAGCCACACGACGACGTCCCATGCTGGTACGTATTGTTGAAAATGTATTGCGTCCCGCACCAATGACTAATCACAAAAAAATGTGTATTTAAATCTTGCACAGAAAACCAACTTTATTTTCTTTTTTATTATTTTTTTTTACCTATTTCATAAACACGATCCATTAATTTAGGACGATTGTTTACCGATAACAAAATATGAGCATCTCTGGCTGTCATTACATAAAATTTCAAATGTAACAATTCCGTATTGGCTAATTTATTATTTTCTAAATAGTGCACATGAAAGAAATCGGCATAATTATAGCCCCAATTGCTGGGTATAGTATAATGGCGGCAGGTGGCCATTTGTGCCAGACTGACATTGTATTTGAAATCAGCTTTAGCCCCATTTAAATAAAACAAAAGTATGCCAACTATAAGTTGATAAAACCGAAAGCACATTTTTTCTTTTAATATTTAAAACTTTGTATTATTTTTTAACTATTTTTTAACAACCGATCTTTGCAACGCTTCTGCGAGTACTAAATTTTACTCTTACAAATTATTTATAAATGAAATATGTTTTGTGTAATATAAAGAAAACAGTTTTATCACATTAAGAGTACAAGAAAATTTTATCATTTGCAAGCATTAAGTATATTAACCCATTATATGTTATCGTGAAACATATGCGCTGTTCAAATACATTAGAATTAATTTTTATACTGTTATACTTTTATACTTAACAAAAATATTGCATGAAAATTTTGTTATAAATTTATCAATTATTAAAAACAGCTTTTACTACAAACTAATTTTTTTTTTATTTAATTATTTAGAAGAATTGTTTGAATTATTTTATTGCTGTTTAAATTTTTTTTATCAAAAGTGTTATTAATTAAAAAAATAAAATGTTTTATATTACAACTGTTCTATAATTTAAATATTTAACGGGTTTTTCACACACAACTCTGTCATAGTTAACGCCGTTGGTTTATAAACGGTAGCTGCAACTTTGAGATATGCAGGAAACAGCTGACCGGCGCAATAGCTAAAGTCACTAATTGTGTGCAGGGTTGACCAGATAATTTTATTTACTTATTTTTACGTTTGATGAGAAATCGCCACATTTTACAATACTGAGTGTGAAAAATCAATACAAGGTTGAAAATTTGGTTTTAGGTAGGCTTCATATCAAAAATATATTTTTGTTAATGTGTTTAAATTTTGTTGTTATAGTTTATTTACACGTACGTATTTATGTATATAAAAAAAAATACAAAAAAATTTGCTTTTCATAAAAACCTATAAAAAAAATATATAGTGTTTTCAATCAAATAAAATTTTATATTCGAAGTTAAAACTTCTGTTTTATTGACTGTGATTAGAGAAACCCCTAAAACAAAATTAAAATTTTGTTCGTGGATAAAAAAAACAATCAAGATGACTCACTAAATATTTTTACAATAACACTCTTAATATTACATTTTCAACTTTTTCTTTGTAATAATTTAAGTTTAGGGTATAAGTTCAATGCGATAATGACAGAATATTAAGGAAAAGTTAGTCATCCGATACTAGCTGAGTGGAATGAATTTTCGAAACCAACTACGGTTTCATCATCAGCACTCTTTTGATCAGAACTACAGTATTTAGTTTTTACATTGTTGTAGTTGTTACAGTACTGCATACATCTTTTTTTGTAGATGAAACTTTATTTATTTAAAAAAACTGTTAGTGAATTTGAATATGAAAGCATATTAAACTGTTTGTTTTATTTTTTTTATTAAAAATAATTTTTAGTTTTATTTTTTCTTATGCAACTTATTTTTTAAATTTTAAAAGAAAATGGAAGTAATTAAACCTGAAACATGAGTTTTAAGACAAAATAAATAAATTTAGAACATATATATTTAAAAAAAGTAAGACTTCTAAATACAAACATGAAATACATTTTCGAAAAATTTTATTAAATGTTTTTCGTTTTTTTAAGGGAAAAATTTTTTTTCCAACAAATTTTTTTATAGAAATTTCTTTTTATAAAAATTTCAAAAACATCCTAATAATTTGAAACAAGTTCTAGATTTTTTCGACTCAAGTATTCACCATAAATTTTATTAATAAAAAAATATTTTTTCAATAACTCCAGATTTTTTTTTTAATTTTTCGAAACTTTTTTTTACATTTATTACATATCTAAATTTATTGTTAATCATTTATTCTGGCTTAAGTTAATTTTTTTATAAAACTTCCTAAAACATTTTTAAATCAAATAGTAAAGATATAGGAATATTTAAAATTATTTCGATGTTAGCCGATTGGAATGCACTTTCGAAATCAGCTACGATTTCATCATCAGGGGCTCAGATCTGTGAAACTATGAAATAAAAAAGTTTTTGTATAGCAAAACGTATGGTGGCACATACCAAAACTTTTCATTTCATAGTTTCATAGAACAAGAATTGATAGCCATCACTCTTTATTGGTATATTCATATGTAATTTAAAACTACTATTTATGTTACAATTTAATCGAATTAGAAAATGGGAAGCATTGTCTTTTATTTCTAAATGTTTCTTTCCTACTTATCAAATGACATTTTCTTCATGTTCTTATTCTTTCATATTTTCAATACGTTTTTGTAATATTTTCAATATTCATCCTTAAATTTGAAAAAAACCTATGTTCATAAAATATTTTTTTAATAGCTCAGAAATAGTTTTGATTTTTTAATTACCAAAAAATTTCGTTTAATATAAAATGTTTAAAGATTTTTTATCCGACTTTTCGGTAACGAGACACATAATTCGATTGACTTTTATTTTCTCATATATTTAATAATTCCTAATATGTTTAAGCATTTTAAATTTCCACTTCTTATCTCGAAACGATTGGCAACCCTACACATGGTAGCATCTTTAATAATTTAATAACAAGATATCAGCTGAAGTTTAGTTGTTAAACGAAACGTCTAGTGAACAGTTGTTTAGGTTAAACCAAGTTTAGCAATAATATTAATGCTATCTGGTTGAGTTTTAAACAATTACAACAACAAAAACATTAAATAGGTTTAGTAACAGAAACATAAAAAAGTTTTTCAAAACACTATATTCAAAATTTATGTTTGCAAACAAATTTTCTAAACAGAACCACCCACAAAATCTTTAAAACCCAAATCTAAACTAAAGGTAAGTTGATTTAGAAAATAACTACAATTTGTTTAAAAATATATTTTTCAAAAAACAATGTGTAAAAAATTATTCAAATATGTGTAAACCTTCATTAGTAAATCTAACACGTAAAAACTTGAACGAATCTAGGGAAACACAACAACAATTAACGAAAAAAGAAAGTTTTTTACTTTTAGTAGAGTGTATGTGATTCTTGTGTATTATCGGTTTGTAGTTTAATTATTATCGGTGATCAAGACGACATTGTTATTAGTTGATTCTTCTGCATTTTAAAAAAACTTTTCAATTTTAAATTTTTGCTTTCGGTGAAAATGGAACTAATCAAAAAAAGAAAACAAAAGACTTGAAATGTGAACATGTAATTTCAGTTGGTTTGGCTCTGCTACCAGTAGGTTGTGTGTATTTGTTGTTATATTAGTTCTAATATATTTAGGGGCATGTGATAGATTCTAATGTGCGTTACATTTCTACATCTTGTTATCTATAGAATTTCTTGCACAGCGTTGCCAGAATGATGATTAATATGTATGTTTTAAATGCATAAATAATACATCTTCTTTCTAACAGAAAATAAAAAAAATGCAAATATGTAAAATGATATTAGAAAGTTGAAATAAATAATAAAAACAATAAAAAAGAAGTTGCACCAACAACCATTAATGATTAATTTCAAATTAATACAATTAAATAATATTTATGGGGCCTGCAATGCAAATCGGGTTTCACAGATATTAAATAAATTCAAAAATTTACTAGATTACTTTGAAATGATCAACATAAGAAAAGAAATATTATATATATGATGAAAATAAATATAAAATATTTCAATAGTTTTTATTAAAATTATATATGTACCTACATATGAGTACATATGTGCCGGGATTGAGCAGTTTTTTGTGCCTTGTCAAAAATGCGATAAAAATAAAGTAGAAAATCTATATAAATTGATCTCGTGTTTTCTTTCCATAGCAGTTAGAACTTTTAGTATCTTAAATAATCTATTCTCACAAGAAAAAAATAAAATGTTCTTAGATCTAAGAGTAAATTTTAGTGAATATTGTAAAAATTTCTAATTACGACTAAAGCAAAAGAGTTACTATATTCTGTAAAATAAAATATATATCCCAACAAAAATAGATATGAATAATTTTGTTTGTGATTGAAATTAATATACGCACACATGTATATATGTAATATGACCTAAGACTGAATTTTAATTGCTGCGTCTCCTTGTTTTTATGTTATTATATTTTTTTATTTTTGTAAAAAGAAACATTTAAATAAAATGTTTTTTTTTTTGTGAACTGTAAGTGCATTTTTAAATTTGCCAGTTATTTTTCCATTGTCCAGTTATTTTACTCTTGGTATCTGGCAACCTTAGTTTAAATTATTTAATCTTCCCGTTTTCCCGGCATTTTTTTCGGGATCCCGGGAAATGAAAAAAGTAGCTACAGCACGAAAGCATATGTTTGTATTGTGACATTTCTTTTTCATAAAGATATTTTTTTCAAGGTTTTTTTAACTATATGTTTAAAAATATTTTTAAAAATAATTTTATATACTTTTTGAAGCAATGTGTTAATTTTATAATTTTTTTTAATATTAAAAGAAACGAAACTATTTTAGATGGAAAGTTCAATAGTATGGGAGTTTTTTTGAAAAGAAGGCTGATGATACTGCTGTATGCTCTTTACGTGCAAAGATAATTTCATATAAAGGCCGAAGCACCAGCGGACTTATGCGTCATTTGAGTTCATTGCACAAAGCAATATGAGAGAAAAAGTTAGCTTATATGAAAAATTAGAAAGAACTGCCGTCAAGAATTCAAAAAACTAAGCCCACGTTACCAATACTTCAAAATTTCCGTAAAGAAAGAGTTAAAATTTTTGAGGGCATTGGTAAAAAAACTGAAATTATTGTATATTTATTAAATGCACTTGTAACTATTCGTCCAACATCGGTAAAAATAAGAGTGTTTTCTGTAACAGGGCAATTTGTTAATAAAATCAGAAATAGACTTTCTAACCAGTCAATATACGCTTTGAGCGTATTAAAATATTATTTTCTAAGTCGTTAAAAATTTCTACGTTATATTTTTTTAATTATATATTGTATTTACATGTTTTTAAAATTGAATTCTAGTGATTTTATTTTTGATCTCATAGCTGAAGTACCTGTATTTTTGTTTTTTGTGCTCATATTTGATCTCGTATCTAGAGAATAATATTTTTCTCAATTAGAAATATTTTTACTTAGTTTATATATTTAATTCAAGTTTATTTATAAATTTTTATAGTTTTGAAGTGTTTCTTTTACATTACAGACTATTTTATGCTTTTTAATAAAAATCTTTTTATTAATTAAAAATAAATTTACTTTTTTTTTATTTTGCTACGGGATCCCGGGAAATTTAAAAATATATCTCGCATTCCAGGGAAACGAACAATTCCGGGGAAAAAACCCTATCCATCATGTACATACATACTTATATGCGAAATGGCAAACTTAAAATTCCCCTTTTAAAATCCGTGTGAAGTGTATAAAAATAGAAGAATTAGTGGTTTCTTGCTTAGTTATATCTCGGTAATTTTTTAACTTATTTAGGAAATAGGTAATCACAACTCTAAGCTGACCATTTTTTTTAACATTTTGTGCCCCGATATTTTTGTCGATTATCAAACCACTGATCCAAGATTTTCTGTTGCCAAAGTTACATATAGCATAAAAATCTGACTTTGTTTGAGTAAAAAACAGAGGCAATCGTGTTCTGTCGCTCGACAGCGAGATTCCAGAAAGCATTACTGATAAATTGATACGTGTGGCGGTTTCAAAAAGTTTATTTTAACATAAAGACATACCTAAATCAATTCTCCTATCAATAAGGATTCTGAATATGTGACCGAGGAAAGGGACCTAGAGTGTCGAACGGGTTTGGACTTAAGAGTGGATTCTGGTACCTAAAACGGTGTAGAATAAGATGAAATGAGTTAGATTTCTGATAAAAATTTATTTACCCCATTAAAACGTACAAAACGAACTTGCGTCGGTCACTGGTTGCGACTTAAGAATCAAGTATCGAGATCATAACAAACAGAGCAGCAACAATAGCAAAGGTATTGTCACACTTAAAGCGAAAAAAATACGTCACCACATAGGCATAACGTCACCAAAGTCTACACCCAATCATAACTAACCATACCCAACTGAAGGTGTGTTCACAGTGATAATGCGTTATGAAACTTTAAATGCGTTTTTCTCAAAACTTCATTTTCACACACTAGGTCCCTTTTCTCGGAGTAGGTCACATATATATACTTCATTGGGTTCTAAAATAAATATTTATGAAATTACAAACTGAATAACAAACTTATTAAAACCCTTCTATACTCTTGTATGAAGAGTACACAAATATAGCTCTTAACGTTAAAAATTTAATTTTTTTCGAGTCTAATAGTTTAACAGCTAAAGCATTATTTCGAACACAAACCCTTTCTTAACCACTATGTATTGCTTTTGTGTAAAAAGCTGTGTGAAACTGTTATTGAGCCATACTTTGATTTGTTATTATATGACATCATGTTTCGTTTGACCACAAATCCGTCCCTCTCTGCGATAAGAACATTTCGTATTCTATGAACTACTTATGCATAATATTTTATAAAAAAAAACTAAACACAAGTTTATGGTGTAATTTTTTGTTTGTTTCATTTTTGTATTTATTCTTGCCGATATATTTTTTTTATGTTTTCTACATAATTAAAAATCATATTTTAACTTTCATCTATAATCATTAAGTTTACTAATTTAAAATGTAATCTAAAACCAAACTAAACGCTAATTAATGACATAATTTGCTACATAGTATGTTATTTTTAAAACATTTTGCACTTTGTAACCTTTAAAAATAGTTTTAAGTTTTTTAACACCGTTTGCTTATTAAATTTCTCTCTCACCTTTTAAGCGCCCACAACTAAATTGATAAGATAGCATTAAGGGTATTCATGTTAAGATCTGTAATTTTACTCTAGTTGGAAGTGAACGATATGTGTAACACAAAGAAGGTTAAGGAAAAAATATTGGCATTATATTTCAAGCAAAAGTTTGCTTAAAATAATTTAAATTTCTGTAAATATTTTTTTTAATTAAATTTTTTGTTTGATTATTTTCTTAGATAATTGTCTTAGATTAAGTCATTGAATAACTAAAACAACAAATTAAGGTTTTTCTATTCTGCGTTTTCAATATCTGTTGTGGTCTATTAAGCCAAATAATTCCCATTTAGTTAAAGAAAAAAATCCAAGAAGTTTTTTTTAGTTAAAAGTTGAATTAATATTTGAAGCTTGTCATTAAATAAAATTTTTTCTGAATTAATGAAATATTTTTTAATATATACATTCGTTTATTAGACACAGATTTTGTTTTCTGTATTTTTTCAATAATTTTTTTTCCTGAATTATTAATTTTTTATTTTTTTTTTTGAAAAACCAAACAATTTTTAATAAGATTTTTATAGATTCAATCAAAAAATTTTGTTAGAAAATAATTTAATTTTGATTTTTTTTAGTTTTTAAATTTAGTGATAGGTTCTAATTCAAACAATTTTTTTTTTGTTCCACTGTATTTCTTGAGTTATTAATTAAACTGTTTTGTATTGATATTTTGTTTATAAGAGCATAATTTTTCGTTTTCTATTAACCAATCTTGAAATCTTTCCAATTTTCGTACTTTGTTTTTAACCCAGAAAAAAATTTTATTCAATAAATAAATTGAGAGTAAAAATTAAATTGTTTGAATTTGAACATATTTTTAAAAAAGAAAAAAAATTTAGAAAATGAAATAAATATATATTATTCGATAATCAATCACAAAGTTTATAGTTAAAGATTTTTATAGTTGGTTTGTTTATTAAATTTTTTTACGTTATGTATTTTATTTAGAATATTAAGAATTCAGCTTGTAATCAGCTGATAAGACCTCATAATATAATCTTCCTGATTTCTTTATGAGAAAATTTTCATATAATTTACGTATTTGGTTAAAGGTAGTGGCTAAAAGCAAAATTTTGTGTAAAATTATTTCAACAAGTTATTAATTTTGCAAGATTGAAATTAGTGATGTGAATACCCTTAACATTCAAGACTTTGTTAGTTTAACATGCTAAATTGCGTGGGAAAAACATCGCTGTTACGTCTTATCATTAGAAAAGGACTACTTGTATGTTATGAAAGATATTTTGATTTTAAATGAGCTACTATCGGTTAATAACTTTTTTTTTTTGGTTTTTAGTTAGTATGAAATTCTGAGTATGTTACGAATAGAGTTGCCATAAGTAAGTTAAAAGAAGTAAATTTTTTTTTTTTTACAAATTTGCTTAAATTTTTTCATAAAATTTAAAGCACGTAACTTTTGTAATACACTCAATAAAATAATTTTGTTAAAAAACAAAATGGTTACAATTTAATTTAATTTGAATTATAAAATTAAATAAAGAAACAAATGAACTTAAGCCAAAATAAAAAATGGTTCACATTAAAATTTAACATATTTGAAATTTTTTTTTTTTTACAAATTTAACAAACGATATCACTCACAGTTACCCAAGTATCTGTCCAATTAGAGCAATTTTATAATTTTTTTGAACTGCCATATAGCGTCAAATTACGTTATAAAAATTACTATTAAAATCATATTTTGTCTAACATTTTTTTATTACGGGTTAGCAGCAGTGCGGAACAATTCGTTTAAATGTGCTTAAAAGAAGTTTAATTTAATATAAAAAAATTTTAGCAGTTTTCCTTAAAATTTTTTTTATTTTTTTAAAACATTTTTTGTAGCTCGGCAGAAATAAGATTTGATAAATTTTTTCAGTTCAAATTTTTATTTAACTAACGTTTAATATCAAATTACGTTAAACAATACAACGATACAACCGAAATTGTGTTTACAAGTAAATAACCCAAAACTGTATTTCAATAGACGTTACAGAAGTAAATAAAATAAGTAACACAGCCTTTACACATTAAAATAATAGTGTCTAAACTCTTGGGTTTACTGGTGAGAGAGACAGTCCCAATTCCTCACTCACCAACAATTTTAAAAGTTTGCAAACTTTAATTTAAACGTGTAAATGCTGGGTTTGTAAAATAAATTACAGGTTAAAATATTTGGAACAAATAAAATACTAAAAAAAATAAATTGACTTGTTTTAGACAAAAATAACTCTAACATTTAAAATAATTTAATTATTTTTAAAAAAATCGTAATGTTAATTTGAAGACGGGTTTTTCAAACTTTGATTGCTTTAATTGTTATAACGACAGTTAGTCTTAATTTGTTAGACTTACACAAAGGTAATAAACATACTTACTTACTTACTTGCTTACTTAGTTACTTACTTACTTACTTGCTTACTTACTTACTTACTTACTTACTTACTTACTTACTTACTTACTTACTTACTTACTTACTTACTTACTTACTTACTTACTTACTTACTTACTTACTTACTTACTTACTTACTTACTTACTTACTTACTTACTTACTTACTTACTTACTTACTTACTTACTTACTTACTTACTTACTTACTTACTTACTTACTTACTTACTTACTTACTTACTTACTTACTTACTTACTTACTTACTTACTTACTTACTTACTTACTTACTTACTTACTTACTTACTTACTTACTTACTTACTTACTTACTTACTTACTTACTTACTTACTTACTTACTTACTTACTTACTTACTTACTTACTTACTTACTTACTTACTTACTTACTTACTTACTTACTTACTTACTTACTTACTTACTTACTTACTTACTTACTTACTTACTTACTTACTTACTTACTTACTTACTTACTTACTTACTTACTTACTTACTTACTTACTTACTTACTTACTTACTTACTTACTTACTTACTTACTTACTTACTTACTTACTTACTTACTTACTTACTTACAATTACTTACTTAATTGCGACACAGACAAATATAATATTCTATCTTGTAGCTCATATGTTTCACTAACATTTTTGCCGGGTTTAATTTCTCTTTTCTCATCACAAATATTTTTTTTTTTTCTTAAATTACTATTGTTTTACAAAATAGTGTAGACACAAATATTTAATTGTTTTTATACCCTTCACACAGTGAAAAAGGGTATATATAGGTTTGTCATTCCGTGTGAAATTTCTACAATTTTCATTTTCGACCCCATAAAGTATATATTTTCTGAAAGCTTATGAATAGGGGAGTCGATTAAGCTCTGTCAGTCTGTCCGTCTATCCGTGTGTATGTTGAAATCAACTTTTTTAAGCCCCCCGACATAGGTTGAACCCGGGTAAGGTATTAAAATATCAGAAATATTCGGGAGTAGATCGGTATTGAAAATCAGAAATATCGGTACATAAACAACTGAGATATGAGCAAAAACCCACGACCACCTCGATTTTTTTTTTCACAAAAACAACATTACAACAACAACATACATACATACAAACGTGTATACTGGTTAGAGAAAACGTGGCATCAAATCCCAGCTGAGCCAAAAAAATTTTTTTTTTTAGTTTTTTTAAATTTTTTTTTTATTTTTTTTTTTATTTTTATTTAATATATTATTTATATTTTTATTATTTTTTTTTAAATTTTTTTTTAATTTTGTTTTATTTTTTTTGTTTTATATATATTATATACATAATAATTTTTTTTTTTTAATTTTTTTTTAAATTTTTTTTTTAATTTTTTTTTAAATTTTTTTTTTAAATTTTTTTTTTAAATTTTTTTTTTTTTTTTTTTTGTTTTTTTATAATTTATAATTTTACAATGGGGCGTTTTTAAATATGTATGTTTTTATATGTATGTACGTATTTCATATGGGATGAATGGTGACACAAACCACTGTTATTGCATGACTACACGTTGTGAAGGGTATATAAGATTCGGCACGGCCGAATATAGCGCTCTTACTTGTTAAATAAAGGTTTCTCTTGCTATCTGAAAACTCAAGTACCTATTTGCCAATCAACAACAACTAAAAACACATTTTAACAATTTTATTTTAATTTTTTTACAAGGGTTAAGTGATTCTGTTATTTTTATTAACTTTCAGAATTTTACAGATATACAGTTAAATGATTTAAAATACCTTCTGCCGAAAGTTAAAAACAACATACAAAAAATCTGCGTTTTTTTTTTTCAATGAAATAGAAATTTCAAGGAAAAAAACTACAAAGTCAGGGCCAAAATCATATATGAGGAGAAAACCAGTTTATGTTTATTGTATTTTAATTTATTTATTTACATATTTGTTATAAAGAGCTTCTTTTGTTTAAAAAAAAAAATCTCCAGCATTTTATGGCTTTTTATTTGTTTTTTCTCTACTTCTTTTTTTGGTTTCGTTCGTTTGGCAAAAAGAAAAGAAAAACAACTACAACTGTTTGTTAACTACTTTAAAATAGCTGTAAATATATTTAAAAAAATTGAAATTCTTTTTTACAACCTTAATTGTTTGTAGGTTATTGTTATTGTGCATATTTTTTTTGGCGATTTCGCAGTTTTTTTTTTCGGTTTAAAATAAAATAAGTTCAGTTGTTGTGGGGTTAGTGTGAATACAGTACAGCATGATTCAATGTGACTGCAATTCAACAGTAAAATATTTGTTTTAAAAGTGTTTGCGTTACTAATTTTAGATTTTTGTTTAGAAAATAAATAAATTTCCATCATTTAGCACATTTTTAAATTAAAAAAATATTTATTTGTTTGTTTGTTATATTTTTAGGTAAATAATGCTAGTAGGCCTTAAACAACTTATTGCATAGAACACATACATATTAATTTTTTCACAAACTTAATTAAATACTATAACTCATATTTAGGTTGCACAAATAACTAAACAACAGTTTTAACAGTTTGTGAGTAAATATTTTTAATATCAAAATTCTAAATACAAATCCTACTAATATAATAAATGTGAATGTTTGAATGTTTGGATATTTGTTACTCAATCACGCAAAAACGGCAGAACGGAACTAAATGAAATTCGGCACATAGATAGATAACAACTTAGATTAACACATAGGCTACTTTTTATCACGATAACCAAGCGAAGTCGTTGGCAAACTCATCATCACACAGCCTAAATGGGTTGTTTGTGTTGCAAATATTTTTTTTTGTTGTAAGTTTTGACTTTTCTTTCATATTAATACTAACCCCCATACCTAAACAAGAGCGTTGAGCGTCAAGCGTTGGAGTTTTGCATGTGTTTTATTTTTGTTACAATAACAAAATACATGCAACATTGCAACGCTTGACGCTCAACGTTCTTGTTTAGGTATGGGCCTAAGTCTACCTTTTATCCCGATAACTACGCAGACGAAGTCGCGGGCACCAGCTAGTACAATAATAAAGCTGAAAGCTGTTATAAAAAAACCATAAAAAAGTATTGGTTAGTTTTCGAAATTAAATTCGAATTTTTGTCTAAAATTATTTGAAAAAAATGTTAACATTAAATTTTAATAAAAGGTATCAAAAAAATCTGAAATCAAATGGAAAAATAAAAAAAAACTTAAAAACTTTATTTTAATTGAAAAAATTCCAAAACGTTATATTAAAAATTTTTATTGATCAAGTTTTGTTTAAAAGTTTTAAACAAGTTACAAAAATAGAATATTATTAAAAAAAACATTATTTTTCTATTATGTTTAGACACGAAAAATATGATTTTCGAAATAAAATCTTTTCATGTTAATTCATGTTTTCATGTTAGTTAAAATCATAAAAATATCCCCTTTTAAAACCTTGTTATACTAATTTTTCTTTGAAAATATTATGGGCCGTATTCATAAAAAATATTTTAGGTTTATTGAAGGCATATTTGACAAATTTCTCTACAACATCTGTCAACTAATCCTTTAAAAAGCCTAAAATATTTTTTATGAATACGGCCCTATATCTTTTTAATATTAGACATTTTTAAATATTTTTCTATTTATATTCAAAATGCGTAATCATTAAAAATTATAGGAGAAATAATTTTTTTGTTTTCGTATTGTATTTCCTTCAAATCTTTGCAAATTGATTTTAAATTTTCCATATTTAGGTAAAAAAAATTGTTTTCGAATATTCGAAATCGGCTAAATGTAAAAAAAAAACTATCAAAACTCTACATTTACATTAAAATCAAACATGTAAGTTTATCTTCAAACATATAACAAGTTTTCGAAATTAACTTCGAATTTTCGAAAATGAGTCAATTTATAACAGTTTTGCCTACAATTTATAAATTATTAAAATTTTATAGAAAAAAATTAATTTTTTATTAAAAAAGCAATTTCGAAAATTCGAAAATTATTAAATATTAATACAACAAATAAATAAAAAGTTGAAAGGTCAAGAAATTAGAACAGATTTTGATAATTTGATAATATATGAGTACAATAATTATTTTGAAATATTGTGCAATTTTTTTTTCAAATGTTTTTCTAACTTTTGAAATTGCCATTAGTTGCTAAGATTTAACTTTTATTTTTTCCAATGAAAACCAATATTTTAAATTTAAAAAATGTAAACAGGGGTCGAATTACGGCATTCGATATTGATCGAAATTTAACTCGAACGATCGAGTTCGCTGTGCTTTAGGTATATAGATATTCCAATAATAATTTTCAAATTTCGATCACGTTCGAATGCCGTAATTCGGCCCTAGTCTAGATTATATATTTCCATAATAATTTTTTATTATTTCGCAATATTCATTCATTAGTAATTAAATAAAAAACTTTTTTTAATTTCATAAATTAAGTTCACTTTTTTGAAATAATAATAATAATATATGTAGCTTTCATTACATTTTTTGTAAAGTTTTTATTAAAAAAGAAACACCTAGAAAAAAATATAGTAAAATTCGCCTTATCTCATTGTGGAAGAAAAGAATACAAAATTTAAATTTTAAAAATTATTAAAATCTATTGAATAGTCTTAAAAAACAAGCTTTGACAAACATAATTTATAAAGAAACAATCGCTTTTTAAAAACTAATATTTAATACAGAAAATCTTTTAAAATATTAATTAACAAATTTTTTGTACAAAATTTGTCGAATAAAACTGATATATTTTTTATGAATATGGCAATAAAATTTTGATTTTTACTCCAATAAATTATATGTTTATTAAAAACTATTTCGTCATTATTTTTCCCATATTTTATACATTTTTCAAAATACGAAATATTCGAGAATTTTGTAAATATTAAACTTTTATATATTTTAAGAACATGTGAAATTTTTTAATTTTGAAATTTCATTTCTGTTTTCATTTTAATACAATGTTTTATAATTACTTATTTTTTCAGCCCCAATTTGCTTCACTGCCTTCTCCTTTAAAAAAAACTTAATAATGCTTTTGACACTATTAACAATTGCATCGCTAATACTAGTATTATGTGGCTTTTGGTTTGCAAAAACCTCTAAGGAAGTGCCTAAGTCCTGGTTCGAATGGAAAGTGGAATTTCGTTATCAATATTTAGGTATCCTTGGTTTAATTGAGGATTTCTTCTTTCGACCAATAGATAAAGTTGGTAAGTGTATTATAAATTGTATACATTATAATAATGAATTGCAGTGTTAACCCTATTTATGTTTTAGAACTTTATAAACAGCCGGGACGTATAGCTGTCATAACTGGTGGTAATCGTGGTATTGGCTTAAGAATTGTGGAAAAATTATTAGCCTGCGATATGACTGTAATAATGGGTAACTAATACAACATTTTTTTTTAATATTTTTAATTTAAACAGATGCATCAATGATTATTTAAATATGTTGTGTATATCTTGACAGCTCTTATTGTTGTTGATAAAAACATAAATCCTTTTATATTGATATTTAGTTCAGCTTATATTAACTTTTTATTTGTTTTAAGCTTTAGCCGTCTAACTTTAAATTAAAATAAAACGTCTTTTAACAATAGAGTTGTCAAACCCGGTTTTTTAATAATTCGAAAACCGGTTTTTTATTTACCTGGTTTTTTAACCGGTTTTTTTTAATATGTTGGTTTTTGTATTATTCGCTTATATACATATGTGCTTTTTTGATAAAACACTTCTGCATTAAAATTTTGTTAAACTCTCTTTTCATTAGAAATTGCTTTCACCTACAAAACACTAGAGAATTACGCTTTATCTTTATAGTGTGTTCGTAGTGTATTTTGTTTTAATACTCCATAGAGTATATATGTTTTAAAAGCTTATGAATAGAGGAGTTAATTACCATCTGTCTATTGGCTGAAATTAACTTTTAGAAGCCCCCACATGTTGCACAGACCTGTATGTGCTATCACTGTTTTAGAAAGATGCGGGAATTAATCGCTATTTAAACCTCCTCATAACTTCTCGAGATATTGGCCATTGAACACGGCTGCCTCTGCTTTTACCCATAAATTTGGAAAATATGTATTAAGTTTCTCAAACTCCTTAATAGTTTTTGACACACCGACAAATCGGTTTGAAATTAACTGGGATGGATATAAGCATCAAAATACAACTATAGTGGTGTTTTTTTTTCCAAAAATTTACAAAGGAAAATCGATTTTTTCACCTTTTAGGCAACCGAGAGCGTCGAAATAGGGATCAAATAAAAGAGTTTAACTAGCATTTAGAATTCGAAACACTAATAAAATCTTTAAGTTCCATGATGGCTACTACTGTAAAATGGCGTACAATAAATTTTTATTTGGGTCAAATCTAAAATCCGGTTTTTTATATGCTGAATTTGCGATTACCCTATCTCCAACTAATTTTAGGTGTTCAAACAAACAATTTTATTTCATTATGGAAATATTGAAACTTAAGAAAAAGTTTTACATATAATTAAAAAATAAAAATTAAAAAAGTTTTTTCTAAATAACATATTTATCTATTAGGTGTACGTGATCCCAAAAGTGCTGAGTTGGCTGTTAAATCCCTAGTCAACTTAGAAACCAGTGGTGGAAAATTGATATGTGAAGAACTAGATGTGGGCAGTATGAAATCAGTAAGAGAATTTGCCCAAAAAATCAAAAGTAAATTTAACAAAGTCGACATTTTAATGAATAATGGTAAAAGTTAAAAAAAGTACTAAATTTCTTTCATTTAAGACAAAAAAATATATCTCTTAATTTTCCAGCTGGCATTATGTTTGCGCCTTATAAACTATCCTCTGAAGGCTTTGAGTCTCACTTTGCCATTAACTACTTGGGACACTTTCTATTACAACATTTATTAATGCCTTTGCTAAAGGCTGCCGGAAAAACTGACAAACGTTCCAGAATTGTTAATATTTCCTCCTGTGCTCATTTGCTGGGGCAAATTAATTACAATGACATAAATGGAGAGTGAGTTTAAAATATAATAAAAAGATAATAAGAAAGATCAAAAATGAATGTTAATTTCTTTTTACAGAAAATACTACTACCCCGGTACTGCATATAGTCAATCCAAATTGGCTCAAATTATATCCACCCGCCATTTGCAAAGAATTTTGGATGGTGAGAACGCCAATGTTCAAGTTATTGCCATTCATCCCGGAATTGTTGATACAGATCTATTTGAACATTCAGCCACTACTTCGGTGCCCTTTTTCAAAAAGCTCTTCTTCAAAACTCCCGAACAAGGCTCACGTACCCCTGTTTATTCTGCCATTTCACCAAATCTTGAAGGCCATGGTGGCACTTACTTGAGCAATTGCCGTAAAGGTTCCATACATAAGGTAGCTTTAAATCGCGAAAAATGTGCACAATTTTTTGAACACTCCTGCGATTTATTGAATATTAAGAATTTTGGAAGCGGTCAATGATTTACGGGTCTTAAAGCTAATGTTTAATTTTTCCAAAAGGATTTGCATTGAAGTGTAAAAATATTTGAGCGCACATTTCATTTTCTGTTTTTTTTTATTTTCTTACAACACACTATTACCACGCTATTTTCATTCCATTTTTATCTAATGTATTTTATAATTTATTTATATTAAAACTCAATATTGTATTATATTAAAAACGTCCATAAATATATAGTTTTATAAAGTAATGAAGATTGTCCAAATATGAGATAAACATATTTATTTAAAAAAAAAACAAGTAATAAATCAATTTTTACTAACTTTACTAAAAGTTCAAACTGACAAATTAACTGATTAATCAATGAACCAAATATACCCAAGATTTGAATTAAAAAAAAAAAAAACAAATTTCTTTAAGTGTATTTTTTATGACAGCTGGAATCATACAAAAAGCTTTAGCTTTGATAGACTTTTCCTGACATTATTTGCAATTTTTTAACATCAGTGTAACAGCAAAGCTGTTTCGCTTCTTTTTCTTATTTGCTTCCTTTCTTTTTCAATGTGTTTACCGATAGTTTGATAGTTTACTTTGTTTTGAACAGTTGCTCAAAAAAGAAAAAAAAATTCCACACGAAATTCAAAATAACAATTTTTAATTGGAGGGTAGTAAAAATTAAATGGGATCAATAGATAAAAGAGGGCTAATTGTTTAACAGTGAAAACACTTAACTTTATGATGTGCTTTACTTTAAGTTTGAAAAATCTTCTTAATTATATTTTATAGAACACGATTTTTTAGATTTTTTTAAATATTATTTTTTAGTTAACCAACAGCAGTTGTCGTAAAATATTTATGTTAGTCTGCGAATTTGTGTTTGATATTAAATATTCTTACAGTAGCTTCTTAAACCGAATTAAAAAAAAAAACTCCATTTAAACTGATTATACTTTGCAGACACCGATTGGCTTTTAAAATGAATTAAAACAAACAACTGAACAGAATGTAAAAAGCCATGCAAAATAGTACATACAGTTCAATCGCGTAAACTAGAAAACATGAACAATTTGGAAAGGAGAAACTTTTTATTTCGAATTGACTACTCTAAATCGTAAACAAAATTTTTAAGCTTAATTTGTTTAAGAATTCATATATAGTCCCAGGACTATAATTTTTTTCTTAAGTGTTAAGCTGAACGTACAATCAAAAGTTAAGCGGTACACTGGCTTATTGTTAATAGTCCCAAAATCTCCAATTATTTTTTTCTTCAAAATCCTTAAACTGAGTTAATTTTATATGCTAAATAGTACATTTTTTCAAATTGTTGACTTTAAGCCCCCCAACCCCAGAATGGTATATTTAAACCAATACCCATCTACCTGGCTATTGTTCATACGCAATTTGTTAAAAAAAGTCTTTGAAAATTGACGAAAAAGAATTTTTCAAAAGTCTAAAAATAGAATTATTTATTATTTTCTACAATTATTAAATTGTATTTTTTTTCAATTACTTATTCAATTAAAAAAAAAAAATTCTATCGCTTTCCGACAAACTTTCTTTTATTTTCATTGATTACACTGCTCTACAAATTTTTAATTTGGAAAAATACCAAGAACGCCACATGCCTAGATAAGTTAATTGGGACCTCCTGAACACGAAAAACGCTGTAATTTTTTTTTTTTTCAAAGTACCGTTTTTTAGATAACGGTACTTTTGTGTTTTTCGGTGTATGGTCCCACTCAAACCCTTGTGGAGCCCAACCGATCTGATAAAAATAAAAACTTTATTTTTCATCCGATTTTTTTCAAATTACGCTTAAAATGTTGGTAAATAAATAAGCTATTTGGTAAAAAAATAAAACATTCCAGATCTTTACTATAACGTAAAAAAAACGAAGTAAAAATTAAAAATTTTGAAAAAAACGTAAAAAATAGGGAAATGAAGCAATGAAGATGAAAATATTGTCGTTCCACAAAATCCTTAATAAAAACTTTATTTTTCATCCGATTTTTTTCAAATTACGCTTAAAATGTTTGTAATTAAATAAGCTATTTGGTAAAAAAATAAAACATTCCAGATCTTTACTATAACGTAGAAAAAAAAACGAAGTAAAAATGAAAAATTTTGAAAAAAACGTAAAAAATAGGCAAATTTTGAACTTTGAGGTGCCATAACTCAGCCATTTCTTATCAGATAGAAATTTTCAGCATATCAACGGAAAAGGCATTCAATTACCTTTCCAACGAAATGCCATTTATCTCGATCAGACTTTTCGGTTGGGCTCCACAAGGGTTTGAGTGGGACCATACACCGAAAAACACAAAAGTACCGTTATCTAAAAAACGGTACTTAGAAAAAAAAAATTACAGCGTTTTTCGTGTTCAGGAGGTCCCAATTAACTTATCTAGGCATGTGGCGTTCTTGGTATTTTTTGGCTGTAAACCAGTGTTATTGATATATGTAAGTATACAATAAAAAATATTTTGTTGTTTTTTTTTACGAACAAAAAATGCAAATGCGGAGGAACGAACTAAGAACGACTCTGCGCTCGACATTTTTTATATAAATTTCAAATTATATAAAACTATTTTACGTATGTAGGGTAGTAGCTATGTGTGTGCGTGTAACAGATGTGGTGGAAAATAATTTCCATTATTGTATAATTAATGTATTATTTTTTAATGTAATTGTTTTTGATATTAGTCGCCAAGAAAAAAAAAATTTTTGTATTGTTATTGTTATTACCTTAAGGTAGGTGATTTTTTGTTATTTCCCAAATTTTTTAAATTTTTATTTTATTCTTCACAAAACCTTCAATACCTTTTTAATTTTGATCAAGTAAAGCAATTATTTTAAAAATATTGGTACAAATAATGTTTATTTTGTACAATTCTGATATTGAAACAAACAAAATTTTTTTTCAGATCCCAAAGTAATTTATTTATTAATTTTTCGTAGCACAAACTTTTTTATGTCATCCTAGAAGTATGCTTTAAATTATTACATTTATTTAATACTTATAGTTTTTAAACTCGACTAACGTAAATAACACTATTCCTATTAGGAACAATGTTTACATACAAATAAACTGTTACATTTAGAAAAACTTAAATAAGACTTAAATGTTAAATCTAAACATAACAGACAAACTTGTAAACTTAAAAATTCTGATATGATTTTAAATGGAATTTAAATTTTGATTAAAAAATAATTTGAAAAAAATCCTAAGCATATGTTTATGACTTTCTTTATTTTTCTTTTATTTTTGTAATAAAAGTTTTTAGTAAAACTAAATATATTTTGTATACCCTTCACCTGCGGTGTTTTATCATCCCTTTTAGAATTTTTACAATAATCATTTTCGACCTTAGCTTAGAGTCGATTGTGTAATATCCGTTTGTTCATCTCTTGGTTGAAATCAATTTTTAGAAGTCCCTTAAGATTGTGGGCTTTTTGCAAATATCCGAAAATTAATCGCTTTTGAAATGTACTATAGTCGACCTATAAGATTCTGAGATATGAGCAAATAAATACGACTGCCTCTGTTTTTTTCTCCATATTTCTACCATTAATATCAAAAAATTTCAATCCTAGGATAATTTATAGATACGTTCGCTGCTATTTGTAGATATGAAATGCTGCTATTTTTATTCGTAAAAATTTTCAAAAAAAATTGGTCGGTCACTAATCGACAAAGTTATAGGCAAAAACAAATTTTAATTTTTTCTCATTAGTTTTTCGATACTCCAAAGACACTAAAATACAAGCTGATATCTCGAAAAAATACTACTAAGAAAATCTAAAAGAATCGGTCAGAAACTTACTTAGATATAAGCACAAAAATACATCCATCACTTTGTCCTAAAATTTAAAAACGAAAATCGATTTTTTCAGCTTCTGGATAACAGAGGAATTATATGGGTATCAAAAGAAAGGGCTGACTACTAAAAACATATTAAATCAATAATGACCACCATTAGAAAATGGCGTACACTTAATTTATATATATGGGTCAAATCTAGTACAATAATTAAAATGTACCCACTTCAACCCATCTCAAAATTGGTATCAAACGAAAGGGCTATAATATATTAATATACGAAAAAGTTAAAACTAAAAATGGCGTCCGTAATTAAATAGCGGATATAAGAGCCAAATATAGTAATAACGACTTTGACCCCTTCTACCCCAACAATATTGGTACTAAATGAAAGGGCTTAAACAGCAGAATACAGTTACATATGAAAAAGTTAAAATTGAAAATCGCGCCGTAAACTAAATGTCGGACATTTTTTGTCAACTCCTCCAACAAATGTACCAAATCAAAGGTCTTGACTAGTAGGATAAAGCTTACTATGTAAAAAAATTTAAAATCAAAGATGGCGTTGGAAATAATAATGCAAAATGGTGTATGACATTAAATCTAAAATCAAGGCGATGTGGTCACTATTCTTATGTACATGATGGTGAAGGACATTTTGAGATTTGGTACGTTCGAATAAAGATCCAAATTTGTTTTTAAACCAGTGGTCAAATTACGGCATTCGATCAAAATTGAAATTTTACTCGAACGATCGAGTTCGCTGTGCTTTAGGTATAGAGATTCTAATAAGAATTTTCAAATTGCGATCACGTTTGAATGACGTAGTTTGCCACCAGCTTGCAATTTCACTTTTTTTTCAAATATTCTTAAAACACACCATATGACAAACCAAATTACTGCACTAAAAATTACCTCATTGTTCCTCACTTACTCTAATTTCAATTTCATTTAATTTGTATAAAAACGCCACACAAAAAACTAGTAACAACATAGCGAAACCTATATTGCGTTTAATTTCAACACCCACCTACATACTTACCACTCACTCACCTAAAATTAAGATGTTTTCAAGTGGAAAACAACATCAGCAGCAACAATAAAATTAATTAACTTAGCAACTTTTTTAATGCAGATAAAAACACAAACTTAACAAGAACAAAACATCAAAACAATAAAAAAAATAGAAAATTTAGCAGAAGTAAATACTAGATGGAAATGTAAATTATTTATGTTAAAACTAAAAAAAAAGTAAAATTTAACAACTTAACACAAATACTGTGGCTGGTTATTTAGAGTTTTTGTTTTCCATAAAAAAAAGCAAATGGTTTCATAGTGCAACAAGTAAATAGCTGCAGGTGTAGGAGGATCTATATTAAAAATTAAGTTTTACATTACAATTAAGGCACAAGGCAGGGGCGTAGGAGCAACATACATGAAAACATTTTTAAAATCATAAGAGCACGTATTTAATTCCAATCTGCGAAATGCCTAATTTAACGTTAGAATTATTTTCACTTAATTAAAAATCCTAAATTTTTATTTTCAAAAATTTATTGCTAAAATATCTTTTTTTTATGAATATTAAAACTTACTCCCAAAACTTAATGCTACTACATACACCCTTATTGATTTTCTGTTTCTGTTTTCAAGCACAAGTGATCCATAAAACCCAACAGAACGTTAACGAAAGCTTAACTCATTCTTATGCAAATTGTAGGCGGTTGCATACAGTTGCTTTTAGTTTGTGACTTCATTCTTCAAACAATCTTAAAACAATACATTTTTAGTTTAAATTAAAAAAATATATATATTTTAGTTAAATTATTTAGAATTGGAGCAGAAAATTTCAAAGAAGGCGAAGAGAAATATAGCGAAATTATAATAAAATATTTTAATTATATGTTCAACAACATGCCTGTAAGAGGCAAAAATCCTTAGTAATGGCTTTAAATACACTATATAAAGACATTCTCTAATAACAAAAAAAATCAAATTAAAAATAGGTTTGTTTTACAATATTAAACAAGTAAGAGCACTATATTCGGCTGTGCCGAATCTTTTATACCCACCACCAATTTTGTGTACATTTAAAGCACAATATTTATTATTTTGTTAATCATTATGGAATAATCTCTTTATAATAAAATATGTATCACTTTCTTTGTAGAGGGTGATTAAATTTGAAGGGCCCATGTTGAAGGTGAAATACACCTAGTCTATAAATTTGTTTTCTGCACTTCACTTGACATTTCTCAATCTCATACTTACTCAATTTGATCCGTAGAAAGATACGCAAATGAGCAAGGCTTTAAAGTTATACAGGTTTTTTATAAAAATGGGCGTTCAAATCAAAATGCATTTTGTGCACTTCGTGATTCTTTTTGTCAACATAATCGTTCGAATTCGTCCACAATCTTGAGAATTGTAAAAAATATTTAAATTTCTGCAAAACAGGTCTGTATAAAATGTTAGAAAATCTGTGAATGCCTTCTTAGTTCGCTGAATGGGAACTACTGCTGGTTTTTGCGATAGTGTGGCAAAAGAGCAGTCAACCTCGCCTCATCATCATGCCTAACAACTGAGCATCAACATTGTCATTGAAAATTTGGATGTATTTTGTTAAATACATAATTGAACCGTACAAATATTATCATTAGAAAAAGAAATAATAATAATTTCCTAAATAATTTGTTTTTTATTTAAATTCAACATCGGCCCTTAAAATTTAACCACCCTTTATAACTTTGATATGCTACTAAAATGCTTTTGTAAATGTAGTCTTTCAATGAAAGTGGGCATTAAAGTAGGCGTGTCAATAAAGTTTCTGCTAATAAATACAACTTAGATATTTCAATATAGTCCTTTATTTTCTCAAAAACTTTGTCAATAGAGAAATATCATGAATTTAAGATAAACCGTTATATGGGAGGTAGGCGTGAAAGTAAGCGTGTCACCTAAACATTTTGGCATAAAAATTACATTGTTTAGAAAGATATATGTAGCAAATGTCATCATCATACCTCTAATTTTGTCGGTTTTATGAGCTTTTAAATTTCATTAACGGTAAATAACGTGAAAAGTGGGCGTTATAGTAGGCGTGTCAAAGTTGTTTTTGCGAATGAGTACGACTTAGGTGTTTCAATATAGCCCTTTATTATTCCAAAATCTTTATTAATAGAGAAATTATATGATTTTTAGTTAAAACGTTATATGGGAGGTGGGCGTAAAAGTGGGCGTGGCACCTTTATTTTTGGCACAGTAATGACATTGCCTAGGGGGATATACGTATCAAATTTTATCATCATACCTCAAATTTTGGCGGTTTTATGAGCTTTTAAATTTCATTAACGGTAGATAACGTGAAAAGTGGGCGTTATAGTAGGCGTGTCAAAGTTATTTTTGCGAATGAGTACAACTTAGGTGTTTCAATATAGCCCTTTATTATTCCAAAATCTTTATTAATAGAGAAATTATATGAATTTTAGGTAAAACGTTATATGGGAGGTGGGCGTAAAAGTGGGCGTGGCACCTTAATTTTCTGGCACAGTAATGATATTGCCTAGGGGGATATACGTATCAAATTTTATCATCATACCTCAAATTTTGGCGGTTTTATGAGCTTTTAAATTTCATTAACGGTAGATAACGTGAAAAGTGGGCGTTATAGTAGGCGTGTCAAAGTTATTTTTACGAATGAGTACAACTTAGGTGTTTCCATATAGCCCTTTATTATTCCAAAATCTTTATTAATAGAGAAATTATATGAATTTTAGTTAAAACGTTATATGGGAGGTGGGCGTAAAAGTGGGCGTGGCACATTGATTTTCCGTTACAGAAAAGCCACTCACCAAAAAGCAGAGTGTGCAAAATTTCAGAGTCGTACATCCAATTTTGTTGCTTTTATGACGTTTTTGTTTTTAAATATACCGAAAAATACACTGTGCGGTATAAATTTTCGTACATTTCGATCGATCACTCCTCTCCTAATGCATAGATTTAGACAATTTTCGGGGAAAAATATTGTTTTTACTCAGGAAATATATATTCGAAGTTTCATGAGTCTACGTTAATGCTTTTGGACACAATTCCATTTTATTCGATGTTCGAAGGACACGGTTTTTTCGACCTACTCTTGCTTTTCGAGCTATAACTCTCTTCCTAATATTCCGATTTAGCCCATTTTCAATACCAAACAACCCTTGTCTATAAGAAAGATTCTGGCAAAATTTGAGCCCCCTAGCTTTTTCGGTGCGACCTCTATCGTGCTTTCAACAGACGGACAGACGGACGGACATAGCTAAATCGTCATCAAATCAAACCCTGATTCAGAATATATATACTTTATGGGGTCTAAAATGGATATTTCGATGTGTTACAAACGGAATGACAAAATGAATATACCCCCACCATTTTTTTGGTGGCGGGTATAAAAACAACAATTTGGTTGTGCGAAAGTTAAATACGCTCTTAGACGACCAAACAGGGTTAAGTTGACAAACAGACTAGGGGCATACATTTCATAGCAAAACGGTTAAAGGCTTTAGTCTTGTGGACAGATAGCCATGAGTTACAACTTGTACCATCAGGGTGATTACTTTTATTATTACGTGGGTTACTTTTAAATCATTACAAATTATAAAGTAAAACGTTTTCCTTCCAATATGCAAAATCAAATTTTCCACATCTTTATTTAATGCGATTAAAACGCTTTGTAGTCTACACTATACTCAAGGTCATGTCAGAATACATTTATGTTTATGCAGTACATAATATTTGTTCTTGTTAATAAACTCAACTAACTAAAACTAACAGATGGTTATTATCAGGGGAACCGAAAAAAAAATTCTAAAAAACACTGTCTTTAAAATTTAAAAATAAAGCCAATTTGTTTTATTTCTTAAAATAAACAAAAGCTAATAAATGGTTTATAAGACCTTTCAAATTTGCTATATTAACGCTTAAGTAACCTTTAATGATTTTTATAAATAAGGCCTTGTAAAATTAATTAATTATTAAAAATGCAAAGACACATTTATACAGGTGAGAATTCAAAAAACTAAGTATGTTTTTCCACAGGAAAAATGACAAAGTGAATTTATATTCCAAGGGTAGAAAACAACATATAATTCTATTTAATTCATAAAAAGTATAAAAACATTTACAACAAACAATATCAAATATGCTCGGTAAAAATGGTAATTTATTTTAATGGTTCTCAAACATACTGGTAATATTGTTATAGGAGTTTGTATAATATTGTATATCACTACTATTATAGCAGTGCAAATATAAATAGCTAAACAAGCGCATCTAAAATAATTGTAGTAAAACAGAGTACGTTGTGTGTATAACAAAGGTGCATAACAATAAGTGAAATAAAGTACCAAGAAAAAATAAAGTGACGTTAGAAATGAAACAATATGCATATATAAAAAACATAAATGTTTAAGTTCATTTACAGCAAACATAAAAAAAAATTTATTACGTATTTGTGGTAACCCTCATCATTACAATTCAGTTGAATTTTTAATACTACAACTTGTATAATGAAAAGGATTTTAAAAGCTAAAATTTGCTACACTAATCCACTTTTTTTGTGCACATTTGCTCGTAAAGAGTATTAAAAAAAACAATTAAAAAAGTTATTGGCAACAGTCATTAAATTGCCACAAAATCTATAATTAGTCAAATTTAAAAGTTTTGGTTTTGTAACTTTTTTGTATTTGCAATGCAAAACTGAACTGTTAAAAAATTCCTTTATAAAGATGATATGGTAAAGTAAAAAAAAATTACTAAAGTGAGAAGTGTACCTTAAAGCTACTATTATAAGAAGTTTTGAGTAAAACAGGCATTCTATTGACTAGTAGAAAAATTTTCAAATTGTATTTTTTTATCATATCCTTTAATACAAGAACAAAAAATGTGAAACTTAAGATTTCAAAATTTTGCCACCTCTTTTGTAGGGTACTGGCGTATTTAAAACTGTAGTCAATTCACAGTTGTTACGCGATGTTATACATTACGTCATTAACAATCGTTATTTTATTACCATTATTTAAAAGAAAAAGCTATTCAGGGAGTCTTTGTAAGATTTATAAATTCAACAGCAGCCATCATAAGTATAGAGACGACTAAACAATAAGAGACAGACCCCTTAAAACAGGGTTACCCAACTTTTTTTTTACAAACTTTTCGACAAATTGAATTAGAAATGTTAAAATTTCGTATTTATAAACTTAATATTAGTAACAACAATACCCATTTCTTAGCATATAGGTAGGTCATTATGATGAGTGCGAAATTTGTCATAGTTTAAGTTAAAACGAATAAAGTGACTAAATGCGATCAAAATACTTATCAAACCTTTTTGTTGTATTGGTAAGGGGTGTCTCACTGAGAATACTTTTCTGTTTTAAAATAAAAACACATTCTTTGAGTAAGTTGTGATTTTTTTTTATTTAAAGAAGACATGTTCCCATTAAGTTTAAAATAAAATATCTATCAAATGGCCCCTAAGGCTCTCATGACAGACCAATACTCCTTTCATTTAATTTTACATGATTTTTTCACAAAGATGTGATTGTATCTCAACGATGACCCATGGGATCTCTAATTTCAACCCACGAATTATTTATTCCCATAAATCCGAAATTTTAGAAAACCTTAAAAAAATAATCGTACGGCGCTTAATCGCATGATCTTGGTGGCCAGTTTACATCAGAATTGATATGAAAATTATAGCAAATAATTAATGGTTAAATGCGCGGTGTGGCCTCTTCCAGATCCATGCCGTTTAGCTAAGGCCACAAAAACCCCGTTATCATGTACCTGTAATCAATGCCGGTCGCAGTCACTGCAATGTGGGTACATTTGTTTCTCATGATTACATGAGGATTTTCTGAGCCCCAGATTCGAAAATTTTGTGTATTCACGACGCTATTCAGATGAAAATGTACTTCATCGTAGATGACTTATTTTTAGGAAAAATTGGCAATGTGTTCAGTTTGCTCTTTTGTCAAATTTACTGCGCAGTGCTTCATAAAATTTTAACTTGTTGAGAATAATGCCGAATTGATGTTTATGGGTTTTCGGCGATAATCTTGTTTGCAACAGCGATGTTTTTAAGAGACCGAACGGTACGTTGAGGTACAGAAGTCGTATGATTTAATAAGTAAAATTGTCTTGTTTTACATGACCGCTTTCAATATCGTTTAAATATGTGTATTAGTTAGTAAAAAGCATAGTGTTGTCTCTTTCTCTATTTTTACAATATTTCCAATGAATTACGTTCTCTCCCCAAAAAATCAGTTTTCTGTAGATTTCTACCTCAGGAAAGTTACGCTACATCTATATATATAAAAGTGAAACTCTGTGTGTGTGTGTGTGTGTGTGTTAGCTATAGACTCCGAAACTGTAAAACCGATCGGACTCAAACTTTGGCAAGTTGTTGTACACATACCAGAGAGTGTTTATGGGTGGAAAAAAGTGGGCGGGGCCACGCCCATAAAAATTAATTATCAGTTTAAGCTACTTGCACCTGACCGATTTTTCTGAAACTTTGCACACATATCGAGCTGTCATGACTAAATAATTTCGTGATAAGAAAAGTGGGCGGGGCCACGCCCCTAAAAAAGTTGTAATTTTGAGGTACTTGCACTGAACCGATTTTTCTGAAGCTTTGCACACATACTAAGCTGCAATAACCATATAATTTCGTGATTAGGAAAGTGGGCAGGGCCACGCCCATAATAAAAGTTTATAATTTTGAGGTACTTGCACCAGACCGATTTTTCTGAAACTTTGCACAAATATCGAGCTGTCATGACTAAATAATTGCGTGGTTAGAAAAGTGGGCAGTGCCACGCCCATAAAAAATAGGTATCATTTTGAGGTACTTGCACTAGACCGATTATTCTGAAACTTTGCACACATATTGAGCTGTTATGACTTTACAATTTCGTAATTAGAAAAGTGGGCGATGCCACGCCCATAAAAAAAATTATAATTTTTAGGTTTTTGCACTTGATATTCAATTAAAATTCAGAATGCATTTCGATTCATTAAGGGGCGTAGCAACGCGCGCCGGGTTTGGCTAGTTTTTAATAAACAGTAAAACGTATTGTTTATGCGACAGATTTTATCCCCTGATTCGTAACATTACGATACTGATACTATTAACTGAACAATTACTGTCCATAACCGATCCAGTTTCTTAAAATTTTTTTATCAACTTTCGATTGGTTGACACATTAAGTGCACTTTCTCGACTGAAAATTTTTCGATGTCTACGAGCGGCTTCAGCATAAGTTTCCAAATTTTTTTAATAAGTTTTCACATTTATAAATCGTTGTTATTTCGTTAAGCGCTTTGTTTTTTAAAATCGAAATAAACATATGTGACAGCTGTCGAATTTCAGTGTTGCCACTTGCTCAAAAAATTACACTAAATTTAAAATGTGCTTTCTTATGGAGAAACACTTTAAAAATATGCTTGTATGTATAACACCTAAAAATTAACATTTTTGTCGACGTAACACAAACAAAAATGTTTTTACAAAGACTACCAAAATGCGTGATGTGTGTGTTTAAAAGTTCCAACTAACAAATATAAATGTACGTAAAGCACAAACTAATTAAAAATTATTTAAACAAAATATTTCAGAATTTTTTTTTAAGAAGAATTTGACTTTTTTCTATGATTTAACAATAGAATAACATTTGACATATCAAAAGTTAATGGATAACTTTTAGCGATAAAAGCTCTTCGACACGGAAAAAAACATACTAATAAAGGCCATGACTGTCTATCCTACAACCCAACAAAAATTTCTGATTCGATAGAAGCAGGTTTGTAAGGGAGAAACATAGAAGTTTTGCTTACACTCTGACTTACGTAAGGCATGAATTTTGTATGGCGAGTTCCCACTTTGAAGCATTACATTTTGTATGCAAAGAGCGCTCTTTTAAAAGCCTATGAAAACAAGAATAATATCTTTTAATCGTGTCGATCTCTTTCGTATAAATATTTCTGCATTGTTATTTTACTCCCTTACAAACATGCTTCGTTGTAAGGGAACAAGGTAAGCTCTTTTAGTCTTAATTGTTTAATAAGATTTGATAACATTTTGTTCACTTACTTTAGTGCTTTCCTGAAAGCCTTATTAGTAAGCGCATAGAAATGTGCTTGAATTTTAAAATGTACCATAAGAGCTTCGCAAAATTTAAAATATTTTTGCTGGGAAAGTCGCGCGATTATGTCAAAAAAAATCTTATAGACTTCTGTCCTACATGAGAAAATCGCAACAAAATGTGTGATTGAATGCCACACTGTCATACAAAAAAGATGCAAAAATGATTTTTTGGTTCAGCTGGTTTACAAAAAGCAACTCTGATCGCACAGAAACTACTATTTTATGAAAATTTTAAAAAGATTATCAAATCGGACACACTTGTCAAAAAATCTGTCAAACATATGAATTTTTTGTCCACACTATCACACTTTCTGAACACACATACAATTCTTGACATACCGAACGACTAAATCTGATAGTCAGTCATGGCCTTAAAATGTATTAAGTATTTTGTAAAATATCTTTAAAAAAATGTTAGTTGATTCTCTATAAACCTAATGTCATACGTTGGGAAACACTACCCTTATGTGGAAATGATGTGGAAAAAAATGGTGTTAATAGTTTGCAAAGAATTGGTTTGGTTTATATATTTCCCCAAATTTTATTTATTTTTTTCTTTTTTGTGTTGTTTTTAGTTTGTTTTTGGCCCGCTTTATAGGTGGAGGATCTTTTTTGAGTTTTAAGAAAATAATGATGTTGCACTATGAAGCTGCACGTACTTACAGTAATTTTTTTTGTCCATAATTTTTAATGTTTGTGTTTATAAAATTAAATTTTACAAGAGTAGATATTTGTAAACACTTCAGGTGTTTTTTTTTTTCTATATGATGTGAAATACGGTTTTATTTGAAGTATAAATAAGTGGATGTTTTGAGTTGAAGAAAATGATGATGACGACTTAAAGTGCTCTTTTTGAAAACGTCATCAAGGTGGGAATATTTACAGACAAGTTGGTGTTTATTTTTTATTTATTTTTTTTTTGTAGGTTACATCAATTTAACGCTCATTTTATTTATTTATTTTTTTTTTTTTGGCAAATTTTTAAAACATTTTGTAGATGAGGGTATAATCATTTTTATTTGAATTACAACAAATTGTGGCTTTATTTTTAAGGACAAATTCGATTTACTAGAAAAAAATTTAATCTACTAACATATTGTATCTAACAACGTTGAACTGGTCACCCTAATTGACATCCCCACTTACATATCCACACAAAAAGTGTTGAAATTGTAACAGACATAACAGTTTTGAAAAATTTTGTAATCTGCACAACAAATTACAAATATATTGCGTTAGTGCTTATATTTTTCAACTACTTGTAAAAAAATGTTTTTCGTACATTTTTAAGTTTATTAGAAAAACAAAAATAGAGCAAATAATATGTGTCAAAAATCGTGATCATCCTTTTTTTGCTGCTTGTGTAGACACATAATAAAAACTATCAAAAGTAACAACAATAACAAAAAATTAAGTTAAATGCGTCCAATGACAGCGACAAATTGTTGTTAGACAGACAGACATGCTGAACAACATGTTGCATGAATGAATTTTTGAATATCTGGGGTTATTGTATGAATTTGCTCCAAAGAGATGACTAGTGCAGTTGTGAGGAGACCTAAAAATAATTATGTTTAATATGAACGAACTAAATCAAAATAGAGTTCACATTAAATAGATGTAAAATAATAGGCCAAAGAGAACTCTAAAGCTCTCTATTTAAACATTTTTACATAAAATGATCTGAATGATTTTATTGTCTAAAAGTTTTAGTGAATAGAGACCCATCCCATAGAAACTTATAGTTTAGACTGCTGTTATATTGTTACAATATCAGGTTTTTAGTTAATTGTAAGCAAACGCGGCACCCATCTTGTATACAGCTTTATTAGACCCTTCTGATCATTAGAAATCAAAGTCACTTTACTCGCTTTTACTCTCCGATCGGCCAACACTATATCGTTAAATCTTTTCGACATTGCCGGGTGTAGTTCGACATTAAGTCCCCGTTTACACAGGAAAACATTTGGAGGGGAAACATCTGGAATTCTCTTTTGTGTTTTCCTTTGCGGTCATACAGGGAAACATTGTTGTCGGAAACATTCCAGTTTATATTTGTTTTTTGACATTTTTTATTTTTATTCAAATAAAGTCAAATATAAAACATAAAGAACAAAGCACGCCAAAAAGAAATAAAGCATAGCAAATGTAAACAATAAGTATGAAAGCACAAAGCGTGCCTCCGAGAACGGGAAACAAATTTCCTATTCTCTTCTCCACCCGTTCCTCTCTCCCAAACAAAATGTTTCCCTTCCAAATGTTTCCCTTTCTAAATGGTAAATAATTGTGATTTCCCGCCCGCAACCAATTTTTTGTTATTGATTTTTATTTGGCCCCAAACAATAACTCTTATCAAATTAACCTGTGGTCATATTTTTTTTTTCTAAAAGAAACATTTTATTAGCCTGTAAAAATAAATTTTATTCCACATTTGCAGAAAATCCACAAAGTTGTATGTTTTAAGTAGTGGTCAAACAAAATTAATATCGGAACTTGCTCAAATTTTTACATTTTTTACTAACAGATGGTAAGTGAAGGGTTAGTATTTATGTTAAAACAGATAAGAGGAAAATTCTTAAAGTCGTGGACTTATTGATTTGCCTTAAAGGAAATTTATTTAAATTTATTTCATCTTTCTTCAAATTCCAATACTGAATCATAGTCACACATGAATGACAATAAAATTTAATTAATTGTTATAATTGCTCATAAAAATATAAATAAATAAAATAAATTTTGGTACAACAATGGCATCAATAAATTTATGATCAAAATGTATCATTTCTTCTTAAAGCACAGATCAGATGCATTTCCTGCATAGTACAAGGTGGGCAAAATGTTATCATGGTGTTAAAAAAAACGTAATTATGTACATATATATTTTTTTGTGTATAAAATGCACAAAATTTCGATTTTTTATAAAGTATGGAATATAACACTTAAATGACTCCCGTTTTTAGCTACACAATGAAGAGTTCGCTTGAGAGCATTTTCCACTTTGTAAAGTAAAATACTTCAAAAATAAATTATTATTCTAATTGAATTTCTCAAAAATATTGACAATAAATTTTGTTTTATTTATTTATGTAATTAAAAAAGAACATTATTTATGATCCCGGAAATGTTAACACATACTCCAAGAAGATCAAAAAGTGCTGGCAGAAATTAATCGTCAAACGTGCAAGCTGGAATTTCGCCACAAAAAATCAAGATCGAACAAATATTCAACAGCTTTAGAATCAAGGAAAACAAACTAATCTATCAGCTAAATATAATAGGCAAATTTAATCATTATCAATTCACAAATTGCCATCCTTAAAAAAAAAACACTCCTAAATTGTGTTTCGTCCAAATAGAATCAGTATTTGCATTAGCTGTGCTAAACAAAGATAAAACCAAATTTCAATATAAATCCAGAAATAAGTGAGTATGTAAGCCACATTGTATATAATTCTCCACCGAATATGACACAATAGCCCACAGTAAAACAAGCTTCTTTACATATATTCGGTGAATTTGATGAATCTAGTATTGGCAAACTTCTTCACGTAACAATCATTAGTAGATAACAAGCAACACAGTTTTTTAAAAGCTTAGAAACTAAGCTTCGAGAGATATTAGTGATACTGGTTTAAAAAGCATTTTTTTGTCCAGATCAAATTTGTAACAGATTGCAGATCACAAGCAGACACAATTTTTGAAGTTCTTAAACGCTCAAATATAAGTGTAGTAAATAACCAGGGACATACAGGTCTTTCTCCACCATCACAAAATACTGAATTTTTTCCAATTTTTCACTCAGACAGGTCTCTAAACAAATTGAAACACTTAAAGATAAGAAAGCAAAACTACAAGTTAAGAGAGAAGGGGGTCTATCTGTGACTGTTAAATTCGAATTTCTGCAACATTAAGTTGAAGAATTGTTTCATATTTGTTTACATTTACTCGGTCCTCCAAAAATCAAATTGAAATTGAAATTTCTGAAAATCATTCGCTTTTCTTAAATTTGACTTTAAAGTAGCATTCTGTCTCGGGTAGTGTGAGCAGTATCTCAATACCATATCTCACGTCTATTTTCAAAAACAGAACGTAAAAAATTTGCTATCATTAACCGTTACCGATCACCATTTACGATTACAGCACTTACATCTTAATTTTCAAAGAAGGAAGTCCCAATAGTATCTTCAGATGTAATGCATTTGGCGTTGATGAATGGCTCTTGGGACCTCAGAACCTACAACTTTGCCTATTAACGAGCCATAACAAGCTAAAAAGAAGACTTTCTGGTAGATATGTTTGATGAACACTTTGCTCTATATGTTTAATATTTTTCGTACTGCGAATTAAATGTGTTCTACTAAAAATCAGAATCATCATAAATAAATTTAAAAGCCACTATGGCGCTCGAAAAAAGACAAAGTACAATATTAAATCTGAAATCTGTGCACATAATGAACAAGGGTATATAAGATTCATCATAGCCTTATAAAGCACTCTTGCTTGTTTTTAATTATTCTTTGTTATGTATCTTTTTCAAAAAATCTTAAATTTTTTACGACTTTAATTTTTCATAGGTGTGATATTAGTTTGAACACAACACATAATACAAAATACAACCGTGAAAATTTTGATACTTATAGATATTGAGTATTGAATACTCAGTACCCAAATACTCAATTCTTTTACAACGCTACCATGGTAACTTTCATGTATTTGCCATTTGAACTTGAAGCAATTATCAAGAAAAAAGGAATTTATCAAAAAAAAAAAACGCTCTAAATAGAATACAATTAAAAAATTACAATAAAACCTGCTTAATAATTTTTTTTTATTAATATCTTGTACAAACAAATACCGCTCATCTTTTCATTGTAGCTCATAAATGAACAGAAGTAGGAAACATCTTCTTACTTTAAAAGTAAATTATGATTTATAACATTTCTTATAAAAATCTTTAAATTTTTATAATCATAACTTGGAAATATTTATTATTAACAAAATATATTACTTGACAAATTTATGTACTCTAATTATAGAAAAAAATTAATAATCAAATCATGACGAAATTAAATAGAAAGGATGTCTCTTTGCAACAAATCACTTGAATTTAAAAATTTTTTTCTCAACCATCATAATTTCTATGTTGGCTTTTTGCTTATTTGGCTTGGTAAGTAGCACATAAATCAGCCATTAAAGATGAATACCTAAGGCAAAGTTGTTAAAGTTTTAAAGAAAATAAGTTGTAACACTACATTTACAACATAATATGCACTTTTTAAATTAATTAATTTTAGCCATATTTTTTTTTTACAAATAATATGTAAAAACTGTAACAGGATTAGTTTAGGTTTTTGTTTCCATTAATTAAAATGGGTGCTCATAAATTACACAGCATTTAATATTTATAAATAATTTCTGGCATATGGCCATCGCGACTGCGCCTTATAAAACTAGTCCTAGCCTCTTCAGTCCCGGAAGAGGCCCCCTGAAGAAAAACTCTCAAAACCTTTTTTTCCTGAACTGGCTGCATTCAATTTAGAAAAATTAGTACAAATTTTTCTTGTCAGGTGCAGGACAATGGAGATATGGCAGGTGCAGCCAGCTGGACATTTGGAACGTATAAAGTTTAATATAAATTTTTATAGAGTTCAATTTATTTGGGCAGTAAAACAAAAATTATGCATTAATTCATTACAAATCAATAATAAACAATAAAAAAATTGAATTTTTATTTTGTCGAACTTTTCTGTTTAAACTATTATTTAAAATTTTAATCAGGCTTGAGTTCATATTAATATTCTTTATTTTTACAAAGAATTTTTTTAATTGTGATAAATGAAAGAATAAATCTTGAAAAATTATATTTTTTACCGACACTAGCCGAGTGGAATGCATTTTCGAAACCAGCTACGATTTCATCATCAGCACTCTCTGATCGGTGGTTACATGTTGGTTGTAAATATCATCTACTTAACTCACGGGACTTATGTTAATTGAATTCGGTAACTAATTTTTAGTTTTTCTTATTTCATATATTTTTACCACAATGAGTTAGATTGAAATTTTAACCAAACAGCAACCCTTTTTACTTTTGTTTGTTATTATCTTTCATTTATCACTATTTTTTGCATTCCACTCGGCTAGTGTCGGTAAAAAATATAATTTTTCAAGATTTATTCTTTCATTTATCACAATTAAAAAAATTCTTTGTAAAAATAAAGAATATTAATATGAACTCAAGCCTGATTAAAAATTTAAATAATAGTTCAATAAAAAAATTATTTAAGAATGAAATTCAAAAAAGCATTGTCTTTCTTTGGCAATGCAGAGAAATATATTGCAAGAAGTGCACTTGAATCGCGTTTTTTGTTGGCAGCCCTCTTTGCGGCATCTCATATACTTATTTTTATCTTCGACTCCGCATACAGGCAGATGTCTATTTTCAGAAAGTCGGGCATCCCTTGGTGGCAGTGGATTTGGTAACATAGCCTTTTTCTTGGGAGGTTCATGCTTTTCGCTAGAACTGCCATCAACGTCGCGTATGGATCTAGTTACTTTCATTGTACTGGCACAAGCATAGAAACATTCCCCAACGTAAAGCTTAAAATGTAGCAAGTCCATAAGCTCCTTTCTATTGGCACCACAAGCAAGCTTGTCCTTTTTGTACGTAATCCAGCAATTAGATAAAGCTAAATCCACCAAGTGCCAAAATATCTTTACGGGCCACTTTTTTGTGCGAATCGCAATGCGATAGTAAGATATTAGCCTATCTGCAAGGTCAACACCTCCCATTGATGTATTGTACCTTTTAACTACATTTGGGCAATTAACATCTACGTATTTTTTTTGGCGCTTATCCCATCGTCGAACTGTTTGGATTGGTTCTGATCCGACCGCGGTAGTCGCTAAGTATACCGATTTGTTATCCATCCACTTTATAACAGATATTTTATCGTCTTGCCTTACAAATTCATCGAAACTACCTCTTCTTTTTTTAAAAAGGACTTTGTCCGTTGACAGCTTTGATCGCAGATTTTTAGGTAATCTATTTTGTTGTATGGTGCCTGTGGCGTAAATACTTTTCTCTAAAAGAAAGTGTAGCAAATTGCTGGAAGTGAAATAACGATCCATAAACACTTCGCTTCCCTGAGACACATTTTCGGTAAGTTTTTCCACCACCGTACCTCCAATGCCCAAAGTCGGATTTGGTTTTTCATTGGGCCAAGTTTTTGCTCCCTGGTAAATAAAAAAATCTAGCACAAGTCCGTCCGGGGAAGCCAAAACAAAGTTTTTGAGGCCAACTGGATTCGGCTTTCCCTTGACATATTGCTTCAGTTGAGTTGTTCCAGTGAAGGGAATCATTTGTTCATACACGCTAAATTTTTTTGGCTTTGAAAGAGATCGACACGTTTTAAGAACTGCATCAATTGCAGGTTGTACTTTCCATAGCCTGTTTTTCTCTTTTTCGGCATGTGTAACTGCCAAGTTGTCAACAAAGTGCATATGATTCCGTAGTTTAAATAAGCGATCTCTTGGTAGCTTTGTCACGGCTGGAACCCTTATGGATGGTCGATAATACATCCTAATTCGAGGTAGTTTCATGCAACCGGCAACGATATGGGCGCCAACTAATTGTTTGTATTCATCACGATTTGAATTTAAGTTTTTATTGCATTGCAAAGCATAGGCATTACTTTGTTGACATACAAGTGTCCAAAAAGTCATCGTCAAAGTACTGGTTAAAATAATCAAAAGGTGTCCAATTTGTCCTTTTGCCTACTTCCCATGTTTCATCATTCATGTCAACATAGTTCGAAATGAATTTTTTCGAAACCCATTTTAAATTTCTTATTGTGCTCTCTAATATTTCGGGCACTTCTTCCACAGCTTCGGGGGCAACATCCTCTTCCCCTTGGTCCTCTAAAATGGTATCAAAAATTTCGTTTTCGCCTTCATCGTCTGAAAAGTCTTCCAAATCACTTTCCACCAATAACTCATACAGCTGTTGCTCTGTCAGTCTTTTTTTTGCCATTTTTTTAGTACTTATTACAAACGTGCAGCCAGCTGGACAGAATACATTTTCATTAATTATGGGCCACAGTTTACATCAAATTGCTTACCTTTACTATGAAGATACAGGAAAGAAGTCTATTCAGTCAATCAAAAACAATTACAGGTAAAAACTAGATTAAAACCGTTAAAAAATTCACTTTTTTAGGAGCTTGTAGGCAAATACCGAATGCTGATGCAACTGATAGAAAATTTTCCACATGTGCTTTTGTAGATGCCAGATAGTTAAAAACTTGCTTAACGATTTAAAAAACAACATTTCCAGCTATCTGCACAAATGGTCATAATTTAGTAAAACTTTTCACAAATATCATAAAATACGTTAGAAAAATGTCCAGCGGGCTGCACGCCAGGACCGAAGAGGCTAGAGGTCCAATTTCGTACCACATACCTCTGGTTTTATTTTGTCAATAGTTCGTCGAATTTCGGCTTTTTAATACTAAATCATTGCTTGAGATTGTCTTAACAAAGTAATGATTTAACGCGCTGTATGGCATGTTAAGCCATTTTGTTAAAACTTTTTCTCCTCCAAATGATATGTAATGACATGAGGGATTAAAAATTAATTGTTTGTTATATTGGCACCGGTTTTGGATTTAAAGACAGATAATTCCTTCGGCGTGTAAAACTTACCAAACAGTGATTATTTCGTATTAAAATGGGGTCACCAGAATCTAATGAGGTTTGTTTTTATTCTCGTTCAGCCATAAATAAGCCACATCGCTGTTAACGGTTTCACAAAAAAATATCCCGAATCATCTTTCAGTTGATACTCAGTCCATCCTCTTGCTGTTTTGTTCTAAACTATTGCATATTGTGGAATTTTCTAAGAATGAGCGTCAAGTTCTTTCTAAAAATGTTCAATATAGTGGACGGACAGAGGCCGACTTGAATTGATCCATAGTTGAGTATTATCTACCCAGATAGATGTTTATGAGCACCATAAACTCGACAAAATGCATTTTAAGTTAGGCAATAGATTTAACTGTAATAAAACCAACACGACAACAACAAATGCAAAATTTTAGGGCAATTAGCTGTGCCATAACCATAACAATATAAAACAGCTGCTCGAATTAACCTACACTGTATTTCATTACATGTGACATGCCAAAACGCCGAGCTTTAACTGTAATCGCAGATATCAATTAATTTTTTTTCCAATTAATATAACCATAATACCCTGTTCAGACAGATATTTTTAATTTTTTCAATTTAGTGTCGATTGAGCAATTAAAATATGTAAGTGTTTACACATACTCAATTTATCTTACTCCATTAGCATTTGATAGCAGTAAAAATACGATGTATTTATACCAAATCGAATAATGCCTTCTCTTCAGTGTTTTTCCTGTTGATAAAATATATTTACAATTATATTTATACATATGTATGTGTATGTATATACTTATATGTATGTATTTGAATTTATTTAAACATTTTCTAAAAACTTTCATCAAACATTTTCCATTTTCTTAATTTTAATTTTTTGTATATTTATTTGTTTGACATTAGAAATGAACATCTCATTCTCAAGAGTTGCATTTCGAGTTTTAGACAATAAGTGAAACAATTAAGTATATATTGCTTAATTTAAAAATAATTTTTAGTATGGTAAATTGAGCTCAATAAGGCTTTTAATTGCGATAATATTATAAATTGACAATTAAGGCGCGTGTGTGAACATAGTATAAACAGCTAACTACTACATCAGTGTATATTTTAAAATTTCTTTTTATTTTTTCTTTTATTTAAACATTTTGCTGATCCCATTACTGGGTTAATGGATGACAACAAACTTATTAAAGAACATAAATTAAAGCTGTCTACGGTTATGGCACAGCTAATCGATCACAGTAAAAATAGTTTATGTTATGGAAATGATTCAATCGTTATGGCATGCTACGTCTAATTGAAGCTTCAAATTTATTTAATTTTTTTAATTTAAATTAATTAAATTTTTTATACCTACATTATATACACATAACTTTCTAAAATTTTAAAATGGTTTAAAATATATATTGTTATTAATTATAAAGATTTTAAACCATTTTAGAAAATTATTACAATATTATAATACGCCATTTATCATACATACTGCTTGGAATTTCCTGCATTCGATTTTTTTTTTGTGTCAATAAAACTTCTATTCTTGGTGAAAAATTAACATTAGAATTTCGAAACGAAAATCTGTAGCTAAAATTATAAAACTTTACGTTGCAATAGGCAACAATTCTGGTTATCACAACCGAAAATGTTTATCTTAAGTAACTCAAATAAAACAATTAAAAAAAGGAAAGAAAATTTTGAAATTAAAAAAATTTAATGAAAAAAAAATAATGGAAATAAAATTTCCTTATAAAAAATATTTTGGGCAAAACTATGTTATATGTTATTTTAGGACAGACTTAAATTTTTTAATATGCCCTAAAAAATAAAAATAAAATTTGTTCATAAATTTGCACAAAAATGCAATAATTAAATAAAACAGATCAAGCGTATTGACAGGTGAAAGGTTTTATTCATGTTTATCTAACCTCATTTTTATTATAAGTTTTTTTATGGGAATTATCAAAACAATACCTAACGGTAAAGTTAAAAAAAAAACACAAATTTGTTTAAACAATCTATCAGTAACGGCACAATTACATAGATACGCTTTTAAAGTTTAAAAGTTATTAATTGTCTTAAACGACAGTACCTCCCCCCTTTTTAATTTTTTTTTATTAAAACTCATGCGTTGTAGTAAGATAAGATTTGTTATAGGTAGAAATAATTAAAAATATTTTTAACAATCAAAAACTGTAATTGATCATGTTTTTTGTTCCTACAAAAACTAATTTTGTTGTTGTTATTTTTATATGCGCGTATGCCAGTATTTATTTACTTGTAATTTGTTGTTGTTTAATAAATACGTTGGCAACTTAACATTGTAGAGTGGTGAGTATCACAGTTTTATTTTTAGTAGAGACAACTATGATGAGTGGTGTGCTTATATATAACAATTTACATATGTAAACACATGACTCCGTGGCGCAACGGTAGCGCGTCTGACTCCAGATCAGAAGGTTGCGTGTTCAAATCACGTCGGGGTCAAAACCGAATTTTTCAGTCTTATTTTTTTAAATTATGGATTTTTTTTATCAAATTTCTACAAACGAATAATTTAATAATACATTTTAAATAATTGATTATTTCTTAAAAATGCTATTAGCAAAAATTTTTTGTTGTTATCAACAACAGCATTGGGATGCTTTTTTTTTAATTTTTTTTTTCAAAATTTTAGTTTTATTACATAAAACTTTTTTAAGTGTTTTTTAGAATTTTTCTTAAATTAGTCAAAAATGCTGGGTTATATTTTATCTATTTATACAAATCTATATATCTGTGCCAAAAAGGAAAAACTACTTAAGTCGACTTTAGTTAAAATGGAGATAATCACATCATTGCAATCCCAGAAGTAATATTTAGTATTTATTTTAGAGAAAACTAATTTTTAAAAATCAACATAAAAATTTAAAAGTGCTTTTCTTAAAAACTATAAAAACAGACATAAGCAGCTTTTACTTATTACCAGAGATTCATATATAAAACAGTAATGTGACTGACTAACTGATTCATCATCTCACAGCTTAAACGCAAAGAGCTAAAGGCATGAAATTGGGTAAGTAGGTAGCTTTTCTGATGTATAGAATTTTGGATATTCGAACTTTAAGGAAGAAAACGGGTAAATTCGTTAAATCTATTTCTGCCAAACTAAAAATTAATCTGTTAATCTGTATCAACTTGAAAAGGTATTGTTATTTACTCAATTAAAAAGTTGCCAAATGTCTGTCTCTTTTTTTAATAAAAAAAAAGCAAAAACTAAATTTTGATACTTTTTTGGTACCCTATGTAATTACCAAACCTATAAACTTAAACTTAAAAATTAAATTGCAAGAGCTACTTTGCGAAAACATATTAACAGGTTTTTGTCACTTTTTGAAATTCTCATGTATGTATTAAGGATAAAGAATTTCTCTCGTTTGGTACGGTAAAAAAAACATTTTTCTTATATTATACAATAGGACAAGAATCGATTATCGTTATCGCGTAATAGAATATAGACAATTACTTTAGTGAAATTTTCACAAACTTTTAGGGGAACGAAAAAGATGCCCAAAAGGGGAAAATATGCATAATTCCTTAATAAATACTTGGCTAATTCAGATAGAATTGTTTATATGGATTTCAAGAGACATAAAAAATTTAGTAAAACTTGAAATACATTCATAACGGGGTAGAAAGTGTAAAATTCGGGAAAACAGTTTGGTACTTTTTAAAACATATTTATTACTATGCAAAAAAGAGTAGATGTTTTTGCTTAGGAATTAGGTCACTTAAAATATTTTATTATTATAATAGATATAAGGAATTTTTAACTGGGAACTGGTACTTTTTCTTGATACTTTTTCCCATTTTTATGGTACTTTCTGTATTTTCTACGTATATGGACATGAATTTTTCAAACATCTATACATCAAAGTTGAGATTGAAAATATATTGGCCAACACAAAAGGTTTTTTTTTCTCATTTTTATGGTACCTTTTGTACCTTCTACGTTTGTGAAGCCAGAATTTTTAAATTAGAGATCAAAAAGGTACTTTTTAACATTTAAATAATACTTTTTCTATTGTTTGCCTCTGTGAAATTAGTAATTTTTTATAAATATTAATTATAAATTTGAAATGTATGGGCAACTCAAAAGGTACTTTTTACCATTTTTATAGTACTCTTTGTATTTTCTAAGTTTATGGATCTAGATTTTTTAAATTGATCCAAGATAAGATTGGAAATGTATTAGGCTACACAAAAGGTAACTCTTTATTGTCCTTTTTGTATTTTCTACGCTTGTGAACATAGATTCTTTAAATTAGTGATTATTAATCCGAGGTGAGACAAAAAATTTTGTTGGAGACCAAAAAGGTACTTTTTAATATACATAGATTTCTGAAATCAGCTACTTTTATTTCAAGTTGAGTTTGAAAATTATAGAGAAGTACAAAAAGTTAGCCATTTTGACATTTTCTGATTTTATATAAAATTTGGAACTTAAGAAGTATTGATCTTGGCTGAGATAGAATATTTGTCCCCGATATATACTCACAGTATTTTATATTTTTCTAAATTTTAATTTCAAAACAAAAAATTATTTACTATAAAAGAACTTAAGTGTTCAATAATAAGAACTGCCCTAGCAAAGTAGAGGATATCTTGCTAGTAATCCAAATAAATAAAAATGTAATTATGTCTATTACTAAACGCATAACCAGAGAACGGCTAGATTGATTTTGATAATTTTTTTTTAAATGTTTGTAATATTCCGAGAACTGTTTATAGGAAAGCAATTGGAAATAATTACCAAAAATTTAAACTTTCTAAAAAACAAATATTTTTTTACATGGGAATTTAAAAGTTTCTTATGAATCACACAAGTTTAATTTACCATGGAAACTTTCTACAATGCGTAAATATTCTTTTTGTTTTCTTGTGGCCCTCAAATAGTTTTCAATAGCCCAGAAATTCGTTCATGTACTAAATAAAGTTTAAATTTAACTGAACAATTAAGCAGATGTTAGAATAGTGGAATGCATTTTCGATAAAAAATTGCTGATGATGAAACCGTAACAGGTTTAAATATGCATTCCACTCGGCTGACAATAAAGTTTGGTGACTCGAACAGTGTGTAGTAAATTTATTATTAGAAATTTTTCGAAAATTGATTATTATATACAATTTTAATAGATGAAGAATTTATTTATTATGAAAACGGTATAATTTCGTTCAAAAAATTTTTTTTTGTATTTAAAACTTCTGTAAATATTTAACTGTTTAAATTTTTTCGTTAAATATTGATCATGTATCATAAACCATTTATGATTTAAAACATTCTTATACATACTCAAAATTCATTTATTAAGTTGATTATTTATTCAGGTCCGGTAGCAGTTTTGGCCTGTCAAGTGTGAACCAATGAATGTGGTATAAACATTTACGAGATGCTCTCGTAAAAAAAATGCGAATGCATTTAAAAGTGATTCATACATATAAGAAGTAAATATGCTCATTCCATATGTATTTATCTGAAAAAAGAATCATATCCGCTTGTTTTTTTCTTTTTTTTCATTTGTTGTTGGTCGAGCAAATAAATATTTGCACGTTAAAGTTGAGGCTGTGTTAAACATATTTTTTATGACGAAAAGACCGTACAAATTGTATTTGAACTTCTAAATAAAATGATAAGCATTTACCAACAAGAAAAAAAAACAAGTAAGAGCACTATATTCGGCTGTGCCGAATCTTTTATACCCACCACCAATTTTGTGTACATTTAAAGCACAATAATTATTATTTTGTTAATGGCTTTCTTTGTAGAGGGTGGTTAAATTTTAAATTTAAAACAGAGGCCGAATTACGGCACTCGAACGTGATCGAAATTTGAAAACTCTTATTAGAATCTATATACCTAAAGCATACTCGATCGTTCGAGTAAAATTTCGATCGATATCGAATGCCGTAATTCGGCCCCAGGTCTGTATAAAATGTTAGAACATCTATGAATGCCTTCTAAATTCGTTAAATGAGAAGCATTGCTGTTTATCGCGATAGTGTGGCAAAAAAACAGTCAACTTCGACTCATCATCGTGCCAAACAATTGAGCATCAGCAATGTTATTTAAAATTTGGACTATCGGATCGAGGTGTGCCGTTGAGGTCGCGGGGCCATTTGGCCGATATTTTGTTCCATACATAATTGAACCATACAAATATTATCATTAAAAAAGAAATGATAATAATTTCCTAAATAATTTGTGTTTTATTCAAAATCAACATCGGCCCTTAAAATTTAACCACCCTTTATAACTTGGATATGCTGGTAAAATGTTTTCGTAAATTAAGTGTTTCAGTGAAAATGGGCGTTAAAGTAAGCGTGTCAATAAAATTTCTGCTAATAAATACAACTTAGATATTTCAATATAGTCCGTAATCCTTCCAAAATATTTATTCATTGAGAAATTATATGAATTTGAAATAAAGCATTATATAGGATGTGGGCGTAAGAGTGGGCGTGTCACCTAAATTTTCTGGCATAACAATAACATTGACTAGAAGGATTTCCGTAGCAAATTTTATCATCATACCTCTAATTTTGTCGGTTTTATAAATGTAAATTTCATTAACAGTAAATAACGTGGAAAGTGAGCGTTATAGTAGGTGTGTCGAAGTTATTTATGCTAATAAATACAACTTAGATATTTCAATAAAGTCCTTTATTATTCGATTTATAGAGAAATTATAAGAATTTGAGAGAAAACGTTGTATGGGAGGTTGGCGTGTCACATTTATTTTCCGTCAGAAGAAAGCCTTTGACCAAAAAGCAATTCCTGCAAAATTTCAGAATCGTAGATCTAAATTTGTCACTCTTATTAGGTTTAAAATTTTTAACATATTGGAAAATACTCTGCGCGGTATAAATTTTCGTACATTTTGATCTCTAACTCCCTTCCTAATACATGCATTTAGGCAATTTTTCTTTCTTCCTTATACTCCGATTTAGCCAATTTTCTATTCCAAACAAACCTTGTGTATAAGACATATTCTGGCAAAATTTGAGCCCACTAGCTTTTTCGATGGGACCTCTATCGTGCTTTTAACAGACGGACATACGGACGGACATAGCTAGATCGTCGTCAAATAAAACTCCGATTAAGAATATACATACCATTTTTTTGGTGGCGGATATAAAAACTCAAATACTTCAAAAAAACACATTACAAAAAAATTTGTTTAGCTCTTTTACTAAAATTTTGCAAAAAATATTTGACCTTGTGTCACAAAAATTGGTCTGCTGATCACGGTCGGATCGTAACGGGTATAAAATGGGGTATAGGGGTATAGAGGAGAGTTTTATCTACTAAATGGTGCTAATTTCTTTTTGTTATCTTATGTTTTCTAGAAGTTATGGTGTATTAAAAAAAGGAATTTAGGAAAATTTAGACCTAAAGATAAAAAAAAATTATTTCTAAACATTATAAACAATTTATTTTCATGTACTAATGGCTAACAAATTTTAAAATTATACAAAACTTATTTCGTTTGAAAATCTTCTAAAAGTAAAATGTTATAGAACTTTAAAAATCAAAATCTTACTAATAAATTTCCTGTTTTAGCAAAATGCTGAGCATGTCTATTTTGAGTCACCCTGTGGCCCTTAAAATTTAACCACCCTTTACAAAAAAATAGATAGATAAAAAACAAATTTGTTAAAATATGTATTTTAAATATTCAAATACTTAATTTAAATCTACTGATGCACATTTTTTTTTAATATTTTTAAATCTTAAACCTCATAAGACTGTGTGTACAACTATATGTAAAGTTGGGCACAAATCATTACTCTAGTTAATTTTTGTCAACAAACTTCGGTCATTTTCGTTTTCACAAACCCCTATAAAATTCCTTTGTAGTTTGTGCAAAAAAATGTTACTAGAGTCATCTAGTGTTCTACGTGATGTTTAGCAAAGACATCATCCTCAGTGTTGGCAAAATGTAGTGGCGCCTTCAACAGATGTCGCCATCTGCAATGAATAAATGCTAATGAATATGACTAATATATTTTTATAAAAATTTTAAAAAAAAGTGGGCGTGGCACATTTATTTTCCGTTATAACGAAGACTTTGACCAAAAAACCATGTTTGCAAAATTTCAGAGCCGTACATATAGTTTTGTCAGTTTTATTACGTTTTAAACTTTAAATATACACTGAGCGGTATAAATTTTCGTACATTTTGACCTATAACTCCTTTTCTAATGCATAGATTTAAGCAATTTTTTCTCGAGAAATATATATTCGAAGTTTCATGACTCTACGTTTATGCGTTTGGACACAATTACTTTTTTTTCGATGTTTGAAGGACACGGTTTTTTCGACCTATTCTTGCTTTACGAGCTATAACTCTCTTTCTAATATTCCGATTTAGCCCATTTTCAATACCAAACAAACCTTGTCTATTAGAAAGATTCTGGCAAAATTTGAGCCCTTTAGCTTTTTCGGTGCGACCTCTATCGTGCTTTCAACAGACGGACAGACGGACGGACATAGCTAGATCGTCATCAAATCAAACCCCGATTCAGAATATATATACTTTATGGGGTCTAAAATGGATATTTCGATGTGTTACAAACGGAATGACAAAATGAATATACCCCCACCATTTTTTTGGTGGCGGGTATAATAAATAAATGAAATATTGTTTGAAGCTGTGGAGAATTTGAAGTACCCTTTACCTTAAAGTTTATAAAAATTAAATTTAAGGAAAATTATTTATTTGTTGTTTTAAATAAAAACCCGGTCTTTAATAAACTGATTTCAATAATTTTCAATATCGAATTAGTTATGTATTTAAGCCCGTATTCATAAAAAATATTTTAGTTTTATTGAAGGCTTATTGGACAAATTTCTCTACAACATCTGTTAAATAAGCCTTTAATAAACCTAAAATATTTTTTATGAAGGCTTATTTGACAAATTTCTCTACAACATCTGTCAAATAAGACTTTAATAAGCCTAAAATAGAGGAGACGACATGTAGAGCTTGTGAGGAAGAGGATGAGACCCTGGTACACTACCTCTGTCATTGTCCTGCGTTTGGGCATATTAGACGCGAAAATTTTACAGTAGATAATATGCCGAACTTGGAATACCTGGGGAACTCGAAATGGAGATCCATAAGGCGTTACATTGAGGGGACTGGTTTCTTGGACTAGTCCGATATTTATGGGAAATTATGTTTATGGTTTTTTGTTTGGGAATTCCGTTTTCCACATGGAGCGCACAACATGCCAACTGGGCATAGGTGTATACCTGTCATGGGTTTGGGCTTTTATACCCCTCCTTTTCAACCTAACCTAACCTAACCTAAGCCTAAAATATTTTTTATGAATACGGCCTTAAATAATATACGATATTTAAGTGCTACTTCATTAATCCAACTTGTAGTTATGAGGTATCTTAGCTAATAGTTCAGTTTAGTCTTATATATCTAGTATATATGTATTTTTTTTAAATTCTGTGACTCTTAGCATTCAGAGCAAGGTATTCGTTGATATGGTGAAAAACTCATTCGGCCAAATTCAGACAATTTTGACAAAGATCAAGGGAAATCTGATTTCAAAGGAGAGCTACGTAAGCTGGCTACTCTACACGTACTCAGTTCACGCCTCCTGTTTTCGGCTTTTATAAGAAAGATTCTGAAGCCCATGCTTATGATAGTCCCCAATCGAATTGCAACTGTATTTGTATTGAAAATGTTCAAAGAAGATTCCCTCCTGGCTAACACATCTGCCCTCTCGTTACCATAGTGACCCCTATGCGCAGGGACTTAGGCTTTAGCAACGTCAGTCAGTTGACAAAGCCTTGAAAACTGTTTCCTGTATTGATCGTCTAATTTAAATGTACTGGTATATGGACTGAGTGCCACTCGCCTGTTGCCAGATGGCGCAAATTTCAGCCTGATATACGCTTCATTCATTCGCGAGGCGGAAAAAATGTTATGCTTAGTTCGCCAGAGAATAATCCGACTCTAACTCAACAGTCTATAGAAAAACTGTATGTGTAGATCCTGGTAACAAATCTCCCTATAAGGTAACCCTTTTCCAACTCAATTCTGAAGTTAATTACAATTTTTAACACCCTGTCAAGATCCATAAGGGGGGTAATATAATTGGATGGTTGATTAATATCGAAGGCAACCTGGCCAGAATTTCCTTTTCGACCTAGGTTTTAAGTTTCCAACATCAATATGCATTGAGTTTTATTGCACTATTTGCTGTGTCTTTGAAAGACTAGTTTGTAATGCAGCCGTAATTCCAATTCATGCTTAACTTCAGATTTTGTACAACTGGTCTATAACATATTTGCGCCTCATTGCAGTCCTTCTTAATAAAGATCCATAAGTAAAAATTACTATAGTAGGATTAAGTCCCCATTTTACCCCGAACATATTATGACATGTGTAGTAGGTTACCGTAGCATTCTTCACTCTGTCCTTTATGTTCTGTCTCCATAACAATTTAGAGTCCAGAGTAATACAGAAGTCATCGCCTTCTCATGATTTCTTTTGCTACTTTGCGGAATAAATTACCTTTCTTCAATTTTCAGGATCATAATTGAGAGAAATGAAAAGCGTAAATGTCCTCTGGAGTCAGGGAATGGCATGTCCAATGGCACTTTGCACTACGCGTGGCAGAATTCTTTCAGGTCCAGGTGATTTTTATTCGGAAGCTTCTTTCAAGTAACGTTTTACCGAAGTTTTCAATTAAGCTACCGTTAACAAATATAAAGGCAAATAAAAAAAGAAATTTTTGTTGAACGTAGGATACGTATTTTTACATTTCTGATGTATGCATCTTCGGCATTTATAGTCAAATATCAAAATGTGCTTTATCGATGTTTGTTCTCCACCAGTTCTATAAACATATGTTTTTCTTTAAAGACCATTCACCTTAAATATCACGTTCTAGTATTTACACACTAAATTTCAGTTTCTACCATTCTAATGTACCACTTTGACATCAAAACATTATTTATCGTCTAAATACATTTTTTTAAATCAACAGCTCTTATAACATTTCATTTTGAGATAAAAAATTTACGTCTTATACTTTAAGTTCCGATTGTAAGTACCGAAGATTTAAACAACGATTCCCCACCCCTACATACTTTATATCCGAAGGTTTACGGCGAATTTTTTTCCCGGTACGGTCTAATATAAATACATACATGTTAGGCTAGGTTAGGTTGAAAAGGAGGGGCATTAAAAGCCCAAACCCATGACAGGTATACACTTATGCCCAGTTAGCATGTTGTGCGCTCCATATGGAAAACGGAATTCCCAAACAAAAACCATAAACATAATTTCCCATAAATAACGGACTTGTCCAAGAACCCAGTCCTCTCAATGTAACTCCTTATGGATCTCCAGTTCGAGTTCCCCAGGTATTCCAAGTTCTCGCGCCTAATACATACATACATACTCTTTTATCTAAATTAAAAATTTTCGCTGTTAAAAAACAAACAGAATGATAAGTCTTCTATACTCAAATTATTATGATCAAGGGTACAAAAATATCAGAAGTAATAAAATGCAATTCTTACACTGGGTGATTTTTTAAAGTTTTGAAAATTGAAAAAAAAACAAGATTTTAAAAACTGAATGAAATATTTATTTTGGTAAATGAATGTCTGCAATTTACTTTTTAAGCTCCAATTTTAACATACTTTTTCACCATCTGGCTCGGTATCTCACCAATGGCAGCTGTAATGTAGTAGATGTTTTGTTTCTGTATACGGGTGACTGCCCGTATCACTACAAAAATAGTCTAGTGAGGTCAAATCGTATGAAATTAACGGCCAATGGGCTGTTGTTTTAAAACATGAGATTAATCGCGTACCAAACTGCCCAGTAGGTTCGCGGTATGTCGTGTCGTATAGCATGTGGCAACGTCTTATTAAAACCACATGTCAACCATTTTATTATGAGTAAAAAAGTCGGTTATCATCGTACAGTACCTTACTCCTATTATATTGCGATTTTCATCATTCCTTAAGAAGTACGATCTTCATTGACACAAGCTTATATTACAGTGTTATATTTTACTCGGTATGAACTTTACGCAAACGGGTTGGTAGATTAATGTCCAATAAAGTGAAACTGTTGTAAAAATTTTATCACAACAGAATGAATAGCCCATAAAATGGACATAATTTTCAAAACACATTTGACACACCGCACAAATTTTGTCAAATAAAATTCAGCGATTCACAAGTGCTATTCGTTTTTTAGTCTATTCGGGGTGAAATTGCAAGCCTTAATCAGTTTTTTATGCGTTTCCACATGTCACGATTTTTATTTTTTTAAAAACTTAATTACAAAAAAAATCACCCTTCATAAGTACCTTTAACATCATGGTCTAGGGTACACAAAAAGCAGAAATAATTAAATGCATGTGCCATTATTTGATGGTTGTTGAAACGTGAAGTCATCACTGCCAAATATGCGTCAAGTTTAGAATTGTCGTACATATTTGTTTTCGGTTCTTTTTTTATTTATTTCGCATCCGCTCTAGCTTCTTCTAAGTTGTGTGGTATTGTTTTTTTTTTCAATGAGATTTATTATAGTCAAGTGTTTTCTTAAGTTTTGCACATTCTAATGCGTGGTCATCATAAAGTACTATAACTCGGATCTTTTTGTTTGAAACTATTTCAGTTGAAAAGTTGTTTTTTTTCAATCATTTTCGAGGTAGATGCCACAAAATGTTAAAAGGTTAATTGGCATGATTTGTTCATGAAGCATTTTGGTCGTTTGTGATTTTTGTCGTTCGTGCCTTAATTATTTT